>OY728133.1:1614669409-1615269409 GCA_963277665.1 Viscum album | reverse complement strand
GAGAGCTGAGAACCACTCTTGGTTCGTGAAGATAGGTCCCACAAACCATTCTTGGTTCACAAAGAAATAATAATGCCTACCATTCTAGTTTAATGAAGTGAAGGTCCCACAAACTAGCACTAGTCTAGTGAAGGAGAACTACGTACCACTTGGTTTGTGAAGGCGAACTATATACCATATGGTTCTTTAAGGAATAATAGCGCACTACTCGAGACAACCACATACCAATTGTTACACAATGGAGGTCTACACTCTCTGTGTGTAGTAGGACCACTTATCTCTTGCATGAGGATGAGATTCAAACCATTCTGTCATGCGTAGGAAATAATGTCAAAACTTTAGAATCTTTTATGAAGGATATCCGGTTGAAAAAGAACTACACTCATTAGGGTTCAAATAAGAACACATCTAAAACCTAAAAGCATCCAAATCAAGTGAAATATAAAGAATGAAATGAAATAAAAAATAATAAAGTGTGTGAAAAAATATAGAAGAACATGTTATTAATGTACATGAATCCATATGCATGAGTTGAGACAACCGAGATCATGTGCATGCAAAGAGGAGGATAGAAGAACACAAAGGAGAGAATAAAACAATTTAAAGGTAGATAGCATTTGCCTACTTTCATGCATACGTGAAGTCATTTAAAGAAAAATACACAACCATGAGTTCATGTGTGTGTGAAGAAAAACACGAAGTAACAGAAATACAGGAGTTCATTTAAATGATACATTCGTGATATCATGCATATCTATAGAGAAGAAATTAGAATAAGATTATTTCGATGATGCCTAGTGAGCTGATCTTCTTTGCTTGAACAATCACAAAGTCACCTATGATTCTAGACAAAAAGAAGAAGAATTTTTAGTGCATTCAATAATTGAACTAAATAAGAAAACTAAATATAAAAGAGCATCAATTCAGGACTTCAATGCAATAAGTTTCTCATGCTAAATAGAGACAAAGACCTCTATGCCAATCTCTTGAAGAGACCTTCAAGTTGATAAACTGAGTGAGACTTCACCCAAGGTAGTGAGCTAGGGGGAGTCAACTATAGTGATACAAGGGAATTAGTGAGCTATCCCTGAACCTTTTTAAAGGAAGTGTACTTGAGATAGAGTGATTGTTTCCAAACCTTTATAATCCATAGCTAGTGAAGATTAGTGGAATTTGGTATGACCGACAACCTATTGGTGTATGCTCCTTGGACGTAACCCTTAGTGGTGAACCAAGTAAAAGTGTTATGTTGTCCTTATTCATGTGAATGTTTTAATTACAACACATATCCATCATACTGGGTTAGATAAGTTCTTACCAATGTGGGAACAAGATCCATCAGTTTAAGAGAAAAAGGTGACACCCAGATTCACCCCCCTATTAGGGTGGTCTGGGGTTCACATTTAGTGTTAATAAATGAGAAAATAGAACTTAAGGGGTAAAGGTATACTTGATATGTTTTTTAAATCTGTTGTTTGGTTCTTTTGATTTTATTGACCCAGTCTTCTGTTTCCCATTCCCTTTCTCCTTTTCTAATAACATAACATAGTTTAAAACTTTTTTCATTAGTTGAAAAAGGTTTTTCATAAAAAATAAATTTAAAAGGACAATTCACATTACCATAATGTATCATTATATGAATAAAAAAATATTTTATGA
The DNA here is from genome assembly GCA_963277665.1 of Viscum album. Lineage (NCBI taxonomy): Eukaryota > Viridiplantae > Streptophyta > Magnoliopsida > Santalales > Viscaceae > Viscum > Viscum album. The sequence goes on along the minus strand of OY728133.1, from coordinate 1,615,267,750 downwards.
AAGTTATAATAGATTTTTTTGCCATGTAAAAATAAAGATCATCAAGTGGAATATATAGCTCCACACTCAGCATGTGATTTATGTTAATCCCTACCGTTAAATGATATTTTGGAAGTTTCTTATTGTGTTGAATATCACCTTGGATATTGTTAATTGTACCTACCTCTACATATTTATGAGTTGGTGTTGATAGATATAAATTACAATCAATCTCTCCATTAAAAATTTTAGTACATGAAAGGTATTAGTAGTTTTTTTGATTTGTATTTAATAAAAATTATTATGATATAATCAATTACCTTAATTAAGGATGGAATTTGAGGTGAATGTATAGCCTAAACACTAGGGGTTTGTGGATCTTAATGCTATGGTTTCTACTATACTGATTATTCTCATTGATTCCTTCAAAAAATCTAGTTTATCACTTCATATTTCCAACTAAAATTTCTTTTAGTGTATTTTTCCCAACATCTTCTTTATTTTGTTGTTTGTATCTGCCTATGTATTTTCTTTCACAAAGTATTATCATGATAACAATCCAAAACCTTCCCCTCCAACATTTCCACACAAATTTGGATGTTTAAAATTCACAAAAATTATTCTCATGGTACTTTGTATACTATAATAATCTTTTTATCCCTTGAATAAAAGTAAAATATAATTCCCCATGTGGAGTTGGACTGAGTTTCAACTTTATTAAAATTAAGTTTGTTCATTCACCTCAGTTTTTTCATTCATTGTCTTACAGGGATTCTTGCTGCACTAGAGGTCTGTGTGTGGTTTTATTTCTTGTATTCATAATGATATTAAATAAATAAAAAATATATTAAATATATATTAGTTTATAGAATTTATAATATTTTTAAATATTGTAAAAAATATTATAATATAATTATTATTAATATATATAAATAATAAATATTATAGAAATTTATATAATTAATAATTTATTATAATTATTTTTTATAATATATATTTTTTATATTTATTTATAAATATTTATAATTAATAATATATAATGTAAGACCCCATACCTTTTAAAGGAAATTAATTATTTTAATTTTTGTTAACCTCTATTTTAAATGTGTTGTGAAATGTTTCCCTCCAAGTAGGAAATATATCAAGAGTGTCCTAGAGGTTCAGGACTAATAAATTTTAAAAATGGAGATCATTGCACATGGTTCATAGTTATCACATGGTTAATGATAACCATGAACCATGACCATGTGAGTGGAGTTCCCAACTTCCATAGCCATCTTCATGCCTTACGGCCAATTTTTCAAACCATTATGGTGGCCCAAGAGACCGTGTGAATTGGAGTGGTTTGGGACAAAGGAGCATGCACGATCAAAACATGGTTTAAAAAACCATGCCTCCATACATTGAACCTCATTAAAAGTTCCCAATTTACTGTTTTCAGCCCAAAAATTTATATGAATTCAAATTATTTTCTCCCCTATTTCACTCCCTATAGCCTAGGGTGTGCTCCAAGTTCCTCCTCCTCTTCCATGGGTGTAGATCCTTCAATTATAGGAATTTTAAATTCCATTAATTGAAATTTTAAGCCTTAGGTAATTCTAAGAGTATGTTTCCCTCCATTTTTGAAATATTCACTAATAGTTTTTATCTTATACTCTGTCTCAAAAGCCCTATTTACATGGAGTTGTCTACTTTTTTGGTTGCAAACATTTTAGCTCAAATCAAAGTCTGGTGTTGGATGAGTGGTTGTCTCTAAACCTAAGGTGGGTTTTCTACATACTTTTTTACAGTCTTAATAAATTTTATTATATATGTGGTATATTTTATGGTACCTATTTTCTACACATTATTTTCTTAGATTAATAAAAATAGGTTGACCATTTAATTGATGTATTCGACCTTCTATAGACCCCATTGGGTCTGTTGATGACAATGAGACCGAAAATACAACTATCCATGTGGTGTGAAAAATCATTGTAGTTGGTAAAATGGGGTTATAGATGGTAGAATATGGGGTTTATGAGTTTAACATAGTTATACATATTGCTTGGATTATTAGCTTGGTATTAAGGGTTATCTGCCTTAACTTCAGACTTAAATATTATATAACTTGAATAAAAAAGTAGAAATTTTCAATGTTTAAATGGGAATATTATGTCATTAAATGGTATATGTTATGATATTAATCAGGTCATTTTATGATGATAAGAGATTTGATAGAAGAAATGAAAAATTGTTAAAGGGAAATGGTTTGAATGGTTAAATGGTTTTTGCAAACATCTAATGAACGCGTTCTATGAATAAATGATGCAATTTTTGAATTGTGTAATTGAATTAAAGGGGTTTAATATTACAGAACATGGGAATAATTAATGATGAAAGAGATTTACCCTTGTTATTATATTATGTTAAAAGGCTAATTATAATCAACCTTTCAAAATGGTTGTCGATAGAGTGGTTAAAAATGTTGGGCATGATTCTACACTCCTATGGTTAATGATATAGTACATGATTCTCCACACTCCTTGGTTAAGGATGTAGGACTTGACAATCCATAATCTTTAGTTTAGGATGTCTGGACATGACATTCCCCATCATTGATAGAGAATGTCAAATATGGAACTTTTTAACCCTGGTTTGTGTGTCATTTTATGTTTTGGGAACTAGTAGTATATGAAATTATTTAGGTACTTAGATATAAGCCCATAGATACCTATATTTAAATAATCTAGGAAGCCCATTAATTTTTGTGAAAGGAATGTGACCCCTATGGTATGTGGTACATATGACTAGAAGGGGATGAAGAAGATTTGATTGGCTCGGGTGTCACTGTGGAACCCAATGGGAAATGAAGTTAATTGAATAATGTTTATTTTTAAAAAGTGTTTATATTTATTAAATTTTCAATTATTCCTCACACCTCTACATATATTGTTGTTATACTGAATATTTCTTTAGAAATATTTAGTGGTGGCCTATAGAGTTGTACTCACACCCTGTTTGGGACATCGTTGGTACCCAAGAAGGATTCATGGTTGTAGGTATGGATAATATAAAATTCTCAATGATAGATGGATGACTTGGGGATATGTTATGATGGAGATTAGATGAATTTCAGAACCCATTTTTGGATTTTTGGTAGTGCCCTTGTTTTGGGTTTCTTTTTGGAACATGAGACTATTATAACATAACATGTTTACTATATTGGTTTATGGTAACTTACCCCGTTTTTTTATCTGTTATGATAAGTGTGGTTGTTGCTTCTTATAATTTTGTATTATTTATATTGTTTCTTTACTCTTATAAATAGGGTATAGTCTCCCCACATTTCACATTAGACACTCTCTACTAGTTGGAAGCCTCTGGCATATAGAAAGATGTTTTGGAGCTCATTTGGCGAATCTATTTGACTACTAATTTTTGTGAGTTGGGTTGGAACGTTATATTTCATAAAAAGTATTTATGCATTTATATAATTATTAAAATTTAATAAATAGAATTAAAAAAATTAAAAAACAATTAGTAATTAATAATTTTTTTATAATGAATTATTTATAAATTTATATAATTAATATTTTTTCTTAAATATATTTAGTCACAATGAAATATAATTGTTAAATATTAATGTTTTCAATATTTTACAAATTAATATTTAATTTAAAATAAATTATATTTAAAATAATACTTTATTATTGTTATTTTAATAATATATTATTAATTTATTTAAATTTATAGAGTTTACAAGAAATGAAGCAATACACACAACCCTAGGCCAATAGGAAAAAATAACACCCTCCCCTCCAAGGGTTGACCCATTCCATAAATAGTACATTATAATTTTTAAAGCCTGATGGAAAACCATTTGATGGCCTAATGGATCATTTTTAATGACCTAGAGACCCCGTTTTGATATCCTGCACTACATCAGCATGTACTTGTGTTTCAACCCCAACATGCATCATTGGTCAAAAAGTGGACTACAAATCATCTCCAAGGGTGAATTCCTGGATTTAAACCCTAGTTATATGCAGAATTACATGGTGACATTACTACTTAGTCAAACCCCCAACTAAAAATTGTAATAATATATATATATATATCTATATTACATATGTAATAATATTATATTTTTCTATAAACTTCATGAAAAATATAAATGTATAAATAATTTTAACAATATATTATTAATTATAAAAATGTAAAATTAAAATATGATAGGATCTAACTTGATTGGATCACTAAGAGGAGAAGGGGGTGAATCAATTGTCCCCCTTTTCATTTATGAGTCAACTCCCTTTTATACTCAACCTCATGAATGGGGGAAGGTCCTCAATTCACTCAGTGAATCCTCTCAACCTTGCATCATATGAAGAAGTAATAGAAAAATCACAATAAAAAATATTTAAAAGGTTTGACACCCATTTCTAGTCCATTCCATGTTGGTTAGTCCCCCCCAACATGGATTCATCCACTACTTCAAATATGTCAATACAACTCTATGTTCATAGTGTTTAGACACTAATTCTAGAATCCACTAGAATATACAATTTCTATATAAAATTTGACAGAACAAGGATATACAAAACAAGGTGAACATGTCACCTCTCAATAATGGTCCTCCTGCACAAATAGATTGATCATAGGATCTATACGTGTAAATATTCAAGAAAATAAACTATTGATGTTGAATATCTTCCCATTGGTTTCAAAATGCCCACCAAAATTTTATTGATCTAGAATACCTAAATTATTGTAGATGAACATCCTCACAAGACCTTCTTCATCTGTACTCTTGGAGAGACTCCTCTACTTCATGAATATGCAAAGTCTCTTCTTGGAGTCTACCTTGTATTATCTATTTCTTTAATATAGGGTGTATCAGTTTTTCTCTAAATGTTCTCTTTCTATCATAAATGCATAGTGCATATCATATGTAATCTCCTCTTTTTATTGGCTAATCACCTAAATAGATTAAGATATCATTTAAAATTAAATTTACACATGTCATAATCACTCTATTCTATAAAAAACACCCATAATCCATCAATAGCTACTCCAATAACTCTATGATAGCAGTCAAGCCATAATTGATTCATGGATAAAAAAATTTCCCTCACAATGTGAATTATGTCACTATTTAATTCACTTAAAAAACCACTACATACATCCTTTAAATCATTCTAGAATCATATCCAAAAATAAAATATTATATTTATTTATAAATTGAATAACCATTCAAGAATTTTCATAATTATTTCACCCAAAATATATGTGTCACCCATCGAAACAACCTTCACCATGACATGGTGAATAATCATTATCTTTTTTAGCCTCAACACACCAAAAAAATTTGTGTGGTCCTCTCTCATTTTTTATTTTCAATAGGGACTCCTCATCTATACCAAAATCACCAAAATGGATATTTTGGCCTTCCTAATGTCACATAAAAATATATCTTGATCACTATGCCCAATTTTACAATGTGAGATTGGTCATGGTAACATATATCTATTTAAAATGACTCCAAATTCCATCAGGTTCTACTACACTCATTTTGATCTTCCCTGCGTTTTATAAGAGATCCGGAGATTCACCATGGAGAACACTATGACATGGTCACTATTTAGTTTTCCCATGTTGGGAATTTTATTCGCAACATACCCTATTCTATGAGAATGGATAACACATGGCTTCTTATCCATAATTACTATGACCACCTCTATGATACGGTGTTTCCCATGTCAATAAACCTCAAAAAACCATTTTTTATGCTAAGGTATGGTCTTCCTATTTCTTATCCATTATGGTTTTATTTAGACTTTAAAACTTATTGTCAAAAAACCCAAAGCATCCAATACAATTATTTTGGAAACCTATCAATCTACCCCTTTAGATTTTATTAATAATACTCATATTTATCATCCAAAAACCTACTCCCCCTTATTGAAAATAAAATTGAAAAGTAAAATAGCAGGGTCTTATTAAATTTTATTCTCACAAACATATTCTCCTCCTTGTTTTCACATTAAGGAGAAGGGTGATATCACATAGTTCTTAGTAAAGTGCCTTTTATTAATCCAATCCCAGTTTATGTTAATTTACCTAGTTTAGAAAATAATAGAGATATAATCACGGTGACCTGATATGATTATAGAATCTCATCATGTGATAACGTGATCTGAATAAACAACATATTTTCCATCATGAGACTTCTATAAACAAATTTAACATGAATATCCTTCACACATCTCAAAAACCTATAAAAAAAGTACATGTAAATGAAATATATCTCCTTCTTTCCATATTATTCGATCAAACAACACCCCCTTGATAAATATTTTGAACATATTCATAAAAAATGATATAAAAAAGTATTTCTCATGCCTTTTTTCGGTAATTATTTTAGTTGTTTATAAATTATATATTTAAAAACATTCTCCTCTAAAGAGCTCCACCTCAAGGGATTAAATCCTACCATAATCATCATGGAGAATTACTCCTTGTTGATATCATCATATTTTCTCTGTAGAAATGACATTTACAAGTATCTCTATAAATTCCATACATGTTAGAATAAGATATAAAAAATATTAAGGGAATTAGGAGGAACATCATTAGGCCTCAGGGGAAACCCTTATGCTGATAGGTTCCACTCAACCTAGGCCATTATTTTATTACATTATTGAAATTTTCCTTGTGTGAAGAATATTTCATAAACTTTGGAATAAATACAAAATCACTTCCCTATGATTGAAGTGTATTCAAACCATTCCCTTCTTTCTCACACCTTTCACACTTCTTCCACTTATCACTTATAGATGTCTTCTCAAAAACCTTCTCCCATTATTTCAACACACCATTATTTTAATGATGTTTCTTCCACATATTTAAACCAAAAGTCCCCTTTTTTCTTACCTCCTCCAAGGTAAAGAAATTTTGAACTAATATTTGTAGGTTTTTTTCGTACCATATTTAACACCAGAAATATTGTCTGACTTGAGATTTTCTTGACTGATTCAAGACTTTTCCTGAATGTTGTAGATTTTTTCCTCCTTGATCCTTCTTTTTCCTAGGGTTTTTTTTCTTTTCTTGAAGAATTTTTTTATTTCTACTATGTAGAGGTTTTTCTTGTATTATTCTTAGATTCAATTTGAGCTCAAACACCATTAAAAATAAAAGTCCTTTTTAGGTTGAATTATTATAGGCTTACTTTGTTCCTCTGATCCTGTGTTTTCAACCTCATGAGAATATTATCCTCTAATATTAATCTATTTCATGAAATATTTTCTAAGATTCTTCAAATCATCTTGAGATCCAATATAGATAGATTTTTTCTAAAATAGTTATTCTTCTATAAAATCCAATTTCTCCTTAATATCAAATATCACCTTCTCTTTCTCATCCATATTAAAAAAAATCCACGATTTCCTAAACATGGGCTGACACCATTTTGAGAAAATCCTATTTTCCTTCATTAACACAGACTTTTCCTTTTTTAACTTGCCTAATCATTTAGATATTTTCTTGTTCTCCTTATATAGAGTTTTATAATATTTCTTGAGTTGTGAAATATTATTAATAAAATATTCCAACTTACATTTAAGTTCCCACTGAAGTTCCTTTATTTCTTCTCCACCATCTTCACCCCGAGAAAAATATGAAACTTTATACTTATGAGTAATAAGAGTGAATTCATTATTATAATTTCTAGATAAATCTTTATCCTTGATTAATAATGTTCTTCTTTTAGTTATAGATTATTTATTATTATTATTACCATTTTTATTCCATGAAGGTATTTATTCTTCAATATCTTATTCAGATCCCTCAACCCACTTCTTTTGAAAAAAAAACAATGTTATATTAAAATAACATTACAATTAAATAATTAAATAAATTTCATACCTTTTCCCTCCCATCTTCCCTTCAATAATATCTTTAACAAGAGAGAAAAAATCTATTTGAGATCTTCATCATCTTCAGAATCACTAATGTCTTCATATTATTTACTCTTCCCATTTATCATGGCCTCAAAAAAAATCTAAATTCTATTTATTCTTAAAAACTAATTCCTTCCTCATTTCAAATGCAGTAATAATGTTATGTATCTTATCCTATGAAATAAATTATTAATCTCTCAAAGCTGATACCTTGTGATCAAACTAATCCTAAATGTTTCTCATAATCTTCATTACGATATCAGAGTCATTATGTTTTAAATCGAAGCCATGAATATTGACAAATATTTCCTTTACTTGATCAAAATATCTATCAACATATTAATATGTAGTTATATAAATTTATTCCAAATTTCTCCTCCAAATTTGCAACTTGTATTCCTTCACATAGGCATTTCCCTCATATCTCCTCCTCAATTTATCATAGTTAACCTTTAGTTGCAGGATCGATCACCTTGGTGTAGACCTTCTCAGACAAATACATAAAAATTTTATTTTGTACCTTTCTATATACCTCTATAATTATTTTATTAGAATGGTTCATAATATCATTACTAGTAATAAGTTGAAAACAAACTATAAAAACATCACATGCCTCGAGGCCGATGAAAATGAGGTAATTAATTATATTTTTCCTCTAACTATGGTATTTTATAGCATCAATGATTGAAACTCCTTGATTTTTGATATAATTTTTAAGCAATATTCTACATGGATCTTTATAGTGAACCTTCTCTAATACTCCTTGAGAGGATCCAACTTGATTGGATCACTGAGTGGGGTATCGGTGAATCTGTGATCCTATTTTTATTTTATGAGTTACCCACCTTTAAACTCAATGTCTTAAAATGGTGAATGTTCTTGGACCACATAATAATGTCTCTAACAATTTACTAATATGAAGTAAAATATAAAGGACATAACATGATATTTACAAGGTTAGTCACCCATTCCTACTTTTTTAATGTTGGTTAATCTCTCCAAAATGTGTTTATCCACTACTTTGAAAATGTATTTACAACACTAAGTGAACATTATTTATACACCACTTCTAAAATCTAATAGATGACATGAAATCCCTATAAAATATGATTTAATATGGATAGAAATCACTTGGTTATCACTTCAACACTCGATTATAGAACACCTCTATGAACATATTGATCAACAAATCTATACATTTATGTCTTCAAGAACATCAACTACCGATGATGATGGTCAAATTGTTGGTCTTGAAGCATTTACTAGAATATGAATGATATATAATTACTAAATTATTGTATGTGAAATAACTCACATGATCTACTTCACGTGTGATCTCTCACATACTCCACTACTTTATGAATATATAAATTCACTTCTTGGAGTTTGTCTTATATTCACCTTTTCCTTGATATAGTATATATCGTGTTTTCTCTCAAGTCTATTTTTTCACTCACAAATGCATAATCACACTAACATATAATCTTCTCATACCATTTTTTATCTAACTAAATAGATTATGAGATATTTTCTATTTAAATTTATAGTTCTCGATATCTTTATAAGCTATGGAAACCACCCATAAATTCTCATTAACTTCACAATGATCTCCATGGTAGCAGGAAATACATAATTTCTTCATGGATAAATATTTTACCCTTATAGTGTGAATTAAATTTCCATCTAATTAACTTAAATAACCATTGCATACTTCCTTTTAATCATACTAGAATCATGACCTAAAATAGAATCATGTGATTATTGATGCATTGAATAACCATTCAAGAAATGTTATAATTATTTTTCTTGAAATGTGAATGTCACCCATCGACAAACCCTTTACCATGACATGATGAATAATCATTGGACGTTTTGGATTCAGCAAACTAAAAACTATGGAATGGTACTCTATTATTTCCCATTTTTCATAGGCACTCCTCCATTATACAATGATCACCACTACAATTAGTTTGGACTTCCCTCTACCTTTAAGGGAGACATCTCAATCACTACACCCACCTCTACATTACGAGACTGGAAATGATAACTTATATGTATTATTTTAGATCACAACTTCAATCAGGTGATACTACACTAAGTTTTGTTTTCCTTGGGATTTACAGGTTGTCTTGAGACTCGCCATGGGGACTGCTATGACATGGTCCCTATTTGGTTTTCTGTGTTGGATTTTTTATAAGCATCACCAATGATAAGAGAGTGACTTACTCCTATATTCTTCTACATCTCCACCATGTCCACCTATACAATTTGACTTTTACATGTTGGGAAACTTTAACACATCATTCCCTCTACTAAGGCTTGGTCTTCCTCTTCCTTATTTAAGATTGATTTCTTAAGACTTAAAACCTTATTTTCAATAAATACACCACATACAACACAATACTTTAGGAAATCTACCAATAAACTCCTTAATATTTTGTTGAAAATAATCGACTTTATCTTCCAAAAACATACTCCCTATTATGTTTCATCCCCATAACTTCACAAAAAATGCCCCATTGTTCTTGATTCCTCTCAAGTAATGACATTTTTAACCAACATGAGTAGGTTTTTTTTCATACCATCCACAACACCAATAATATCCCTAAAAATGATATTTTCTTGATCGATTCCAGACTTACACAGAATTGTGTTTATGCCATCCTCCTTGAGACTTATTTTTCTTATGAAATTTTAGTTTTATAGGCACATTAATTTCTTTATCATGTGTTTATTTTTTACACTCACACTTCATAGACTCACTTTGATCACCTACATCTTTATAAATAAAAGCTCTATTTTTAGGATGAATAAGTGTAGGTATACTTTATTCGTTTAATCCTTTCTTTTAAGAATCATGAGAAGAATCTCCTATAATATTAGTAGTTTTCATAAAATTTTCTCTTTCCCTATTCATATATCTTTCAGTTGCAATATAGAAAGATTGTGTCTCAAATAGTTCTTCTTTGATAACAACCAATTTCTCCTTAAGATTATATATAATATTCTCTTTCTCGACCATATTAAACTTGTGTACCATGATTTCTAAACATGGGATGAATCCATTTTGGTAATATACTATTTTTATTAATTAATAAGTAATTTTAAATTTTTATCAAACTCATATAAATAGGCATTTCCTTGTTCTCATTATCAATTTTTTTCTTGCCTTTATTATGTTGTGAAATTTAGTCAAGGAAATATTCTAACTTAATTTTAAGTTCACACTCAAATTACATTATATATTATAAATCATATTTACTACTTAAAAACTATGAATCTTTATCCACATGATCAATTAAATTGAATTCATTATAATAACATATATATTATTATTCATCCCTTCAAACAAATCTTCTTCTTTAGGTTCTAGAATGTTTCTTCTTCTTCTAATAGATTTTATTCCATTAAGGGATTTGTTCTTCCTTATATGATTTTTATTTTTATACCTTTTAATTTGGGAAATACTTTTTAATATAAAAATATCATTTCAATTAAATAATATAAGAAATTTATTTTCATTTCCATTCCATTCTCCCTTCAAGAATTTCTTTGACAAGAGTGTGCCAATATAATTGAGATCTTCAACATATTTTGATTTATTAATGTCTTAAATTTCCCTACTCTTCCCTTTTCTCATGGATTCAAAGGAAATTTCTAATCTGTCTTACCTCTTTAAAGATAGATCCTTCCAAATTTCATATATAATAATTATATTATGTAGAATATCTAGTAAAATATCATATCAATCTTCTAAAGCTGATACCTTTAGATCATATTGATGCAGAAAGTTCCTCACAATCTTCTTAATAATAGTAGAGTCTTTAAGTTTCTCATTCAATCCATGAATATTGAAAACTATTTAATTTTCTCAAGTGAAATTTCTATAAAAATATTCACTTTTATCCATATCAATGTTCTCAAATATAGTCCTCCAAATTTTGAGCTTGGATTCCTTCAGTTCAAAAAATAATTATAGATGCATCACATACCCCAAGTCAAAGAGAAAGGAAGTAAGGAATCATCATATTCCACCAAATATTGTAGCTTTTACTATAAAATATAGGACATATTTGGTTGTTAGTAGGATTATGATTCTCTAAGTTCTTCTGATCATTTAAAGGAACATAATCTAATAATTTTTTTTGGATCTGATGTTATTGGATCACTAAAAGTGGGAGGGGTGAATCAGTTATCCTTGTTTTATTTTATGAGTTAATCCACTTAAAATTCAACATATTAAACTAGTAATGGTTCTTGATATACTAAATGAAGTCTCTTATGATTCCATGTATGAAGAAGTAAAATAAAAATCATATCACATGATATTTACTTGGTTTAAAACCCATAACTACTCATTTTCATGTTGGTTATCCCCCCAATATAGATTCATCCACTACTTCACAAATGCCTTTATAGCACTCAATTCGTAGTGTTTACACACCACTTCTAGAATCCACTATAATATACAATGTCTCTAAAAAATATGATCCAACATGGATAAAAAAACATGTTATTAACTTCCCCGCTTAGTGATGGTACTCCTTCTTGAAGAAAATGGATAAAGTTATTTGTTTGTATTTATCTCTAAGAAAATTAACCTTTGATGTTGAGGATTAACTCATTATTCTTAAAAATTTGACTAGAATATAAGGAATCTAAACTTGACCAATTCTTATATATGAAATAACTTATGAGTTGTACTTCATGTGTTCTCCCATCATATTCTCATATAATTCATGAATATATAATGTCTCTTATACAAGCCCATCTTGTATTCTATATTTCTTCAATACAGGATGTATTTGGTTTTCTACCAAGGTGATTTTTCTCTCACAAATGCATAGAGTCCTTCACATCTAAATTTATCATCTTATTTGTTGATCCCACAAAATATATTTAAAGATACTTTCTAATTAAATTTCACTTTTGAACATCCTTATGTTAGGTTTGAAAGGGTAATTGCAGATTTTCTTGTGGGAGTGAATAAATTAGTTTATAAATTTTAATGAAATAGATTAATTATCCAAATTAATTATGAATGTTAATTACTATAGGAACAAAATAATGAACTCATGGATGTTTTTATAGTACTTTGTTCCAAATTAGACCTATTATACTCTTATACCTACCTAATTTATGAGAGATACACTGTGTTCTAATATGATTTTTAAAGGGGAATCATAAACCAATTATAGATACCCTTTCTACAAAGTAAAGGCATAACAACACTAAAATAGTGAATTTTATATCCGGATTCACAAACCAAATATAATATAAACTTTATACATTGAGAGTCGCAACATTAATGATCCTAACATTAGAATCTAGGATTCAAAAACCAAGGAAATAAAAGAAGAATATTTTAGAATATAAAAGAACAAATATAAACGTGATTGTACATGAAAGATAGGAAGAAGTGTTAGAGATATAAGAAACTAGAATGAATTAGAAGATAAATGAAGAAATCCTAGGTATTGGTTCTTGGGAAATGAATTTGGTCTTCTCATTAAGGTAGTAGAATTTGAAGCATATTCGGTTTAGTGATTATCTGATCATCCAGCTGATGATAACTTGATTACACATGCACTTTATTTTACAACACCTTAATGTTCAGAGCAAAGCTATTTTGATTATCAAAATTTCATGTTCTCATAAATTTTGTACAAATACAATGCATCATGAATCCATTAAATAGAATCTCAAAAAACTAATAAACCAATCACCTATTCGGTAAAGAAATTCAAACTCAAAATTAAAATTATTTTGGATAGAGAACATTATGTTTTGGAATAATCTAAACAAATATCATATGAATTTAAAAATTAAATTAAAATTCAAAAAAAAACCCAATTAAATATTTCTAATATTCTTCATAATATTAGCTCAAGTAAATCACATGAATATTGAAAAAATATTGACTATTAAATTAAAATATAAAATACATTCTAATTTAAAATAGCATGTAAATATTAATAAAATTATTATACTCTAATAAATACCATAAAATTAATTTAAATTATTTTTTTGACACTAAATATTAATTTATAAAAAATAATTTAATCAAATAAACTCAAATATAAATATTTAAATATTCCAAATATATAATGTATAAATATATGAGAATAATGAATAAATTAAATCATATTTAAAGTTATTTAAATATTATAAAACCACTTTTCATGGCTTATATATAGTATATATAAATTTTATAAATTAATAAACACTTAAAATAATTAATATAAGGATAAAATAAATTAAAGAATATAAATAATGAAAAATAGAGAATTTTAAAAATTTTAAGATTTAAGAAATAAATAAATAAAGTGTTGAACTAGTCATGTGAACTAAATGAACTTGTTGTTTGTATTCTTACCATTCCATGTGGTTAGTTCAATAATTCATATAGTCAGTGTATTGGTCATGTTAAAAATTACACCGTGTGATCACTTTATATATCATGTATTCAGTCAATATAACATGTGATTGCTATATTGGTCATGAATGAATAGTTTTTATAATGACCATGATTTATATAATGTGTGGTCACATTAAAATGATATATGTAGTCTGGATTCTCACACAAATTGTTCCATTTCATAGCCCATATATTTATTTACATTTAATTATACTAAGAGGAAGTCTGAAATAATATTTTAAAAAATTCACCCATTTTTTGAAGTTTTTCAAAATAAAAAAATTAAGAGAAAAAATTGGAAACAAAGAAAATCACCCTTAATAAATGTGTACACTACTACAGAAGAGGATTTTAACAGTGCAAGAAAAGATATTTTTTATTGAAATAAATAAATGAAAATCTCAATGATGCTAAAAGAATGTGACCTTTATCAGTGTTGGAAGATGTGATGATAAAGCCCCTTTATCAGAGATAAAATAAAGCACAGATTAAGGGGTCCTTTGTCATCGATTTCTTTTAGTGTTGATAAAGTGGGCCTTTATGACCACTTTTGCTAGAACTAATGTTGGGACCTTTATAAATGGTTTTATAGTATTGATAAAAATAACAATTATTAGTGCTATAAGAAAGTTTTATAAAGTGATCCTTTATTGGTTCTTTTACTAGCACTAATAAAGGGGACCTCTATCATTGATTTTGGTAGTGTTGATAAAGGTCATGCAACTGGTGCAAGGATTCAATAACCCTATAATAGAAAGCCCAATCAGAATTCAAATAGACAAAAAATCATATTGAAATAAAAATATAACATTTCACTATCATTTCAATTAAAAATTTACATAGAAATATTCACAATGATGTAATATTTATAATTAGTATAAAAAATTATAACCAATATACAAAATCATAAGTCTTATAGCATGCATTCTCCAAAGAACAACATCCATACAAAATATTATCCCTAACGTATATCCAATGTTGATTTTTGTAACATTAAATAAATAAATAAATAAATTTTAATTTTTATGTTATATAGTCCACATATGACGAATTATATTGTTAATTACTATTTATATTAATGATATTAATAATTAATCTTGTGTTATATGGATATGCAGTCAATTCCTACATGTCAAAAATTATGTATAGATTTTTCTTATAATGTTTGAAAATAATATGAGCTTGTTTGGTCACTAAAGGCTATGTGATATGATTTTTAAACAAAAATGACACTTTTATCTTGAAAACATGAACTCTGAGTCATATCAGACACAACATGTGTCAGATTGATGTGAAGTTAATTCATGTATGTCAGAAATGAATTAATAATCTTTGTCCTAAAGTTTAAAAAAAAATATTAGAGCTCATTTTATCTATTTTGGTTATGTTATGCGTGTTTCAAACATAGATGACACTTTTAATTGGAAAACATACACTTTGAGTCATACCAACCACATCAGGTGTTGAATTAATGATTTTTTGATTCTTAACCATCAAAAACGAATTATAGAGAATTTTTATAATGTTTGAAAACAACCCAAGTTAATTTTATTGGTATTGGCTATGTGATGACCATTTTAATCTAAAAAACACTTTTATATTGAAAACATGAACTTCAAGTCATACCAAAAACATCATGTGTCAGATTGACTTATGGTTGATTCCTAGACAAAAAAAGTGAATCATGGATCAGTGTAATATTTTTTGAAATTAATTTGTGCTTGTTTTATCAATATTGAATATGTGTAGCATGTTTTCAACTAAAATGAAACATTTATATTGAAAAAATGTGCTTTGAGCCATGTTGACCACATCAGGTGTCCGATTAATGTGTTGTCAATTCGTACAAATCAAAAATTATTTATGGTTGATTTTCCTAAATCATAAAAACAATATGATCGCATTTTAATTATTGTGACAATGTGATGCACATTTTAGTCTAAAATGAAACTCTTATATTGAAAACATGCACTTCGAGTTATACCGACCTCATCGTGTGTTAGATTGATGTGTTGTTGTTTCCCACATAACAGAAATTAATTATGGATCTTTTTCTAAAAGTTTGAAAGAAATATGATCTATTTTGATCATTTTTTGGCTGGTGATGTACGTTTTGAACTAAATTGACACTTTTATATTGAAAAAACATTCTTCAAGTCATACTCACCATTTCATGTTTCAGATTGATGTGCAGAAGGTTGCTATATATTAGAAATAAATTATTCATCATTTTCCTAATGTTTGAAAACAATTTGAGCTCATTTTATTGGTTTTGGGTATATGATGGGTGTTTTAATCTTAAATAGAAGTTATATAATAGAAACACACACTCAGAGTCATGTTGGAAATATCATGTGTTGTGTTGATTTTTGGTTAATTCATACAAATAAAAAATGAATTATGGATCATTTTCCAATAGTTTGACAATAATCTAAGCTCATTTTCTCCATTTTGGGTATGTGATGCAAGTTTTAAACTAAAATTCTACTTTTATATTGAAAACATGCACTTCATGTTATACCGACCACATAATTTTTTAAATTAATATGTGTTCAATTTATAGGGTCATAATTAAATTATTAATCATGGTTTTATTATTTTAAAAGAACCTAAGCTCGTTTTCTCAATTTTGGGAATGTGATGCATGTTTCAGACTAGAATGACACTTTTAAAATGAAAAAATGCACTTCGAATAATATTGGCCATATTGTGTATCAGATAGATGTGTGTTTTATTCCTACACATAAAAAAATAATTTTGGTTTATTTAATTAAATATTAAAAACAATCTGAGAAAATTATCTTGGTTCTATCTATGTGACCCACGTTTTAAACTAAAATGACGCTTTTATATTAAAAACACATACTTAAACTCATAACAAACACATCATGTGTCATAATGATGTGAAGAAAACTCCTACAATTTAAAAACTAATTATTGATAATTTTAAAAAAATTTGAATGCAATCTGATCTTTTTTTCTTGGTTTAGGAAAGTGATATTCATTTTAAACAAAAATGACACTTTTATATAAAAATCATGCACATTGAATCATACTGAATACATCATTTTTCAGATTGACATGTGGTTAATTAATACATGTAAATATTAATTATGGATCATTCCCCTAGAGGTTCAAAACAATCTAATATTGTTTTCTTAGTTTTGGTTGGTGATATGCACTTTAAACTAAAATAACTATTATATATTGCTAACATGCACTTAGATCCTTATTAACCACTTCATGTGTCTGATTGGTGTGTGGTAAATTATTACACATAAAAAATAAATTATTGATAGTTATACTAAAATTTTAAATCAATACAATCTAATTTTATCTGCTTTTTCTAGTGACATTCATTTCAAACTAAAACAACACTTTTATATGAAAAACATGGACTACTAGTCATACCAGTCACATCGAGTACTAGATTTATGTGTGGTGAGTTACTACAAGTAAAAAAATGAATTATGGACCGTTTTAATAATGTTTGAAGACAATATAAGTTCTTTTTATCAGCATTAGTTATGTTATGCGTGTTTTAAACTAAAATAACACTTTTTTATTGAAAACATGCACTTTGAGTTATATCGACCACCTCACATGTCAGATTGATGTGCTGTTAATTCCCACGAATAAAAAATTAATTATGGATCAATTTAATAATGGTTAAAAATAAAAATATCTCATTTTATTAGTTTTATCTATGTGATGCACATTTTAAACTATAACATAACTTTTATATTGCAAACATGCACTTCGAGTCACACTGACTACATCATGTATCAAATTGACATGTGGTCAATTCCAACACGTAAAAAATTAATTATGTATTTTTTTTCTTCTTGAAAATAATACGATCTCATTTTATTCTATTTTTTGTCTATTGAATCATGTTTAAAACTAACACGACCATTAAATATTTAAAACATTCACTTTTGGTCATACCGATAACATTATGTGTCAGATTGAAGTATGTTTGAAACCTATACATCAAAAATAAATTATGGATCATTTTCCTAAAATTTTAAAAAAATCATAGCTTTTTTCTCAATTTTGGCTTTGTTACAAGCATTTTAAAGTAAAATGACACTTATGTTGAAGACCTAAAATGAAAATGACAAGTTTATGAGCATAAAAGTACTTTCCCAAGAAATTGGTAAAATGTCTTTAGATTTGTTGATATAAGGATCCTATAACTATTCCCTTATTTCCATTATATTAGTTTTATTCTATAATTCCAATATCTCACAATCATGAGCATCTTCAGAAATGTTACTTGGTGTGTTAGAATCAGTAGTGCATAACACTGTATTATAATTATCCATGAGAAATAGGTCAAAAATAATATATAAGCATTACGATACTGATGTTTCACATAAAAAATGTATCTCTAAGTTCATTCCAAGTGCATGATCATAAACATTATAGTTAATCATCTAAATTTGATATCGGAAAACATTCTGACTCTATGTACTATGCCCACTCATCTCTAAAAAAATTTACTTCTTCTTTTGATTATATAGATCGTTATAAATCTTGTTAGTACTAAAAAGATCTAGGAAAAATGACTAAAAACTATTTTTAATGAAATTGAAATTATCTTTGGAAATTACCTATTCAGGGATCCAAGTATTTTGATGGTATATGATTCCTTTCATTAATTTTCAAACATAATATCCATAATTGTTGTCATTATTTTTCATTGGAAACTGTATAAACATTGAACAAAATAATTACGCTTTTTTTTAAATATTTTTTGATAGTTTCATGTTACTCTATATAGCTTAATCTATTTCCATTTAGGGAAATCTATAGGCTTCTTATGTACAGACACCAACTTCAGACCATGATTCAGCCTATATTTATAGATCACCCTATCATAACAGAATTTCTATTAAAAAAACATATAATTTGAAGTATATCTATAAAATGTTAATTGTAGTGTCTTAAAAGTTTTAAATAGACATCATGTGTGGTCAATTTTATGGAAATCCATGCATTAGGTTCAAAAAATAAAAGCTTTGGGTATCTAAATTAATTACGATGAGTATCTAGCGCTTCATAAAAATAAAAACAATAAGTAATTAAAAAAGTAAAAATATATGTTATATAATTGGATTATAGAGTTTTACCCCTGTATTGTAAGAATCAATAAGTGTCTTTCTTCAGCTATTTTCTTCTCAAAAACCTCAGTTAGTGCACATTTTTTCTTTTCAATTTCATTCAAATCCAATGAATTTTCATGCATAGAAATCATACATGGATTAATGAGTCCAAATAATGTTTCACAGGGTTTTCCCATTATATAGTATTTATATATATTCTTGTAGAAGGTATGCATAATAATTATGTTTAATGAACATAGAATAACATTTTTTAGCCAAATAGATTATGAAAATGTACCTCATATATGTATTCAAAACTTAGAATCCCATCCATTCAAACTTGATAATCTCATTTATACTATCCTAAAAAATTGTGCTTGTAGTGGAATATCCAAATATTTATTCTTCATTTTGAACGAAGGATATATTTCCATATTTGATTTTTTTTTCTATATGAACTTGTAATGTTAGTTTATGTTGTAGTCAAAAAGGTGGGTGGAAGGTAATCCTGGAAGGTATTTTTGATTTCTTGGTTGATTCAATGGATTGTCTTGATTCAACCTTTTGATTCCCCCTCATTTTATCTATATGTAATGTTATACAACATTTTAGAACATTTTTCATCAACTATTGAAGGTTATTCATTTGAAAAAATTGTAATGGAAATACCTAATGTATCTTTATAAGATTATATAACCATACTATAAATGTTCCAATAACCTTATTGACCATGGTAACATTCAGATCATCAAAATTAATTGGAAACTCAATGATTGGATATTGAACTACTTAAATCCCCACTATCATTTGATCTTTTAGGAGTTCTTTATTATTTAGAACGTATCTTACTATATTATACACCTTACCCCTCATAGTAAGGTAACACATGGGTGTTGATAGATATAAATCACTTACAACTTCACACTATATAATTTTAGTAATATAAAGTTTTCTGAAGTTATTAATTCACATTTAGGAGAAAGAGTAATGAAAAAATTGATTACCTTGGGTGAGGTTGGTGTTTGATGGGAATGGATAGCCTCAATGCTAATGGGGTCATTTGGATCTTCAGTTACTGATCTTGGTTTCACAGTCAGATCTCTTTGATCCTTTCATATATGTGGATCCACCAAACCAGATTGGACAATAATATCTTTCAAAGAATATATTTTCTCCTTTAGTCCTTTTATTATCTCATATGTATCTCCTTGTGGATTTATCTTCTTGACACTAGTTTTAGGCGATTCTCCAAAACCTACACCTCTAACGTGACCATATTTTTATGACATATTCAAAGCTACTAAGAGTAGTTTTTTATTTGATTAAGTCAATGCTGAGTCATGTGTCTTAACCATATAAAAAACATAAAAACATAAATAGATATTTTATAAAAAAACCATTATTAACTCTAATGAATTACTTTTATTTCATTCTTATACATGAATCACATACTACTTGTGTGTTTTCATTAACTTGTTTACCCTCTTTACTTACACAATCCTCCTTCTATAGAATATGACTTGGGATCAAAGTGAATTCATATTTTGATTCAATAATCTGTATATAAACAAATGAATATCTTTTTTCTTATATCAATTAAAAATTTTATTATATATTTGAAATACAAACCATTTTCCTTTCATGTGAAGCATACCCCATCCTTACTTTATGATAGGGGTATAATTTTTTTATTTCATATTTTTTATTTTCAAAAGTATTTTTTGGTTTCATATTTTAAAAACATTGAATAAAAATTAATAAAATAAATAATTTCAACTAAAATATTATCAAATACATTGCACCTGAAACTATTTTTTTTCATGATGACTAATGAAATATTTCCATGTATCCAATTTTATAATAACTTCATAAATAACTAGTGGGTAAGGATTTACTTTCCCCCCAACATCTTTGAGTTGATGCTTTGTAAGAAGTGTTTAAAAGTCTCAATGAGATTTTATGGTGACCATTAAGATATATTTCATACATAAATCATCTAAAATAAATAAACTCTTATAGGGATAATAAAAAAAATAAACCAAAGCTTAATTTTATTTTTTTTGTAAAATAGAGAAAATATATCATAATATTACCTTAATATCTTCCCAAATGGTTTCTTTCAGTGCATGAAATACAAGTTTCCACATATCTATATTAATTGGAACATGAATTATCATTTTGAGACCAACATAACTAATTAACATTTAATTGTTGGTGTCAATAGGTTGTCCATGTTGTCTCTATTTGAACTCAAATTTTATAACCTTGATACTTTCCTTGATAATTTTATTTAACACAATGATGCTATATAGTTCTTGTTTTTTCATCAACCATTTGTTTATCCCCAAATTATTTTGTAGTTTCAACATTAATTGCCTGTTCTACCTTAGGATTGGTAACATCATCATGTGCAAAAATAATTATTGGCGTGAGTAGTGAAACATTTTATTCAAATTTCCTAAATGAAGTAGAGAAAAAATAATATTATGAGGAAAAAATAGTATATTAGAAAATTTTAACATTCCCATTGAACTCTCTATTTTTTTAAAGGTTGAAGGGAATTTACTTCTATATCGAGTATCCATATCCCATCTTTGTGATCCCCTTTGACATAAAAGGAATTGTCTACATTGGGATCACTATAAAATGATTATTATCTCTCAATAGGGTCATTCTCAATTGAATTTTTTATTAACACTACAATTTTTTTATTCACCAATAGTAAAATTGAAAAAACTCTTTTTTACAACATTTGAAACATAAAATACAAACACTACTTGTGATTCCATTAGGAATGACTCATCTTTATACCCTTCTATATTGAAATTCACCTTCATGAAGCCAAATTCATTGAATTTCACATCACCCTTATTGTCAACCCATTTTAAATGGAAAATAATTAGTTGAACTGTTTTATAATCCAACTCATAGATTTATTTAATTATGACAAAATATGAAATATTCACCAAAATTGTATTTCTATCCTTGGAATTGGATACATGCATCAGTTCCTCCACAAGCGTAACTCCATATTTTCTTATCATACCATGTTAATCATGTTTTATTATATAGAACATATAACCATTCATTACAAAAATATTTATAGGATATTAAACTTACATTTGGACCCCTGACTACCCATTGAAGTCGTTTGGAAAATAAATTCTGATTTTTAGATAACTCCATATAAATATGATCTCAAAACCATCCTATATAGTATTAATTAAATGTATTTGATATAAATCCTTTATCCCTTGATAGATTCAAATGTATAAGAATTACATTATGGGATTCAACATATGGAGAAAACTCGACACTATTATTTAAAATTTATAGTTGATATTTCTACCACTCTATTATGGTGATTTTAACAATACCTATTTTTGAAATCCATTTTCCCATAAGGTGTCCATTGTTATGAGAATTTCGGTGGCCAGTGCTATCAACATCTAAGAGGTAATCAGTATAAAATTTAATAGCTTCTTTAATAATATATTATTCTATAATACAAACTCTTGGTAAAATTTGATTCTTGAAACACCCTATCAAAATCATAATATATTGTTCAATGGGGTACATCCATATATAATGGACACGACCACATTGTTAAACCACTTTAACTAAGTGAACCATCATGTATACCATTATATTAAAGAATTGTGGTGTGATGAACATATCTAATTTTTATAATATGACAACAATTTACTTATTCCTGATTGGAAACTTCATTAGGTCTATAACATTAAAATATTTGATTTTGAAGGAGAATAAGAGTCTTGTTAATGTTGTTAATACATTTTTAGCTAGAATGAAACATAAAGTAATAAGAATAATATCTTTCATAAAAGCATGATAGTGTTGTGATTTTCGACCGTCCACTTTCAAATTAGTCTTTGGCATGACATTCTTGATATTTGATGAATATCCTTATAGAACTTTTACACCATTAAAGAAAGTTGGAAAATTGAAAATTTTCTTATCTAGATAGAGTGTAAGATGCTAGAGGAAGCCAATTCCTCTTTCCACCCTTAATCAATTCCAAATCTTGCCTTATCCCCATGTTAATCTTGATCAACGGAGATTGCTACCATATTTTTTTTCAATAACATTTAGTAAGGTGTCAATAACATTATAGAATGATTTTTTTTCTGCATGCATTGCATAAATAAAATGTATAACAAACAAAAAATTCCTATATATTAATTCAATGAAATGGGATATCTTTTTCCAACCTAATTTCATAAGTTTTTTTTTGAAAAATATATAATGAATATAACTTCACTATCTTTTACTTTCTTGGACAGATGATCACTCATTCGGGGAGATGGTTTTTCACCTTATTATATATTCCCATCAAATGTTTTTGTTTATGATCATTATTTATTTTATCAAGGTAAAAATTTATAATGTCTTAAAAACATATTATTTTATGAATGTTTAAACCGAACAGAGTTTGTGCCCTCCTCAAAAATGGGACACCCGAACATTTCATTATTCTTATATCCTTTAAATTTTATATAATAAGGAATGTCATTTATCATCCCATACAATAATTCCCTCAATGTAAATTCTTTACTTCTATGAGCATCATACCATGTAACACATGTACCCCACATCAATGTCATATATTTGGTAAATGGATCCAAATAAACGTCTATATTATTACTGGTTTGTTTTGGTCCAGATATAAGTATAAACAATATAATGCATTTTTTCTTCATGTATTACCTTGATGGAAAGTTATAATTTACCAACATAACTAGACATGTATAGTGAGTACTACTTTGTACACCAAAATACTTTATTTCTTCTATAGATAATGCAAGATGGAGGTTTATCGACTCATTTCCAAATTCAAGATACTCATAAAAAATTTTCTTCCACTGAGGAGATTTTTTTGGGAGATATAGTTTTCTATATTAAATTCTTGTTTATATGGGTCATGTCAATTATATACTGGTTTCATTACATATATACATTCTTCTAAACAATGGAATGATATTAAAGTACCATATATCTTTCAAAGGAATTGATTCATCTTTCTTTTGCCAACTCTTGCCATACTTAGGGAATTTTTTGAGTGATTCATGGTTATTGAAAAACAATATGAGATCATTTGGATAAAAATGTATTTTTTAAAGATCAATCCCTTTTAAAATAGAATTCATTTATCATAATATGTTCGAAAATGAAGCTCATTTTATTCTGGTATCATATCATTCATGATACCAAGCACTTTTGTAAAGATGACGTCACTCTACCACAACCAAATTACAAACTATATAACTTCAACATAGTTGACAATGTTATATATTTATTACAATTGGTGTACAATACTGTCTTAGAATTTCTATTTAACTTCTCAGATAGGTTTTTACAATCTTGAATCTCATCTAGAATTTTGATTATTATTTATTACATATGATCTCCATCATCATCAACACCGGTATTTATATCAAATGATCCATAAAATTTAGCATCATCCTTATCAGCGTGTACATTAAGTTTCTCTCTGTGAATAGTTCAACATTTATAGTTCCGATCTATTCCATGAAAAATTAAATATTCTTCCAACTATTTTAGACTAACTTTCCTTGAATAGCAACAACTGTAAACATGGAAAAAGTATTTAAAAGGGGTCATATACATACTCAATTAAAAACTTGATTAACTCTTTAACACCATCCTTTTACTTTATTTTCATACAATTATCATCCAACCATTTTTATTCATATTCATCCAATTTGGTTCGTAAAATATTCATTTTTTACAAAAAAATAAATAAATCAACACAATATATTCATAATCAAAGGAGAGTGTTATAGATAATAATAATAAGGGGAAGACAACATTTGAATGTTATGGGTGAAGATTCCAAAAAATTTATAATTTTACAGAAGGGACAGATGAAAAAACAACCTAGGTTAAACATGTGGTTGTTGGTCTAGGTTCTTGATTTAAGGTTTTTTGGGGAAAAAAGTTGGTAATTCTAAGATATTTTCTATAATTTTGTCAGGTGGGAATAAAAAAAGAGGGAGTATTTTTTTTATTAATTTATTCACTAGATACATGGAGGGTATGGTGGTGTTTTAGATGTAAAGACCCGGAAATTTCAAGGGAAATTTTTTTCTTAATTTTCTTTGGAATTTTACGAGTCCGCAGTCTCTGACGGAACTTGATTCCGAGGCCCGGTGTGCCCGGAATCAATTTCCGAAGTTTGGCTCGGGTATGTTCAGTGAACGGACGAGCGGGTTTTTCTAACTTTTGAACCGGTGCCTAGAATCGAATTCTGAGGGCACCGATGAAATCACAGCGCTGGTAATTGCTTAGAAACGCCTCTTCCGGAGTTGCGTTTTCTCAGGTGTGGTTTTTAATTTTTGGGTTTTAAGTTTTGGAAATAAAATAAAGTTGTGCGACAATTTTATTTTTATTTCACTTAAAGCCGCTTGAAGACCACTTAAAACCTCTTAAACTGAGTTGATGCAGATAGGGTGCTATCCAAAAATATCCTACCCTCTTGGTAGGAAATTTTTGAGGTGGGGCCCACATGATCCCCACCGTTTCTTTTCCGCTAAGTAACGCACCCGCGAAAACCCGTCATTATGAAAGTCAACTGACGCGTTTTCTTAAATTCTTAACGCACCAATTAATTGGGAAGTTTTATTCGTCCAATTAATTGGGCGGTTTATTCGTTGAAATTAATTCTATGAATTAATTTCATTCGTTTCCTAACCGGTTTGAAATCCGTTGGCGTAATAATAAAATAAGACCAACGCCGGCGTTTGGAGGATTACTCGTTGTGAGGCTTTTGACAGAAGTTCTTGTGCCTTCACCCTTCTTCGCGAAGAACGCGAAGAACGCGAAGAACGCCGACCTCCGACGAAGAACGCCGAACCCTCGGAGCTTGACGACGCTCTAACGCGAGACGTTCTTCCCCGCCCGATCTCCGATCACCAACCGTTTAAGGTAGGAGATTTCGGGATCCCTTTAAATATCCTTTGTGGTTTATAACAACGATATGGATTTAATTTTTATTAATTAAATCTTTATGTTCTTGAACCTCGGAGTTCGTCGACGCGACACCATTTTCCACGATGACGCGACGCCCTTCCACGACGCGACGATCGCCTCCTTCCGCGACGATCAAATCAGCGAAGAACGCGCGTGCGGAGACTTGACAAGGTAAGGATTTTGTTTGGATGTTTTACATTCCTGTGTTTGTTTCCGTTCAAAATGAAAAACCTGGTTGATAAAAACAATTTTAATTCATTAAAATTGTTTTGGTTATGTTTCTATGTGTTGATTTATCCTCCCAACTGTTATCGCCTAACGCGGAGGGTGCGGGCCAAACGAACACGGCCCGACAACCCTCTGTCGTTCTTCGTGGTTGTGCAGATTTGGCGGGCAATGACAAAACATGACGCAAGGGCGTTTTGATGATCCCGCAGTGAAGACCGGAACCCGGGAGGAGTACCGGTGTAGACGGGAAGGAAAACGGACCACCGGAGTGACTCCGGTGGCCCGCGGAAGCCTCCGGCGGCGCCTGCGCCCCAGCGCGCCGCCGGACAGGGCCGTCGCGGCTTCAGCCGCGGCGGCGGCGGCCAGCGAACCCGCAGCCCCGCGGGTCTGGCTTGCCTGCACGGGACGCGGCCATAGCCGCGTCCGCTGATCCAGCGTGGCCCTTCGAGGGCCGTGACTTCCTCAACCCGCGGGGGCGACGCCCCGCGGCTACCGCGCTCGGCCGCTCGGCCGAGCCGAGCCAGGCCGGTCCGATCGGCAGAGCCGCGCCCTGGCCGAACCGGACCGAGTCCATCCGGGTCAGGTCGACCCAGTTCGGGTTGACCCGGTTCAGCCGACCCAGGGGGGGTCGGGCCGGGTCGGCCCGGGCCCAGATCCCCCGTCTTCGGACCATTTTCGGTCTTTTGCCCGTAACTTGAGCTACGGGCCTCCAAACGATGTTCCGTCAGCGGCAACACGATCCTTGGATCGAGACTGTCGTCTTGGTATATTACACTCAAGGTTTTGGAGAACTTTGGGTTCGTCCGGGTTGGTTCGTACACGAAACCAACCGGACCCTTGGAGTGGAAATGCTCATATCTTGAGTTCTGGACGTCCGATTGACGTGACGTCAACTTTTGTGGATTCCTCTAAGTGAGACGGATCTTTTGGAATACTCCGCCCAAGGTTTGGACGCAGGTGGAGTGCGGTCGGTTTGATTTTTCCTTAAAAACCAACCGGGCCCCTGGGACGAAAATGTCAATAACTCTCAGACCGGGCGTCCGATTGACGCACTGTCTGCAACGTTGAGTTCCTGTTGACGATACGGAACTTTTGGATACATCAACTTCGGATTACGTGCCAGTTGATGTATCAACCTCTCGGCTCATGGAGCAGACCCTCCCAAATGAGCTTGCTGTGTGCGGGAACCCTAGTGTTGGCTGCGACTACGACGAATGTGCAGAGATCCTTAGTGGACTGCGACGACGACAGTGCAGAGATCCTCAGTCGACTGCGACGACGACTGTGCAGAGATCCTCAGTGGACTGCGATGACTACTGCACACAGTGATCCTACATGGATCAGTGCTACCGATCCTGTGTGGGTCCGATCCTGTGTGGGTTAGCGCTCAGCGGTTCTGTGTGAGCAAGCACCTACAGGTCCTATGTGGGCCCGTTCCTATGTGGGTCATTGCAGGGGTTAGTACCTATCGATCCTTTGTGGGTCCGACGACTTAGATGGATCAGTGATCATCTTTATCGTCATTTGAAGAAGTATACCTGTGTGAGCTAAATCCTGTGTTACTCTCCTTTGCGGATTGTGTTGAACTTTCCTGTGTGGATTTACGGTTTACTCTCCTTTGTGGATTGTGTTGAACTTTCCTGTGTGGATTTACTATTTACTCTCCTTTGTGGATTGTGTTGAACTTTCCTGTGTGGATTTACTATTTACTCTCATTTGTGGATTGCGTTGTGATATCCTGTGTGGATTTGCGTTTTGCTTTCCTGTGTGGATTGGGTTGTGCTTGGGCTCGGGTGTTGGAGCTGAACGAGAATTGGTGACTTAGGTATATGTATGGGCATATACCTAAGCAGAGTCGGATGTTACTTCATGATTATTGTTTTCCTGTGTGTGGACCAGAAGTGTCATCCTGTGTGGACCTGTACTGTTTTCCTGTGTGGACCAGTAGTGACATCCTGTGTGGACCTGTACTGTTTTCCTGTGTGGACCAGAAGTGTCATCCTGTGAGGACCTGTACTGTTTTCCTGTGTGGACCAGTAGTGACATCCTGTGTGGACTTGTACAGTTTTCCTGTGTGGACCAGTAGTGATATCCTGTGTGGACCTATATTATTTTCCTGTGTGTACCTGTAGTGTTATCCTGTGTGGACCTGTACTGTTTACCTGTGTGGACTACAACTAGTAGTGGCTTCCTGTGTGGGCTGGTAGTGTTATCCCGTGTGGATTGCGATGTGTTTTCCTGTGTGGACCAGTAGTGATATCCTGTGTGGACCTGTATTATTTTCCTGTGTGGACCAGTAGTGTTATCCTGTGTGGACCTGTACTGTTTACCTGTGTGGACTACAACTAGTAGTGGCTTCCTGTGTGGGCTGGTAGTGTTATCCCATGTGGATTGCGATGTGTTTTCCTGTGTGGACCAGTAGTGATATCCTGTGTGGACCTGTATTATTTTCCTGTGTGGACCAGTAGTGTAATCCTGTGTGGACCTGTACTGTTTACCTGTGTGGACTACAACTAGTAGTGGCTTCCTGTGTGGGCTGGTAGTGTTATCCCGTGTGGATTGCGATGTGATTTCCTGTGTGGACCGGTAGTGTTATCCTGTGTGGATTGCGATGTGCTTTCCTGTGTGGACTGGTAGTGGTAACCTGTGTGGATTTCTTGTTCTGTCCTGTAAGGACTGGGTTGTACTTAAGCTCATGAACTGAGCTAGAATGGATGGCTTAGGTATATGTATGGGAATATACCTAAGTAGTGTTGGATGTTACTTTGTGATTGTATCTTATCTTTGTAGATTACCCTTTGTGGATTTCAGGAGACCATCGGGGGTCTCGGGGTCCCTCCTGAGTAGCTTATACTCACCCCTGCACGGGCTATGCCCGCACTTCGTTGTGTTGGTTGCAGACGACGGACAACGCTGATCTTGGTTTGGGCTCGTGGAGCAGGCCGGTACCTGGAGGTGGACCACTGGACGGAACATACTCGGAGTGGACGGTTGGACACGAGGAGCTGTGGAGGCTATCTGTACCCACCCTTCAGGTGGGACTTCCAGTGGACGGCTCGAGACTGCAGTTTTACTTTTTAGTTGCTGTTGTTTTCTTTCCAGTTGTACTTTACAGTTGGGCTTGTATTTTCGGCCCCTCTTTACTTCAGCACTGTTGTTCCAGTTTTACTTAGTGTTTTACTTCCGCTTGTACTCTGTGGTGTTTGTTTACTTTTATAATGGCAATGCCTTCCTAGTTATCGGGTTTTACGCCATTGGTGCTAATTGCCAGCCCCTGGCCTATGGAAGGCGGGCTTGGGTTAGTCACGACACGGGCCCCAAGAACGGGTCGTGACAAATTGGTATCAGAGGAGTTCGGTTCTACCACAGAACTTAGGACTCTGATATTTCTTTATGTGAAGCAATAGTGTTAAGCGTATTGAGTGTGGTTATCAGTCCAGGGAGTCCAGTGTTGGTGCGGCGGATGACGTATCCGTACACCAGGACCCTGACTTCTGATTTCCGACTTAATACACGAAAACACTGATTGCATTTGTGTTTCAAGTTTTCTTTGTGTTTACTTTGAGTCATCTCACCAGGTATAAATCATTTGACCGTGGCGCACCTGTTCCTTATCAGGATGCAGCTGCGAAGGCAGCCAGCTAGGGTTCCCGAGATAGTTTACATGATGACAGCCCACCGAGCTACGAGACTCCGGTGCAGGGCCCTCTTTCAGTGTTGGCACCTTCGGGTGGTGTACCAGCAGCAGAGGCCTCCGAGGTTACGAGGCGAGACAGTTTTTCCAGACCGCAGTGGACTGGATGGAGGCGATTGCTAGAGTTCTACGCCAATCTTGGACACTAGTAGAGCGGATGATGATCTTAGCTCCTTGTGTTTCTAGTGAGTGACCATGAGGTTGGTCCTTATAGTAAAGAGGCTTCGGTACGTGGACCGATTCTTGGGTTAGTACCTTCGGGTAGTGTGTCAGCTACGTCACTACCTATTGGTCAGCAGACACTACCGGCGGTACCGGTAGAGGAGACTCATAGGCTAGTGCCCTACGTACGTTTTAGCAACAGATATCCCTCAAGTTTCGAGGCGAGCTTGACTCTTAGGCAGCTGAGAACTGGCTTGAGGAGGTGGTTGTGAGTTTTCTGGAGCTTATAAAGCTTCGACAGTACGACATGTCAGAAGTAGAGCACTCAACGAGGCGTACCAATCATTCATGGTACTCGTTGGATACGATGTGATCAGTACTTTAGACTCGAACTTCTGAACGAAGTGTGTCTAGAGGACGTCCAAGCCATCACTTTTCCTATATACATTCCTATTTATGCTAGGATTCTAGAGAGAACCTTTGTGGTTGTGAGTTCTTTGGCTGGTCGGTTACAGCCGGTGAACGTTAGCAGTGGGAAGGCAGGAAACTGGCGCCAGTCTCAGAGACTTGAGCGTGTAAAATGTTTCAGGAAGAGGAAGTGTTAAGGACATATGAATCTACAGAGCAGCAGACGTGGAAGTGGAGCTTGGAGAGCAGCATGTGGTGGTGTACATTTAGACATGTTACAACCACCCGCCTTTGAAGTCCCCGCCAGGCTCAGGAAGCAGGAGGGCTGGGGAAGAGAGTAGCTGTACGCGGTCAAGGAGTGTGACCCAGGGGCTCTAAGAATGATTCGAGGTATGATCTATGTCTTCTACAAGCTGCCTTATCAATAGACATAGGTACCAATCATTCTATCCTTCCACGAATCTCGTCCCAGACCTAGAGGTTCCGGGTAAGCCGTTGACTTGACCCTCACATCTGGAGATACCTTTGGGAGGAGACTCGATAATTACGCTTATGCCGACGGTGTGATATGACCCTCGAGGCGAGAGTTTCGGTTGGAATCTCTTGGTGGCAGCGTCGAGGCCTTACGACGTTGGTCTGGGTATGGTTTTGGTTCACAATTAATACCCAGGTTGACTGTTTTAGGCAAAAAGGTTGTGGTTTATCTACAACGTTGGGGTGAGTTTTACTTGGTCGGCGAAAAGGAAACCTCAGGAAGCTCTTGGTAAACTCATGCATAGGGTAGTGCAACCGACCACTCTTGAGCTGGACCACTCTACCCTCGTGGTAGCAGGAGTTTTGAATTTCTGTTCTAATCAGGAAGTAAAGGCCTTTGGAGTTCGAGGATGATGACCACGTCCTTATACGGGTCTCACCTCGACGAGGTTTTCAGAGATGTGGCCGAGGTGGAAAGTTACCTATGATGTTCAACGGACCTTTTTGGGTCGTCAGTACGGTAGGCGAGGAGGTTTACCGCTTGACCTTACCACCTCAGTTGCACTGGGTGCATTTTTCTACACATATCATCGACCACAGGGAGTTGGATGACGATGACAGGGCGACTTTCTCGGAGGTTCAGTGGAGATCGAGGTTCGACAGGAGCGGGTTCTACGTGGTCGGACGATTCCTCTGGTTTGTTTCACGGGTAGCACGAGAATTTCCAGGTGAGCACATGGGAGCGTAAGGCTCAGATGCATGCTCAATACCGCTTGTCCCCCTTAGTATGAGTTGAAGCTTTACGGGGACGTAAAGCCATGAGGTGGGTGTAATGTAAAGACCCGGAAATTTCAAGGGAAATTTTTTTCTTAATTTTCTTTGGAATTTTACAAGTCCGCAGTCTCCGACGGAACTTGATTCCGAGGCCCGGTGTGCCCGGAATCAATTTCCGAAGTTTGGCTCGGGTACGTTCAGTGAACGGATGAGAGGGTTTTTCTAACTTTTGAACCGGTGCCCAGAATCGAATTCTGAGGGCACCGATGAAATCGCAGCGCCGGTAATTTCTTAGAAACGCCTCTTCCGGAGTTGCGTTTGCTCAGGTGTGGTTTTTAATTTTTGGGTTTTAAGTTTTGGAAATAAAATAAAGTTGTGCGACAATTTTATTTTTATTTCACTTAAAGCCGCTTGAAGACCACTTAAAACCTCTTAAACTGAGTTGATGCGGATAGGGTGCTATCCAAAAACATCCTACCCTCTTGGTAGGATATTTGTGAGGTGGGGCCCGCACGATCCCCACCGTTTCTTTTCCGCTAAGTAACGCACCCGCGAAAACCCGTCATTATGAAAGTCAACTGACGCGTTTTCTTAAATTCTTAACGCACCAATTAATTGGGCAGTTTTATTCGTCCAATTAATTGGGCGGTTTTCATCGTTGAATTAAATGGGCAGTTTATTCATTGAAATTAATTCTATGAATTAATTTCATTCGTTTCCTAACCGGTTTGAAATCCGTTGGCGTAATAATAAAAAAAGACCAACGCCGACGTTTGGAGGATTACTCGTTGTGAGGCTTTTGACAGAAGTTCTTGTGCCTTCACCCTTCTTCGCGAAGAACGCGAAGAACTCTGGCCTCCGACGAAGAACGCCGAACCCTCAGAGATTGACGACGCTCCAACCCGAGATGTTCTTCCCCGCCCCGATCTCCAATCACCAACCGCTTGAGGTAGGAGATTTTGGGATCCCTTTAAATCTCCTTTGTGGTTTATAACAACGATATGGATTTAATTTTTATTAATTAAATCTTAATGTTCTTGAACCTCAGAGTTTGTCGATGCGACACCGTTTTCCGTGACGACACGACACCCTTCCACGACGCGACAATCGCCTCCTTCCGCGACGATCAAATCAGCGAAGAACGCGCGTGCGGCGACTTGACAAGGTAGGGATTTTGTTTGGATGTTTTACATTCCTGTGTTTGTTTCCGTTCAAAATGAAGAACCTGGTTCATAACAACAATTTTAATTCATTAAAATTGTTTTGTTTATGTTTCTATGTGTTAATTTATCCTCCCAACTTTTATCGCCTAATGCGGAGGGTGCAGGTCAAACGAACACGGCCTGACAACCCTCCGTCGTTATTCGTGGTTGTTCGGATTTGGCGGGCGACGAAAAAACATGACACAAGGGCGTTTTGATGATCCCGCAGTGAAGACCGGAACCCAGGAGGAGCACCGGCACAGACGAGAAGGAAAATGAACCACCAGAGCGACTCCGGTGGCCCGCGGAAGCCTCCAGCGGCGAGGGACGCCGGCGCCCCGGCTCACCGCCGGACAGAGCCACCGCGGGTTCAGCCGCGGTGGCGGTGGTCGGTGGACACGTAGCCGTGCGGGTCCGGCTCGCCCGCATGGGACGCGGCCGTAGCCGCGTCTGCTGATCCAGCACGACCCTTCGAGGGCCGCGACTTCCTCAACCCGCGGGGGCGGCGCCCCGCGGCTGCCGCGCTCGGCCGCTCGGCCGAGCCGAGCCAGGCCGGTCCAACCGGCCGGGCCGCGCCCTGGCCGGACCGGACTGGGTCCAGCCGGGTCGGGCCGGGCCCAGATCCCCCGTCTTCGGACCATTTTCAGTCTTTTGCCCGTAACATGAGATACGGGCCTCCAAACGACGTGCCGTCAGTGGAAACGCGATCATTGGATCGAGACGGTCGTTTTGGTATATTACACTCAAGGTTTTGGAGAACATTGGGTTCGGCCGGGTTGGTTCGTACACGAAACCAACCGGGCCCTCGGAGCGGAAACGCTCATATCTTGAGTTCCAGACGTCCGATTGACGTGCCATCAGCTTTGGTGGATTCCTCTAAGTGAGGCGGATCTTTTGGCATACTCCGCCCGAGGTTTGGATGCAGGTGGAGTGCGGTTTGGTTGGTTTTGCCTTAAAAACCAACCGGGCCCCTGGGACGAAAATGTCAATAACTCTCAGACCGGGCGTCCGATTGACGCGCCGTCTGCGACGTTGAGTTCCTGTTGACGATACGGAACTTTTGGATACATCAAATTCGGATAACGTGTCAATTGATGTATCAGCCTCTTGGCTCGTGGAGCGGACCCTCCTAAACGAGCTTGCTGTGTGCGGGAACCCTAGTGCTGGCTGCGACTACGACGACTGTGCAGAGATCCTCAGTGGACTGCGACGACGACAGTGCAGAGATCCTCAGTCGACTACGACGAAGACTGTGCAGAGATCCTCAGTGGACTGCGACGACTACTACACTCAGCGATCCTACGTGGATCAGTGCTACAGATCCTGTGTGGGTCCGATCCTGTGTGGGTCAGCGCTCAGCGGTTTTGTGTGAGCCAGCGCCTACATGTCCTGTGTGAGCCCGTTCCTATGTGGGTCATTGCGGGGGTTAGTACCTATCGATCCTTTGTGGGTCCGATGACTTAGATGGATCAGTGATCATCTTTATCGTCATCTGAAGAAGTATACCTGTGTGAGCTAAATCCTGTGTTACTCTCCTTTTCGGATTGTGTTGAACTTTCCTGTGTGGATTTACTGTTTACTCTCCTTTGTGGATTGTGTTGAACTTTCCTGTGTGGATTTACTGTTTACTATCCTTTGTGGATTGTGTTGAACTTTCCTGTGTGGATTTACTGTTTACTCTCCTTTGTGGATTGCGTTGTGCTATACTGTGTGGATTTGCGTTTTGCTTTCCTGTGTGGATTGGGTTGTGCTTGGGCTCGGGTGTTGGAGCCGAACGAGAATTGGTGACTTAGGTATATGTATGGGCATATACCTAAGCAGAGTCAGATGTTACTTCATGATTATTTTTTTCCTGTGTGTGGACCAGAAGTGTCATCCTGTGTGGACCTGTACTGTTTTCCTGTGTGGACCAGTAGTGACATCCTGTGTGGACCTGTACTGTTTTCCTGTGTGGACCAGAAGTGTCATCCTATGAGGACCTGTACTGTTTTCCTGTGTGGACCAGTAGTGACATCCTGTGTGGACCTGTACTGTTTTCCTGTGTGGACCAGTAGTGATATCCTGTGTGGACCTGTATTATTTTCCTGTGTGGACCAGTAGTGTTATCCTGTGTGGACATGTACTGTTTACCTGTATGGACTATAACTAGTAGTGGCTTCCTGTGTGGGCTGGTAGTGTTATCCCATGTGGATTGCGATGTATTTTCCTGTGTGGACCAGTAGTGATATCCTGTGTGGACCTATATTATTTTCCTGTGTGGACCAGTAGTGTTATCCTGTGTGGACCTGTACTGTTTACCTGTGTGGACTACAACTAGTAGTGGCTTCCTGTGTGGGCTGGTAGTGTTATCTCGTGTGGATTGCGATGTGTTTTCCTGTGTGGACCAGTAGTGATATCCTGTGTGGACCTGTATTATTTTCCTATGTGGACCTGTACTGTTTACCTGTGTGGACTACAACTAGTAGTGGCTTCCTGTGTGGGCTGGTAGTGTTATCCCGTGTGGATTGCGATGTGCTTTCCTGTGTGGACCGGTAGTGTTATCCTGTGTGGATTGCGATGTGCTTTCCTGTGTGGACTGGTAGTGGTAACCTGTGTGGATTTCTTGTTCTGTCCTGTAAATACTGGGTTGTACTTAAGCTCATGAACTGAGCTAGAATGGATGGCTTAGGTATATGTATGGGCATATACCTAAGTAGTGTCGGATGTTACTTCTTGATTGTATCTTATCTTTGTAGATTACCCTTTGTGGATTTCGGGAGACCATTGGGGGTCTCGGGGTGCCTACTGAGTAGCTTATACTCACCCCTGCACGGGCTATGCCCGCACTTCGTTATGTTGGTTGCAGACGACGGACATCGCTGATCTTGGTTTGGGCTCGTGGAGCAGGACGGTACCTGGAGGTGGACCACTGGACAGAACATACTCAGAGTGGACGGTGGGACACGAGGAGCTGTGGAGGCTATCTGTACCCACCCTTCAGGTGGGACTTCCAGTGGATGGCTCGAG
The DNA here is from genome assembly GCA_963277665.1 of Viscum album. Taxonomy (NCBI): domain Eukaryota; kingdom Viridiplantae; phylum Streptophyta; class Magnoliopsida; order Santalales; family Viscaceae; genus Viscum; species Viscum album. Next base: position 1,615,231,346 of record OY728133.1, on the reverse strand, counting down.
ACTGCAGTTTTACTTTTCAGTTGCTGTTGTTTTCTTTCTAGTTGTACTTTACAGTTGGGCTTGTATTTCTGGCCCCCCTTTACTTCAGCACAGTTGTTCTAGTTTTACTTAGTGTTTTACTTCCGCTTGTACTCTGTGGTGTTTGTTTACTTTTATAATGGCAATGCCTTCCCAGTTATCGGGTTTTACGCCATTGGTGCTAGTCGCCAGCCCCTGGCCTATGGAAGGCGGGCTTGGGGTAGTCACGGCATGAGCCCCGAGAACGGGTCTTGACATTAGAGATAGGGTTATTAGGAATTAAAGTTGAAGGTATTTTATAAAATGTGGAAATAATCAATTTAATCACAACTTGAAGAAGTATCCTAGTGGGATCAATAGAAAAAAATCATTTCAATCTAATGGTTGGAGTATAATCCCAACTGAATAGGATCACCAGAAAAAAAATCTTCCTTATTTGAACCAATAGAGGGAATCTACTCTGGGAAAATGTCATAGTGGAAACATAGAGTAGTTTTTACACAAGACAGAAGTAGAAATGAATTTTTAAAATGGGTTTAACAGGGGGAAACAACTACTATGACTAAAAATTTACTAAACTGGGGCACTAAGAATTAAGAATAATGTGAATTAACCCACTTAATAATGTTATGAAACTTTCTATTATGTATGATCACTTTTTGTATCATTACTACAAGAAGGAATTTTTTAAATGAACATGAGGTTAGTGGTTTCTATTTCCAAATATCTATTTTAGATGTTCATGACAAGGAAAATATTAAAAGGATTTGGAATATTATTTCTATTAATTAAATAAAATGGTAAGAAATGTTTGGTTTTACTCAATGGGAGTAGAAGGGATACATGAAACTTGGATTCTTCTCGCTTATGTGTGAATTTCTATCTAATCCCTCACTCTAAAATTACCTTAAGATATGGAAGGAGTGGGAATGTTTAGGTGACCAATATTTTTAAGTGGCCAAATGTCACATACGATTTATTTTGACATTTGGACACTGACAAGTATTAGTCACCCGAACATAAAATCAAAAGAAATTAGTGAGGTTAAGAAGAATCAAGAAGACTGATAGAAGCATGAGTTTGGTGGTGAACTAGTTGATAGCATCATTTGATGATGATGCTTTTGGGACTCTAGGAAGTAGTGTGTGATGGTGGTTCCATATTAGGTATTCATGAGGGAGGTGACACACATCAAGGATAGTATCACAAGGATAAAAACATTAATAAATGAGAATAGGTGATATCAAATAAAGACATACATTTTTAAATCAAGTATATACATCAATAAAAAACAATTTAATGGAATTAATTAAAAATATAATAATAAAATATTCACAAATGGAATTCCTATAAATTAGTAAAATATATGATCTCCACATATTTATTATGAACAATGTATTTTTTAAAAATGATTTAAATTATAAAATATTAACATATACGCTTTTTATGAAATTAATTAACAAGATTTCATAAAATAATATTCATACTCTTTAAAGGAATAATATATATAAATTTGAAATAAATTTATTTAAAACGATTTTTCATAAGACACATTTAAGAAACCTACTCAATTTTTCAAGGAAAAAAACAAAAATAAAAGTTCATATGAAACATAGTTCAGTTTTACTTCAATGGATACATTCAGTGAAAACATCATCACATAAATCTCTCAGAAAAATGAATGATTATTGAATTTCATTTTAAATTCAGTACAATCATTTTTAAAAAATGCACATGTACTCCTCATGAAACTTCAATAAACTAATTGAATATTTTGAACAAAAAAATATAAGAAAAAGCAACACAACCATTTGTAAATCTAGACTATATTTATACTTTTATAAAATATGTTAGAAACATCAAATAATGATATGTTTATTCACATCCTAATTTGATTGACCAACAACATTTAAAAAAATTGATTCAAACACAATTTAGCCTCATTTAAAAATAATAGTTAATAAACTTGAGGGTGAATGAGAGGTTGAAGCTACATTGGATCAAGAAAATGAAGATTGTGTAGAGAATTAGGGAGGTAGATCAAGATAAAATTGTTTGTGTGTGCCATTCAATTCCTTTTTTAAAATTAAAAACACCCAAAGAAGAACTAAAAATGATGAAACAATGAAATACCTTGAGTGGCAGATCAAAATTCACATAAAGTGATTTTTTGAAGTGTTCAAGGAGTTTGAGGGAGAGCGATGACAAAGCTTTAGTTCCATATGATCTTGAATGGAGAGAGTGATCGGGTCCACTATTAGGTTCTTATTTAAAATATCATTAAGGTTTTATCAATTCTTTTTAGAAAGCACAAATAAAGACCCATATTTATCTGTGCTGAAATAGAAAGCATTGATAATGACCACTCTTTATGATCACTAACTCATAACATTGATAAATATGGGTCTTTGTTAGTGCTTTTCATCACCTATAAAACTGATATTTATTAGTCCTTTAAAAAAAGCGCTGATAAAGATAGGATTTGTCAGTGGTTCTCTGAGTGCTAATAAAGATGAGTCTTTATAAGTTCTTTTTAGCATTGAGAAAACCCATCATTATCAGATTTTTCGAAAAAGCAAAAATACATATATGTTTTATCATCACTTTAATTTTAGCAATGACAAAAATAATATTTACCAGTGCTCTTTGGAAAACACTCATAAAACTATATAAAATAAATTAAAAAATATTAAACGAATATATATTAAAAATGAATAAATAATAAAAAGTTAAAAATTAATCACCATTATTAATGAATAGGTAATATTAAATGTATGAATGTTATGAATTGGTGAATTTTAATAACTAAAAATTAATATAGTGTAAAAATATTTTAAAAATTAATGGGTTTTATCAATTATATAAATTATTAAAAAAACTAAAAATGAATATATATAAAAAGAAAATTACTACATAATAAATATGTACATTACAACCAAATTTAGAAACATAAATATTAATAAATAAATATGTATAAATAAATATTAAAAATGAAGAAATAATGAACATATTAAAATAGTAAATGTCAAGACTCAATAAATCAAAATGAAATGTAACAAATAAGAAAAATTATTATTGAATAAATAATACTAAAAAATATTAAATAAATGAATGTTAAAAAAGATCGAAATTTAATAATTGAAAAACCAGTAGATTTCAAAAATATTAAAAAATTGAACAAGCGTTATTAATTATATAGATTATTTAAAAAAGTAAAAATGAATATATGTTAAATGAAATTGAATACATATTAATTATATAAAATAAAACAATATTAAAAACAATAAATGTTAATTAATAAATATCTATAAATAAATATTAAAAATGGATAAAATTACAATAATATTCAAAAATGAATAATAGAAAATGAATAGATTAAAAAATATTTAAAAAATGTTAAGATTATTAATGAATAAATGATATTATAATTGTATAAATTCTTAAAAATATTGAAAATTAATAAATAGTATATATTAAATGAAAATATAAAAAATGAATAAAATATAATGACTAGAAACAAAATATATATTGAATATGTTATGCTAATAAATATAATTCTAAAATGAATATTAAAAATTGAATAAATTAAAAAAATATTATGTGTGTTTTCATTCTATATAAAAAATCATTAATTATATATATGTATGCATGAAATTAATGTAACACATGCTTTATATACATTAAATTGAAAAAAATTAAATTTAACTATACATCCATTACTCGATACAATTAGTCAATATTTTTAATTAACAATAATTTTTAATTATAAGCCATCTTTTACTAAATATATGACTTATTTAATATAAATATACATATTCTGTATTACATAAATCATATTTTAGAAAATATTATATATATTTATATATATATTTATTAATATATTAATATATTAAATATATTAATGAATAATTATGTATAAAAATTGGGTACAATCGCGAAAGCGGCACACACACAAGGAAGAAAAATGATTTTTTAAATGAAAATCAATATATATTAATTGTGTAAATTACAATTGTATTAAAAACCTAAAATTTTAACTAATAAATATAAATAAATATAAAACATTAATAAAATTTACAAAATTAAACTAATAAAAATAAAAAAATTCTAAATTACAAAAATATTAAAAAAATTATTCAAGAAAAAATTACAAATAAAAATGAATATATTAAATATATATATAAATATTAAATATAAATAGTAATAAATATCATATATTAAATATAAATATAGAAAATAAATAAAATATAATAATTAAAAATATATTATATTATATATTAAATATTATGTATCAATAAAAAATATAAAATAATTGTTTGAACAATTTATATTATTTGTGTATTTGTGTCACTATAAAATTGAATTTACTTCATATATGTATACATGTGAAATTATTATATGTTATATTAAGGGTAACAAATTTAGTCAATTTTTAATAATGAATTAAAATTTTATTATTTGATATATATATCAAATTAATAAAATAAATGACATTCATAAAATAAAATGTCTTAATTACTAAATATTTTTTATTAATATTAAATATTTTTCATTAAATTAATAAAAACTTATCACTAAATACATGACATATAAATTTAGAATATTTATAATACATATTTTGTATTATATAAATAAAATATATGGAAATTATATATATATATATATTTATATAATTTTTATTCTATATTACATTTTTACTAAATATCTTATATATCAAGTGAAAATGTTTATTTAGACATATATAAAATATATTTAATGAAATTAGCTATTCTATTATAAATATGAATGTATTTATATATTATTATATGATTTTTAATGATATAACTTTTTTTAATGGAATTTCCACTTTATCATCACTAAATAATAGTGCTGATAAAGGATGACCTTTACCAATGCTAAAAAATAGTTAATAAAGGGTACCACTATTTATTGCTCATTTTGTAGTAGTCCTATTAAGGTAGGTTAAATTTAGATAATATAAAAGCTTAAAACTAAATTTAAGATATTCCCAGTTCAAATTTCATTTCCCCAAATTTTGTAGAATCCAATAATTTGGAAAAAATATCTGATAGTTGATTTTCAGTGGGAATAATTTCTATAACAACATCACCCTTACTCAAATTATCTCTAATAAAATTATATATATGATTGATATTTGTTTTTCTAGAATGTTGAAAAGAATTTTTTAGAAATAGAAATTGTATATGTGTTATCACAATAAATAGACAATGTATTAATATAAATACCAAAATCAAATAATGTTTTATTAATCCATAAACTATGAGCACAGTAACTATTATCAGAGATATAATTATCTTCTATTTTACATAGAACAATAGATAATTGCTTCTTAAAAGACCATGAAACAATAATTTTCCATTAAAATAACACATCCATGGTGTTATTTTTATTTCAATTCTTTAGCCTCTAAAATCTAATTCAAAATGGGACATGAAATAAAAAAAGTTATATTTAGGATAAAAAAACCATATCTAACATTTCCTTTAACATATATAATTATTTCTTTCATAGTTTTAATATGAAATTCTTCAAGATCATCTTGAAATATTGTACATAATAAAACACTAAACATGATATCTATAATGTCCCAGTCTTTTCATACATTGATATTATATTATTTTTTTATGAATATTCATTGCATTACACAAACACGTATTTAAGGACCATAATAATTTGGTCTCTTGTAGAATAGAGACACAATCTTCTAATCTATTGAAATATCTTCAATGTTTCCCACAAAGATCTTCCTAATCTATAAACTTCATAGACGTACCCTACATAAAACATTTCTTCATAACATGGGGAATGTAAACATATAAAATGGCGAGCTTATATGATCAATAAGGAAAAAAAGGTAAATACATAAACATAACATGTGCATAAGAGTATGATAACATGATAATAATAAATGAAAACAATACCATGTATATCATATATCATAAACATGACTCATGGAATAAATCATGGTAGTTCATTAGACACGAGTCAAAAGGAAATCAAAGAACATGATCCATGTGAGCATAACACCGACTTAAGACATATATTTATGGAGTAAACATAAGCATAAATAATATTATGTCAAGGATACTCACCAAGACATTCATAACATGTTAGGCTTGGGATAACCACCCACTTACCTACTTTGTTCTTGGGCTAACTTCTAGTGTACCCTATTTTTTGTGCTTGAGATAACAACCCATGTACCCTTCTTTTCAGGCTGGGTCAAACCATCCATGTACCCTATGATATCATATAAAATTTATTATTACCCAATGAATTTTAGGGAGATATGTAATGATTACATGAGCATTACATTTTAAAACCATACCCTATATATCAAATATTATAATCTTAAGTCATTTCATAATGATTGGTAGCTCATAATAGATGAATCATAATGAAATAAAATAACATGATCCATGAGGGCTTAAAATTGGAATAAGACATAGATACATGGAAAACACATTATCATAGAAAACCTTATGTCTAGTTTCATGTCCAACACATTCATAACATGTTTTTATTGAGATAACCAATCATGTACTTGCTTGAGGATTGAGAAAACCACCCATGTATCCTATTTTTTAGGTTTGGGATAACCATCCATGTACCCTCTTTTCTGGGCTTGGGTTAACCACTTGTGTACCCTCAAATCTCATAGAACATTTATCATTACCAATTGCATTAGAGGGAGAAATAGTCCAAACTCATCTCATAATGAAAACCATACATACAAATGTCGCAAAATCATAAACATTCATCATATCATAACCCATGAAAAAAAGGAATTAATAAAAAATTTAATCATAGCATAACCCATAGAAAATAGAATGTCTTCATAAACATTTTTCATGGTAAACCCATGGATGTGAAATGGGTTTTATAAACATATTTTAATCATAAATCATTCAGATAAATAATAAGAATGGTATTCTTTGTTCATGACACTGGTAAAGAATAAGTTACATCAAAATATTTCATCTTATATGGAAAATTATATTGAAAGATAAATCACTTAGAGCATTTATTGATGAAGGAAACTATTTATTGAAAAATACTTTTCAAAACTAATTTTTTTTAAACATTTTGGAAATAAGTTTCTATGAAAATAACCTCAAAAATATATAATGGAGTATTTAAAAATCATTTAAAACATTTGTTTAGGAAAAATTTCTTTCTCTTTAAAAAAAATTAAATCATAAAACATTTTAAAAAAATTTTTCTTTTAAATTAACCTTGAAAACTTATAAATGAAGATCCAAACCAAATAATGGTCATGGAAATGGGAAGTTGAATTCATGTAGTACATTTTAAAACAAAGATTAATTTTTTATTTTTAGTAAGAGAAAAAGAGGAATTTTTTTTTGAAAATGACATGAATATTTCTTCCAAATTAATTTTGTAAAAAAATTATAGCATGGTTAAAAATGTCTTTTAAAAACCATTAGATAATAATAATACATTTTTCAAATAATTTTTAGAAAACATGGTTTTGGAAGAAAAAATATTTCTGACCCAATAGAGAAATAAAGTCATATTTTATTAAAAACATTTTCAAAAATTTTTAAGAACCAATGAATGTAAAAAATTGAACTATTTCATGAAACTATCATTAATAACCATAAGAGAAAAAAATTCATGAGTTTATTGAGACATGGATCATAATATTTTATCTTAAAAAACACAATCATAACTTTGAATCTTAAGCACCATGAAAGTGAAATCCAAAAATGGGTATGTAAATTTAAAAAACATTAATGATAGGCACCATAAAATACATTAATGGATACTATCTACACCATATAAAATAAAAATATGGTAAATATGGCATGTGTCTTGAATAAAAAATAAATATAAGAAGAAAATCCATTAAGGCTTTAGTAATATTTTGAATCATACGACCAAATAAATAATAACATCAAATAAAACATTAAATATCATTAAAATAGTGATATTAATGGTATAAAATTTTAAATGGGTAGTATATACACCTCACAAAAGAAACGAGTGGTGAATTTGCATATGTCGCCCAGAAATAAAAGAGAGACTAGAAATCCCTTACCTTAAGTATCAACTTCCTTCATAAAAATTAAATTCTTTAAAATATTAAATATAAGTTTATTATTCATCTATTACAGAACCATAATTATATATATCATACCATATATGATTTACTTATTTCCTTTTATTACCTGTTTATTAACAATTTCATGTTAATGTCATGTTTTAGGTAACAACCACATTGTTTTTCATATAAGTTTCGATTGGTTTTTTTGGTACTCTTAATTTGATCATGGTTCCATAATATAATTATTTATAAAAATGATATAAATATCATATATATTAAGTATATATATATTTATAGTAACCTGTAAATTTTAGATATAGAAAATGAAATACATCTTTTATGGAGGTCTTAGATCGTACATACGCCAGAAAATTGTATCCATTTTCTTGTTGGATAAAAATAAATAAAGTTAAATGATATATTATCATTACATAATAATTTTTATTCATATGTATCACATATGTTAATTAAACCCATCCTTATTACCTTTCATGTAAAGTGTGAATCAATCACATCTCTTCGTGAGGTGGTAGTCCACCATACAAACGGATAAAAATATTGTATTCCCAAAAAATGGAAAGAATTTATGTATGTGTGATATAATAATTACTAAAGAATAATAATATAATTAATATCATATATAAACAATTAAACTAACATTATTTCCATCCCTGTGTGGTGGTAATGTAAAAACAGATGACATCGGTTCGTGAGGCAGTGTTCCGCCGTACACATGAACGATGATTTCGTATTCCATTTGATTGAAGTAGAGATTGTTTTAGTTCATGAACTAAATATCAATAAATCTAAGTATATGGAAAATAATAAGGTTATTATATAAATATGGTATTATAATAATTGAATAATGTGGAGGAAGAAATGAAACAAAAATGCTCATTGATGAACGTTGCTTCTTCAGGTATCCTCCTTAGGTTTGCACAAAAATCCTTAATAGGTTAGATTTATATCAAAAATAAATATTTTAGGATAATTGGAGTTATTTTGTGAATTTATTGGTGTGTTTATTGGCTGAAAAAATGGTTTAAAGATTTTAAGAAGAGTGGAGAGGGGGTGTCCTTTTATAAGTGAGGTGAGTGGGACACAAATAATTTTTGAAAGAAAGAAATCCACCCATGTTTTTTCATGTGAAAATACTCCCATAATGGACCATTAATTAAATTAGAAGATATAATATCTAAAATTTCCATAAAATTGGTGTTTTATAAATTATGGAATATTTTTGATCCTTATCTTTTTAAATTAACCCCTAGTAAACCCATTTTTACCATAACCGCAGTAAATAATTTTGACAACCCTAATCATTTTGGTAAATTAAGCTCAAATTATTCTATAATATAAATTATAATTATTCAAAATATGTTGTCATTTTTTAAAAATTTCATTCACATTACAAGAAAAATTTAATTTAAAATTAACCTTGCAGACACGACAAAAAAGAAGGTTTTTAAAGAGAGAATGTTCAAAATATTATAATGTTTTTATATCAAAATTAAATATGAAATTGATGAAATTGACCTAAATTTGATTAATGGATATATAATTAAACTAATTTTTCTTTGAAACAGAATTTAAATATAATTTAAATTTATATATAATTTAAACTAAAAGGTAGTTATCAAATAAAATCCATTATTTTTTCACTATTCATCAAAAAATAAAACAATTTAGAAAAAACTCAAAAATTTATTCGAAGATAATTTTGATATTATGATTTAAAAAATTAAGTTTATTTTAGAAAATTAATTTTCTAAAATTTTCTAAAATATATTTTATTATTTCTCACAAAAAATAAATAAATAGAACCGTTTTTTAGAAAATAGTTTTTTCGAAACATATAAGCACTTTATTGAGAAATTAAGTAATTTTTTATCAATATGTTTCTTTATATAAAAAAATTATATATAATATTTTTAATTTCATCATTCATATTTACTCCACTAATTTTATGGCTAGGTAATAACAGTTTTTTTTAAATAATAATATTAATTGTTTGTCTTTGTTTGTTAAAATTAGTTGTTGTGTGAAATATAGGCTAAACTTGTTTTTTCTTATAATTAAAGCTAAACTCTACATTTCATGTAATGAAAATATAGAAAATATTATATTTATTTGAAAAAAGTATATCAAAAAATATCAGGGTGTTGTATTTTACCCACATAGAAATGAACTTCTCCCTCAAAATTTGTCACTTTGGTGCCGTTAATCGAGGATAATTCCTCTTCATTACATTATAAAGTTACCACACAACATCCCACATTTTTTAGTTTCACCATAAAAAAATAACTAGTTTAGTGGTTTCCTTTCATGGAATATTCTCTATTCGATCTAGAATCTCTACTGAATGATCTTTAAAAAAATATCAGGATCTATAGGTATAACCTTTGAGTTCAATAAATGTGATGGATAAAATTTGTACTTCCTTCAGAGTTATATATGGAACACATCATGAACCTAATAGAGGTTGTGTTGAAGTACTAAATGATAAGCTACTATCTCAATATGGTCAAGTATTTCAAAGGGACCGATATACCAGGGGCTTAACTTTTCTATTGTCTCTTCTTTAGAGAAATTCATAGAAAGAACATCACACCAACTTCAAATTATAGATCACATAAAAAATTATCATCCTGAAATTTCTATATTTTTTTTGTCCCTATGTGTTTTTAAATGGATCTAACCTTCTCTTCCATATAATCATCTTGATTAGGTCATAATATCTTTCTTTCTGCAACTTCATTATAGGACGTTGTATTTCTATACTTATTTCCATAAAGGGACTGATAAAGATCCATATGAATGCTCAAGTGAAATATATTTTTCCAATAAATCCTAAATTTTGGAATGTGTTCATCCCAACAACCATTGAAATTCATTGAACAAGATCTCAACCTATTTTATATGGTTTGAATTATTCTCGCAATGCTAAAACTCAACTCTATACCAACAGCATTCCAAAGACTTATCCATAACATTGAGGTAAAATTCACATCCCAATCAAATATATTTGAATGTGGTACTTCATGCAACATTACCACTTAATGTATATTCTGGAAAGAGTATATATAGATAAATATGCACTTATAGCAATGATGTGTGATAACTTTATAAGGTGATTACCTCAATATAAAAGATAATATAAACCCAAAAGGTTACCAGTAAATTTAATCATATGTCAACAAAGTGTAAATGAATTCTCCCTAAAATAAAATTTTCACTAAAACATTTACAAAACCAAAGGGTTTTGTTCCCATAATTTTCTCTTAAAATATCCTTAATCTAGATAAACTTAAATCTCATAAAACCTAAAAAGGGTTGTTAATGACTTTGATCATATGATCATTCTTCAACTCATAAGCCCATGATGGTATCCATAACTCTTAAGTTACTCTTACCTGGAGACATATATACTTCTAAAAGATAACTCAACATTTATCCTTGTAAAGACCATAAAAATTCAAGGAATTGTTTTTTAAAATTATTTGGGTTTTTGCGAGTGCGTAGTTTCTTGACGGCACCTGATTCCGAGGACCGGTGTGCCCGGAATAAATTTCTGAAGTTTTCCTCAGGTACGTTCAGTGAACGAGCGAGCGGGTTTTCCTAACTTTTGAACCGGTGCTTGGAATTAAAATCCAGAGGCACCGTTGAAACCGCAGTGCCGATAATTGCTTAAGAAGACCTCATCTGGAGTTGCGTTTTCTCATTTCGAGTTGCTAAAAGTTTGAGTTGAGTTTAAGTGAAATAAAATTTAATTCTTAAATTTTATTTCCCTTAAGTGGTGGAGGTTGTTTGGAAATTAGTGAGGTGGGACCCACATGATCCCACCCCCTTTAATTTCATAACCACCCGCTCTTCTAAATTAATAACAAGTCAACCCTGGACTTTTCTCCCATTAATGGTTTGACTACGCATTGGTTAAATAGGAACCTTCCTTGATTTAACTACCAACGTGTGTTTTAATGGCGGTGAACAATTAATGGGAGGTTTTCCTCACGTGCGAAATTAATTTTAGGAGGACCCACTTCTCTTTTTAAAGAGAGGGACAGTCTTCATTGGGAGGTAGAAGAAAACTCTGACGTTCTTGAGTTTTGGAGGGACGCTGCGTCCTGACAAAGAACGCCGCTTCCCGACGAAGAACGCCGCTTCCTGACGAAGAATGCCACTTCTTGACGAGGAACGCCGTTTCCGCCTCGGCGCACAAGTCGACGCCTTCAAGCCTCTCTTCCCCAACGTCGATGCCCGAAAACCCTTGTTGAGGTAAGGGGATTTATTTTAACTCTTTTATGAGATTAAATCTCTTCGGATAGCGTTATCTTCTTCTTTTTGAAAATTCTCTTGATAAACTTGTTCATTTTTGGGGTTCATGATCCCCTGCACATAAAAAGGATTTTTTTATTTTGTTTAAAACTCTAACACGGTGGGTGCGGACCTTTAAAAAAGTCCGAACCCACCGTTCTTTCGTTCTGGTTGTGCGGGGAGATGCGCGGCGAAGAAAAGGGGCCGCAGCGGCGATTAAAGACTGTCGCTGAGAAGGACGGATCCCGAAATGGCCGTAGGCGCAGATGGGAGCAAAAACGGACCACCGGAGCGGCTCCGGTGGCCTGCGAAAGACGCCGGAGACACGGGGCGCTGGCACGGTGTCCGGCACCGGGCGGCCGCCCGGAGGCGGCGGCACCCGGCACGCCGCCAGCGAAGACCCGCCGCGGCGGTGGCGGCCACCGGATCCCGCGGCCGCGCGGGATCCGGCCAAGGGACGCGACATGTGCCGCGTCCGCAGAACCAAAGGCAGATGTGCTTGCGCATCCGCGGGATGCCAGGGGGGACGGCGCCTCCCCCCTCCCTTCTCGGATGCTGGCCGAGCGCCATCGCGCCCCCCTGCTGGACCGGGCGGGCCGCACGGACCGGACCGGGCCGCGCCCACTATGTTGGGCCACGCCCGGTTGGGCCGGGCCGCACCCTGACGGGATGGACCCGGACCCGGTTCGGGTCGACCTGGTTCGGGCCGACCCAGGGGGGTTTGGGCCAGGCTGGGCCGGGCCCAGACCCCCTCGTTTCGGACATTTCCTATTCAAACGCCCATATCGTGGGCTACGAAACTCCGATTGATGAAAAGTCAGTTGTGTGGCGATACTTGGATCGAGACGGTCATTTTGATATATTATACTCAAGTTTTCGGAGAACCTTGTGTTCGGCCAGGATGATTCGAACCCGAAACCAACCGGGCCCTCGGAGCGGAAACGCTCATATCTTGAGTTCCGGACGTCCGATTGACGTGCCGTCAACTCTGTCGGTTTCCTCTTAGTGAGACGGGCCTTTTGGATTACTCCACTCAAGGTTTGGACACAGTTGGAGTACGGTTGGGTTGGTTTTGACTTAAAAACCAACCGGGCCCCTAGGACGAAAAAGCCAATATCTCTCAAACCGGGCGTCCGATTGACGCACCGTCTGTCGCGTTGTGTTCCCCGTGTTAAGATGGAACTTTGAGATACATCAAATCTGGTCTGCGTGACAGTTGATGTATCTACCCCCCTTTGGCTCATGGAGCGGATCCTCCCGGAACGAGATTTCTGTGTGCGGGAACCCTAGAGCTGGCTGCGACTACTTCGACTGCTAGAATCCTCCGTGGGTTCAACGACGACGACGACTACCGGTTCTGTATGGACCAGCGCGGTTCTGTGCGGACCAGCTCCCAGCACGGTTCTGTGTGGACCAGCGCCCAGCGCGGTTCTGTGTGGACCAGTGCCCAGCGCGGTTCTGTGTGGACCAGCGCCCAGCGCGGTTCTGTGTGGACCAGTGCTCAGAGATCCTGTGTGGGTCAGCGCTCAGTTATCCTGTGTGGGTCAGCGCATACCGATCCTGTGTGGGTCAGATCTTGTGTGGGTCAGCGCCTATCGATCCTGTGTGGGTCTGATCCTGTGTGGGTCAGCGCCTATCGATCCTGTGTGGGTCAGATCCTGTGTGAGTCATTGCGGGGGTTAGTACCTATCGATCCTGTGTGGGTCAGATCCTGTGTGGGTCATTGCGGGGGTTAGTACCTATCGATCCTGTGTGGGTCCAACATCTTAGATGATCCAGTGGCTACAAATGATCATCTAATCTCTCTTCTTTTGTGGCATACCTGTGTGAGCTGAGTTTTGACTTTTGGTACTCATCTTCGATGAGTTGAATTGTTTTTCTGTGTGAATTTTCATTGTACCGTTCTGTGTGGATGAGGTTGTACTTGAGCTCGTGGGCGGAGCTATAAATGAAGACTTAGGTATATGTATGGGCATATACCTAAGAAGTGTTGGTTGATTTCTTTGTTATTGTTATCAATTCTTTGTGGTTATCCTGTGTGGACCAGTAGTGTTATCCTATGTGGACCTGTACTGTTTTCCTGTGTGGACCAGTAGTGTTATCTTGTGTGGACCTATACTGTTTTCCTGTGTGGACCAATAGTGATATCCTGTGTGGACCTGTACTGTTTTCTTGTATAGACCAGTAGTGTTATCCTGTGTGGACCTGTACTATTTTCCTGTGTGGACCAATAGTGATATCCTGTGAGGACCTATACTGTTTTCCTGTGTGGACCAGTAGTGATATTTGTTTTGTGGACCTGTACTGTTTTCCTGTGTGGACCAGTAGTGATATCCTGTGTGGACCTCTACTGTTTTCTTGTGTGGACTAGTAGCGTTATCCTGTGTGGACTTGTACTGTTTTTCCTATGTGGACTAGTTGTGTTTCCCTGTGTGGACTGGTTGTGGTTTCCGGTGAAGACTGGAGTTACTGTTCTGTGTGGAATGGGTTACACTTGAGCTCGTGGGTGGAGCTAGAATTGATGACCTAGGTATATGTATGGGCATATACCTAAGTAGTGTTGGTTGTTACTTTGTGATTGCTAACTGTCCTTGTGGTTACCCTTTGTGGGTTCTGGGAGACCTTCAGGGGTCTCGGGGTCCTTACTGAGTAGCTTATACTCACCCCTGCACGGGCTATACCCGCACTTCGTCGTGTTGGATGCAGATGAAGGAAAACGTTGACCATGGTGGGAGCATGTGGAGTAGGATGGTACCTGGGGGTAGATCACTGGACGATACGTGTACGGTACCTGGAGGTAGACCACTGGACGAGACGTGCTAGGAGTAGACGACTGGAGACGAAGAGCTGAGGAGAATTTCTGTACCCACCCGTCAGGTGGGATTCCAAGAGGATGGCTCAGACTTGATGCTTACTTTTCTGTTTTTGTACTCCCTTTCCAGTTGTAATTTACTTTTGGGTTTGTATACTGGCCCATTTACCTTTCCGCACTTACTTGTACTCATAGTGTTTACTTAGTGTTTACTGATGCTTGCTTACTCTGTGGTGTTAGTTCTTACTTAAAGGCAATGCCTTCCCCTTTTTACGAGTTTTACACCTTTGGTTCTAGTCGCCAGCCCCTGGCCTATGGGAGGTGGGCTTGGGGTAGTTACGACTCGGGCCCTGGTGGACGGGTCGTGACAATCCTTAAATAAGATCTTATCTTATATAAAAATATTTATTTTGGAAACTTGGCCTAAACACTATACCGATATAATATCAAATGTGATTTCATTATTCTATAATTCATATAGAAGGATATAATCAAATGAAATTTCCTTAAATGAAGAAAAATAAAATTTTCATTGGTATAATTCATACAAAATCAGACATGAAATTTCCAACTAAGGAGGGGAGTATTATTGTTCCCTAATTATCAAGAGTCACTTCAACATTAATTTACATATTTCCTATACTCCCTTCATTTCAAACACTAAGATATGGGTGATGTATTCTATGTAGCTTCTTCTTTATTCACATTGTTAGATAACTTATTACCATCACTTTAGAAATCAGTTTCTAGATATACTTCCCTTGCACACTTAAAAAATTTATTAGTTCCATCAATAAAATTTCCTCCATGCTTCTTCCCACACTTTGATCATAACAGAAAACTTCTATTCTTCTCTATATGGTTCTTATATTTTCCCTTTAATTCTATTTTTCCCTATTTATAAAAACCATGAGATTAATATATTACTGCAACATCCATTTCCATCTTGATAGCACATCAAAAAATCTATTCATAGCTAAAAAGTTCTCTTATGGATATTTCCCATCAGATACTTGGTTTTAAGACACTAAATATTTGATCCACCTTACCTTCAGTTTGGATGAATATACTAGAAGAATACCATGCAAGTCTTTTAAAATTCTCATCATATGTACCAAAAAATTCATAATCCATTTTATTTAGCTCAAAAAACCCTTTATCCATATTATTATGAATAATACAAAGAAAGTAATTATTGAAAAATATGTTCTTTAACTCATCCCAATCCAAGGAGTCAACTTCGCCATGTTTCTTTGAATTATTGAGAATATTCCACCTTTAATCCACTTCTCCTTTGAAAAGGTAGACATCCAAAATGACCTTTTCATGTTATGAACACTGGATAATGGAATATATATTTTCATTGGTGCTGATACATTGTTCAAAAACTAGTTTATCAGAGGAACCACTAAAAAAGGAATACATTTCCTCATGAAGGACTCAATAGATGATTGATCCCTCATTTTTTTAATTTCGATGTCTAGAATGATTCATATATTGGAAAATTTCTATGAGATTTTTCATTCCAACTCCCATAACGTATAGATTATTAAGAGGGAAATCATTTCATTTTCTATCACACTCAGCATATACATAGTTTCTTCAGGTTACATCCGTTTACTAAAACCAAAAACATAGTGTGAGAAACACTAATCATAGTAGAAAACCGTATAATTATGAAGAAAAAATCACTCATAGAATATATAAAATCATGACACCATATTTTTAAACTATTAAACCTTAGGTTTATCCATGGTCATTCACAGTCATCATCTATTTAAATAATTCATGATTATTCCTAAAGAGTTGTTGAATTTACCAAGAATATCCCCTAGGAGTGTCAGATCAGGTTTGATTCAAGGACCATTTTCATCCACCAGGTGACGATCGAGTTCACCTTAATGCACCATTTTCAGATTTATTATCCCTTGGTACCTATTTTCTAGATCAACAACCACCTGTAGTATATAGATAAGGATTTAATTCCTTGTAAATCACTCACTCTATCCTTTACCAAAATTCAATTCTATTTTCCCATACATTGACTCATACATACACTTTTATTTATACATATCACTAGACATATTCGTAGATATATCCCTAGGGATTTCACTAATGTTTTCTCATCCCAGTTTCTAAAGGTTAACTAAACCTATCATATGATACCATCTATAATAAACCTATATTATCATACATACATATTACATCATTTTTTATGAATATTCAATGCATTACACAAACACATGCCTAAGGACCATAATAGTTTAGTGTATTTGGAGACTAGGTACACAATATTCTTATATAGTGAAATATCTTAATTTTTTTCCACATAGATCTTCCCATTTATTACTCTTCATATACGTACCCACATAAGGACTTTCTTCATAACATGGGGTAAGGAAATATAATAAATGAGATCTCATATGATGAGTCAGATTAAAAAGTGAAAATATATAACTATAACATGAGAAAAATGGTATGTTTACATGATAATAAAAGATAAATACCATACCCTACATAACATAGATCATAAACATGAGTCATGGAATAAATCATAGTTGTTCATAAGACATGAATCATGAGGAAATCAAAGAATATGTTCAATTAGATCATATCACTAACATAAGACATAGATTTTTTCCATACACATAAGCATATAAAATATTATGAAAAGGAAACCTACTAAGACATTCATAACTTGTTGGGCTTAGGATAACCACCCGTGTACCTACTTCAAGATTGGAAAAAATACCCATGTACCTTATTTTTTAGGCTTGGGATATCTATATTTATACCCTCATTTTTCGGCCTGGGAAAACCACCCATATACCCTCTGATCTCAAAGAACATTTAACATTACCCAATTCATTAGAGGGAAATATGTAATCATAACATTACCATAAGGGTATGATAACAAGAGTGTTACATTTTAAAACCATACCCTTCATATCAAAGATCATAATCATGATATGTTAAATAAATATTTATAGTTCATAATACATGAATCATAAAGAAATAAAATAACGTGATCCATGAGAGCATAACATTGTCATAAGACATAATTATGTGGAAAACACATAATCATAGAAAACCTTGTGTCATGGATACAGACCAAGACATAAATAACATGTTACGCTTCGGCTAACCACTTGTGTACCTACTTAGGTCTTGGCCTAATCACCCATGTAACCTTTTTTAGGCTTTGGCTAACCACCCATGTGCACTCTATTTTGGGTTTGGGATGACAACCCATGTACCCTCTAAGATCATAAAACTATTATCATTACCCAATAAATTTGAGGGATATATAGGTCCCACCCATCACATAATAAAAATCATACACATGTGTTCTATAATATCTTAAAACATTCATCATATCATAACCCTTAAAAAGAAATGGGTTTCATAAGACAGTTCATCATAGCATAACATATGGAAAATATTCAGGTTTCCTAATCATTTCACCATGGTATAAACCATAGAAGAGAAAAGAGATTCATAAAAATGTTATCATGGTATAACCCATGGAAGATAAATGGGCACCATAAACATATTTCCATCATAAAAAATTTAGCGAAATAGTAAGAATGGTATCCTTGTTTTATATCCCTAGTAAATCATTAGTTAAATTAGAGGGTGTCATATTAGTTGGAAAATGATTTTAAAATAAAAATTACTTGGAATGTTTCTTAAGGAAGATAAATTTTCTTAGAAAGTCACTTTTTATAGATAATATATCATAAAATATTTTGGAAATCCTTTTCGTTGAAAATAACCTAGAAAAAATATAAAGAAAGATTTAAAAACAATTTAGAACCCTTCTTGAGGAGGAATACTTTCCTCCTTGAAAACCACTTAAAAAAACAAAAAAATTGAAAATATTTTCGTAGAAAATAACCCTGAAATCATATAGAAGAATAATCAAATAAAATAATGGTTATAATGAGAGGAATTTTGGTTCATGTCGCTGTTTCCTGACCTACATTCCAAAGGTAGGGGCTCATTAGTTGTGGGCCGATGAGGCTTAAGAAGTTTCATTGCTCGAAAGGATGGGAGGTCGGACTCATCAAACCTTTTGGGGGGAATTGTTGTTTACTCCGGGACTCTCTTTATAGATTTAAGTTATGTTTGTGAATCCTTATTAAATTACCAAGTATTAAAATGAGCTTTCCTTTAGATCTAACAATCAATGATTAATATTTATGAGATATAGAGAATCTTTTTATCTGTATTTGAGGTTCTTCATCAATAGAGAATCATATGAATTTGTTATAGATTCTTAGTCAATGGTATCCTTAAACACATTATATAGAAATATCTTGGTCATTATGATTACCATACTGGTTTTAAAGCCACTCAGTGGAGTACTTGAAGTTTATTATCGTTCAGAAGGACATGTATTATTTCAGAGTTGGGATCATACCCGCAGATGGGCTACCTACGTATCCTTGTTTAGAAAAGGGATCAGAACCCACGTATTTCAAGAAGGTTTAATATGTATTTTAATGTCATATGGGACATATGAAAATTAATGGGTGATGATCTTGAACCTTAGAAAGGATTCCTATGTACTCTACTTTTAAGTTAGAGATCAAATTCCACATAGTTAGTTTAAGAATTTTGGGGCTTACGTATGATTAATGTCCCAAAGGGATGTGTGATGGTGACTTTTACACTCTAAGCTCACGCGAATCATGCTTGGTGTGAGAAACAAGAGGTATTAGTAAACCAGACGATTTGTTCCATGAAAGATGGAGTCACAAGGAATGATATGTGATTTATGTATGTGTGACTGCCTAGATAGATAAAGATTGGGACTTAATTCAGGGAAGAAGCCTGAGAACAGGGTCCGTGAAGGTATATGTGCTTTATGGAGATTTGGGTACTTAACTTAGGAATTAATCATGAGAAGGATTCCCAAATTAGAGGGGACTTATTATTGGGTTTTATTCTTTTGAAGGAAGCCCAGATCAAAATAAATTAAGACTAGTTAAGAGAAATTATGACTGGGGCTTATTCTTGAGAAGGAGACCCAGGTTAAAGGGACTTGAGAACTGGGGATTACTCCTGAGAAGGAGGCCCAGGTTAAGGAACTTGTGACTGGGGCTTACTCCTGGGAAGGAGGCCCAAGTTAAGAGGACTTGGGGCTTACTCCTAAGGAGGATGCCCAAATTAGGGAACATGGGGCTTACTCTTAAGAAGGATGCTCAAATCAAAAGCAATTAAGACTGGTTAAGAAAAATTATGAATGGGGATTACTCATGAGGCCCAGGTTAGGGAATTTGATAATTTTGGGCTTACTCCTATGGAGGATGACCATATTTGGGAACTTGAAATTGGGGCTTACTCTTGAGGAGGATGCCCATTTTAAGGGAACATGGACTGAGGCTTATTTTTGAAAAGGAGGCCCCGGTTAGGGGACTTGTGATCTGGGGCTTACCCCTAAAAAGGAGGCCCAGGTGAAAAGAATTTAAGACTTGAGGATTACTCCTAAGGAGGATGCCCATATTAAAGATATTCTCATATTATAGGATGAGGTTGAATGTAGGAAATCTCTAACCTTAATAACATAAAGATATGTATATCACTAGGTTTTGAGAGATGTTCCACAGAATTCCTTTCAGATAAGGAAGCCAACAAATGAATCATGTCATAAATGACTTAGAAAAGGGTCTTGAAGGCTAAATCTTGAATAGGAGAGGTGTATTTGAAGAAAAAAAATTGAATAGGCAGGAGGGGCACCCAAAAAAAGTCAGGCATGTAAGTACTTGTTTAGGCACACAATTCCTGGTCGCCCAAGTACTTTCACGACATGTGTGTACTTGCGTAACGATTAACCCGTAGGGTAATACTTGGGCGAGACTTGGCTCAAGCCCTTAATATTATCCCAAAAGGCTTCCAAAACAGTGGAGTGCAAGTTTTGTTGACTGGATAAGGTGGCATGCACGTGTGTCCATTTCCCTTAAGGGTTAGACACTTAGGCGCACATGTGTTGATAAATTTCAAAACTTAGGCCTTATTTCCCCTCTTTAGATATTCCATTCTAGGTAAGAAATTACCTTAGAAGTAATCATAAGACATCAAGAAAAGACTAGGGCGCCGAGATCTTAAATATGACTTTTGGAATTTTTCGTCTTCCCCGAAATGGGGGGCCCACACGGAGTATTTATAGGCTACTGAAGACCTTGGGAGAAAATTAAATAGGGCGCGCAAGTCACCCGCACGACCAATATATGGCATGCAGGTATACGTGCGTGACCATGATGAAACTTGCATGACCCATATTTAACCAAATCCTTGTTCATCCCTTTGTCAATTTTTGATATTTATTCAAAGGATGAATCTCTTTGTGCTGAAGGTATTCTCCTTTTTCAGTCATTAGACTCTATGACGGAAAGAAGCATCAACAAAATTCCCCCCTCAGAGTTGGATCCTAAAGGAAAGAGGATTTGACTCTGAGGTAAAGGAGAAAATCAAAGAAATGCGGCACACAAGTTTTGAGTGCGCAAGTGGAGGCACACAGGTGAGCACCGTGCAGGGTACAACGCGTTGGGTATGGGCTTGGCCTATAAATATGTGGCCATTCTCGTGCAAAGCAACTGGCTTTCAAACCTTCCTGCTCTCGTCATGTAGGTTTGCTCTCGTCGCACAGGTTTCTCAGCTTTCCATTTGTCCGCGCATGTGCTACTGTCTGCGGTTCTTTGTTTCTGTTCGTGCCACACTTCTGCAGAGGTATTTGGACTTGTGTAGTGATACTTGTGTGTCCAACTTGCATGACCATACTAGACTTGCGCGCTGACAAAGGACTTGCACACCTTAATTCCTTAGCCATTTTTTCACTTTTCTTCACAAATTTTATGAAAAATCAACTTACTTAAGTGTTAATTATTCAACCTTTGTGTAATGGCTCCCAGAAGAATTGGAATGGCTAATGAACTGGCTAGAAAGCGAATTGATGACATGATTAGCATCATTGGACATGATTACTACAATATCTGTGATAGAACCCTCCCAGATTTGGCCAAGTACTTGAAGAAGTATCATCTTAATTTTCCACAAAGCATCTAATTGCCCCTGTATGGGTATGATCATCTGCAAAGAGTCAACATTCCAGAGCCAAATAACTATATTTCTGAGATGCAATTGCACTGCTATCCATCTATTTTGGTTATGTTGTGCATTAAGAGCATCAACAATGGTGTGAACTTTCAATTTTTTTCTCCATGCCATTTCCATACAGATAAGAAAATTGCTAACCCATGAGCTGAAATGTTTTCCATTTCCAGTTGGTGGAGAGTAGACTATCATGATATTAGAAAATATCTTAAAAGAGTAATCTCTCCAAATTGATCTTTACTTCCAATGATCCATTCTCCAATCCATGTATCCATCTTCCAAGTCTCTTGGACAGAAATATAGTCACTGTTTGATCAATAGAAAATTTTCACAAACTACACTCAAGAACATTCTTTTACAATTGTTCCAAGAAGAGCTGGCATCACTGCGTCTCTTATTGTATCTAGTTGAATGAATGAATTCCAGGTGGTTGCTGATGAAACTCGGATTGCCGTATATCAAATGAAGAGTTATGTTTAAAGCCTTTTTAATTCTTAAAAAAGAGAAGATACTCTAGTTTGTGGATGTCCTTTTATCTCTTGTGCATCAATTAAAAACAATTTCATCTTCAATCATTTGTACCTGCATTCTCTTGATACTTCTTTAATTAATTTTACCTAAGTCAATAGACTTAGTAATCATAGTTTGATTGTTGCTAGGATTATAAAAATAACTCTACAAACTCTATATCTTTTAATTGCTCAAAATTACCTAAATCATACAAAATGTATGTTTAGTAACCTGGGATTGGACTTTTGTTTAGAGTTCCCTGATCTTTTGTGGGATGTTTAAATTCATGCATGTTGGACATAAAAAGGATAATGTTTAAGGTCGAAATAGCTTTGACAGAATGGATTAAAATTGACTCAATTCCTTGATAATTTATCTGAAAACATATTACCATATTCAAGTATAGGGGAAAAAAATGTAAACTATGACTTAAGAAAATTTGAATTTGAGGAATGATACGAAAAAAGGGCTAAAAGGTATTAGAATAATTATTTCCCAAGAATGAAGTTACCACTATTTAACAAACCCATTAGGGGGTTGAATTATGCAGGGCCGCTTAAGGGCATTGGCTGCATAGTCAAATAATAGAATCTTTTGGATGAAATGTCTATTATGTAGACTACTTATGCAAGGCCGCCTAAGGGCACGTGCTGCATAATCAAGAAAAAGAACTCTCAGAAATTTTACTTTTCTATTGCTAAAATCCAGGGAAAGTTTATGGAGATTCAAATTTTCCAAAGCACAAATTCTGCTATATAGAGAGAGGTACTTGAATATGGATAGGATATTTTCAATAAAGATTGTCTAAGAATTGGATGAATATCACTCCTGTGAAGGACTAACCCAAATGTAGGGAATGGAAATATAAATCGTAGACTTTAATACTTTCAGATCATGAAAAAGAGTAAGGGACAAATATGTTAAGGATGACTATTTTTGAGGATTCCTACATATTTTCATTAAGAAAAATAAGAACAAAAGAGGTTTTCCTCCCAAGAATGAAGTTACCACTATTTGAAAAACCCATTAGAGAGTTGAATTACACAGGTCCACCTAAGGGCATTGGTTGTATAGAAAAATAATAGTATCTTTTGGATGACAAGTATGTCATGTAGACTGTTTATACAAGGCCACCTAAGGGTACATTCTGCATAGTCAGGCAAAAGAACTCTTAGATATCAGAAATTTTATAACCAGAAGTCAAGAAAAGGGTTATGGAGATCTGGAAGAATTTAAGGTTAGGAGTATGACACATGAAAAATGGGTACTTTCCATTGCATGAAGGAGATACATAGACCAATGTTGACCATAATAATGTTGTGGCTAGGTCCTGAATTTAAGTATTGTACTTCACTACGTATCCCATAAGGATGAGAATCAAGCCATACATAGTTCTTGAAATACAGTTTAACGTCATGTGGGATGAGAGTGTAGGAGTTCTTAGTTTAGGGTCATAGAGCTCAGACCATAATAAGGAATACACAATGTGTGTTTTATAAATCTGATGTGAATGAAGACCAGGGTTTTCATACCACATTCATGTTTTCAAAGGGGGAATTTTCAGCTAAGGTACTAAAAGTGGAGTTTTGGGTTAGGCCCAAAGACTTGGGGCTTGATTCGATGGATACTCGAACATTCCTACGTATCCTATAAGGATGGGAATCAAGCCACACGTAGTTCTGGAAATACCCTTTGTACAGATTTGGTTTGTACATGTAAAGGGTGAAAAGGGGACTTTAGTGCAATGATGGTTTGACCCAAGATTAAAAGTTTGGGCATTGCCATGTATGCACATAGTCTTTGTAATATAACAATATTAGATATCAATGTAAATAATGATTCCCTCTTAGGTGAGGGTTTCAAATAAAGTTGTAGTTTATTGTCATACATGGCAAAAGTGTGAAAAGTTTGACATCATATAGTAAGGACGGTGGTGAACCAATGTAAAAAATATTGGTTCTGGGTGTGGCTTCACAAATCCACATCGTATGAGATGGAGGTGAATCGATGTGAAGAGATTGGTTTTGGGCTTGAACCTCATGAGGTTGCCTACGTACCCAACCTAGAAGGCAAGGATCAAAGTCCACGTAGTTCAATTGAAGAATGAATTGGTGACCAAGTTGTTCTTGAGGAAAATGACCTAAAAAATGGTGTTGGGACTTACACATGGTTAGCGGCCCAGAGAGGGTGTTATGGTTGAAGTTTAATCTATGCTCACGTGAGTCATACTAGGTGTGAGAAAAAGAGGTAGCAACAACCTTAACGATGCACATTTTAACATCATGTTGGACATATTAAGGGAATTTTTCACAGTTTAACGTCACGTTTGACGTAAGTGCGAATAGTTTAAGGTCATATGCATGAAACGGGTATGCAGTTTTATGTCTTGTTGGATGTAAGGGGAAAATACAGTTTTACGTTATGTTGGACAACACAGTTTAACACCATTTTGGATGTAATTGTGAATAGTTTAAGGTCATATGCATGGAATAGGATGATGTATTTGTATTATACAAAATACTTCTTCAGAAATCTAGCATTGGTTGGAGTTGTGATGAGTTCTCCATCTATTGAGATTAAAGAATAAGCTCCATTGGTGTAGACCTTATGTATTGAGTAAGGTCCTTCCCACTTTGGATCAAGCTTGGAAGGTTTCTTTCTTGGTATCTTTGGAGTTCTAAGAACCAATACCAATTCTCCCTGAACTAATGAACGAAGACGAAATTTTTTGTTGAAAGATAATGCTATTCGATTCTGATAGACTTCCAAGTGGTTCAAGGTGCACATTCTTTTTTCATATAATCATTCCAATTCATCCAATCGATTTTTAGATTGTTCATATGTAGATGATTGATCACAAATGGATACTCTGAGAGAGGGTAATTGAACCTCAATGGAAAAGACTGCTTTCGTCCCATATACCAATGAATATGGAGTTAACCGCGTAGTAGTGCAAGTGGTGGTCCGATAAGCCCATAAAGCATGAAAAAGTTTATCAGGCTATGATTTCTAATCTTTATCAACCATATTTTGCAGTATGTTTGAAAGAGTCTTATTGAAGGATTCTATTTGGCCATTGGCTACTGCATGATACTGAGAGGAATGGTTGGATTTGATATCGTATTCTTGATACAACTTCCTTACCTCAGATGAACAGAAGTTGGTGCCATTGCCGTTAATATGGTACAAGGGACACCAAATCTGGTAATGATGTTAGACTTGATGAATCTAACAATGCTTTTAGAACTAACTTATTTGAGAGGTATTGCCTCTTCCCATTTGGAAAAGAAGTCAGTAGCAGTAAGAATATACTTAAACTACTTTGATATAGCTGAAGGGTAAGGTCCTACTACATCCATTCCCCATGTGGCAAATGGCCATGAGTATTTAGTTGTATGAAGAAACTCTGGGGGTTGATTAATGAAGTTGGCATCTACTTGGTAATAATGACACTTCTTAGTGAAATAAAAACAATCTTGTATCATTGATGGCCAAAAGTATCCAAGCCTTCAAATTTGATTAGATAGTCTATGTCCAGACTGGTGGGCACTACAGACTCCTGCATGTACTTCTTTCATGACAGCCATTGTCTCTTCACCATCAACACATATAAAGAGAATTCCATCAAAACCTCTTTTGTAGAGAATTTTTTCTAGGTGATCTGGGCTATTATAAAGAGTAAAATTGACCACACATCACCAGACTTGTTCTTTCCAGACTCTATCTAGTGGAAGTGTTCTATTTGGAAGGTATTCCCTGATAGGTGTCATCCATCCTGTAGTATGACCATATGGTTCAATAATGGTACTAATTTCATTGATTTCCTCTATTATGGTTTGAACAAAATATAAAGTTGTACGACGGTGGGTAATAATAATGATTGTCTCGTCTTGATTTAGATCTGCCAGAGCTGTGGCTTTATTAGCCAGTGCATCAACTTGGGAATTTTGTGATCGTGGGACATAAGAAAATGTTGGTTTAGAAGGAAATTCCCCCATCAACTCTTTGACATAATCATACAAAGGGATTAACTCTTCTTTTCTGATGGCATAATCCCCATTGACTTGTTTGATTACCAGGTCTGAATCACCTATCACCTTTATGTGATTCACTTGTGCCTGAAGCGCCAACTCCAATCCTGTGATGAGAGCTTGGTATTATGCTTCATTATTTGTACCACCGTCCCACAATAAGAAGGAATAGGGTAGAACTACCTTTTCCGAGTAAATAAGCATAATTCCTAAACCAACTTTGTTGAATTTAGGATCTTCCATTTTCTTCCCTGTTGGACTTCTGGAAGCACCATCAAAGTACATTTCCCATGTTTGAAGATTATCTTGAATAGAAAAGACTTACTCATATGGAAGTTCAATATCTAAAGATGTATCTTCTACTGAAGGATGTTCAGTAAGAAAATCAGTCAGATCTTGGACTTTTATTGCCTTTTGAGACACATACTGAATATCAAATTGATGAAAAATAACTTCCCACCTTGCCAGACGTCCTGTAAGTGTTGGATTACTAAGGATCAATTTGAGCGGGTTATTTCCAGATACCAAGTGGACCTCATGATGTTGTAGGTAGTGTCTCAACTTCTAAACTGTAATGATTAATTCTTGGCAGCACTTTTCAATACTTAAATATTGGTTTTCCACTTCAAGCATAGTCCGACTAAGACAGTAAAGGTTGTTTTCATTCCCAGCATCATTCTTTTGGGAAAGGAAGGAACCGAATGATTGCTCTAAAGTTGTCACATTAAGAATAAGTGGTCTTCCTTAAACAGGTGGAATTAATACCAGTGGACTTAAGAGATATTTCTTGATAATATTGAATGATTCTTTACATTATTCAGTGCACTAGTAAGTGACTCCCTTCTTCATCAATTTGGTGAAGGGTAAACTTTTGCCTGCTAAATTGGCGATGAAACGCCGAATATAGGACAAGTGTCCTTGAATTCCTCTCCGTTATTTCAAATTTTGAGGAGGTGACATACCAAGGATTGAATTTGTCTTCTTAGGTTCGACTTCGATACCACGATGGCGTACAAAAAAGCCATGAAATTTTCCTGAGGTTACCCCAAAAGCACATTTCAAGGGGTTCATCTTCAAATAATGTTGTCGAAGTTTGTGGAATATGACTTCCAAATTAGCCAAGTTATTAGAAAATTGTTTGGATTTAACAACCAAATCAACCACATGACATTCAACAAATTTCCCTAAAAAGGGTTTGAAGATACGATGCATGGCACACTAATATGTTGCGCCTACATTCTTAAGGCCAAAGGGCATTACCCGATAGAAAAACCTTCACTAAGGGGCTATAAAAGCTGTAGATTATTCATCTTCTGGAGCCATTCAGATTTGATTATATCCGGAATATCCATCCATGAAGGAAAGTTATTCATAGCCAGCTGTTTAATCAATTAATAGTTCTGTGATCAGAATTGGAAAATCATCCTTGGGACAACGCCGATTAAGATCTCTAAAATCAATGAAAACTCTAATTTGTCCATTCTTCTTTTTCATAGGGATAATATTATCCAACTATTTTGGATATTGAACTTCTCTGGAAAATTTAGCTTTGATAATATTATCCACTTCATCTTCAATTTTGGAAGCATAAGTTGGGTGTGTTCTTCTTGTGGCTTGCTTGAATCCTTGATGTTCTTCTGGAAAACCCAAATGATGAGTGGCAACATTAGGATCAAGACCTGGAATTTCTGTATAATTCCAAGAAAATACATCTCGATTTTTCTTTATAAAGGAAGTATACTTTTCTTTCTCTTCAGGAGTCATGGCCGCACTGATTAATGTGGGTAGTAGATCTTTTTTACCAAGATTTATTTCTCTGAGTTCATCCACAGTGGTAGAGACACCCTCTTCAAATGCTGGAGGAGCATCCTTGAGATCTTCATCTTCTTCTTCTTTAACATGTGTTATTTCTTCTATTTCTACTTTCATAATAGATGATGAAGCAGAATATCCATGATTAGGAGAGATGTTAAAATTTGAACATTTTAAAGAAGATGCTTTCATTTCTGACCCTATTGATGATGAAGGGTCTTTCTTGGGTAATAAAGAGGAGATGATGGATTGAAAATCGACATCACTATTCACCTCTGACATTGCTATAACTTCTTCTGGCTTAGTTAGCAAAGTATATAATTGCTGAATTTCAGTGGATGAAATGAAGACATCTCTATTTGAGCTTTCATCATTTCTTGGTGAATCACTAATTTCTTCCATGCTGTCTGGCTTGATTGCTGTAATTGACATTATGGAAGTTTCCATAAGAGTATTTGGATTTGGGTCTATCCTGCCCATTTAACTGATAGGAAACACATAATCTGTACTCACATGTATGAATGGGTTTACTGGAATCTTTTCCAAACCATATGAAGCATTAATTTTGGTGACCTTCCTTATTGTGGATTTCTCCTTTCCCTCTATTTGACAGAATTCTGCCTCAATGTATTGAGATTCACATGTTTTGAAATGGGATTTATCACCAAACAATGTCCCAATTTGACCATTGAAATAATATTTGAGACATCGATGGTATGATGAAGGGATAGTCACATGTTGATGTAGACATGGTCTTCTTAGAAAAATATTGAAGGATGTGTCATGACAAAAAATGATGAAATCTGAATTGGATACAAGATCTCCAAACTGAGTTCTGAGTGTGATCTCACCCAGAGGTTCTTGTTCATTTTTATCATATTCTTGCAAAATCAAAGTAGAAGAAGATAAATAAGATTCAGTGAGGCCTAATCAATGAAGTGTACAAATGGGGATGAGGTTGACTCTGGAACCATTATCAATAAAAGCTCTTTGGATGTCTACATCATTGACCTTTCTAGATAAATGCAAAGGTCTAATATGTCCATGAACAACATTATCTTCATCTTTATTTGTAAAAGATATCACTGAATGGAATTCTACAGGATCATTCTCTACATGGTAAACTTTAGCCGCAACAATTTCAGTTGTGAATTCCTAAGGACTTGACAAAGCCTCATTGAGTACCTCTCGAAGATCCTTTGATAGATTCAAGGCATCTAGAATTGATAACTTGTCCAGTACTTGGTCCAAATGCTTCAAGACATCATAATTTTTTTCCAAAGGTCTATGTTTCCGAACAGGAACAAGTGGTTTTGAAGGTGCCTTAGAATTTGATGCTTTGGAAGTAGATGATTCTTGTATCAGGGTAGGAGTTGGATATACTCCTAGCTTTAGAAGATTACACCGACTAGGTCTATTTACTTGCTGAGATGAAAAAGGTTTAACCTCCAATCGATCTTCCAAAATAATTGTGCCAGGACTGAATCTTCCATGCATGGAAGAACTGTCTTGTTCCTATTGAGCCCACTAAAGGGCTCTACCACGAGTTTCTGCTGCATACATAGTTCTAGTAGGGGTAGAATTGGAATAGTGGCTTCTGGGATATCCACATCTTCCTCTGTATCCCAAACCTCTGAAACTCCCTCTAGGTCCTCTGTTTGATACAGGGAACTTAGGCTCATCGAGATCGAAACTGCGACTGGTATAAGGATCTGTTAAGCGAATCATGTTAACAGAACCAAAGATCAACTCTTTATCTGATGAAGACTCTGCATGACTAGCCAATTTAGGCTATTCCGTTTGGTGGGGCGGTGCTCGTGGATTTGAAGTAGATGTCATGAAATATTCCAGTGTTAAAGACAACTTGGACTTGACATGATTTCATATTCTTCTTATTGTTCCTCTTTCTTTGAATTATGCTGCCCCTTTGAGGATTTTTCTTTTGATGAAGGAGGTTTTTCTGCGCCATTTATAGCAGAAGACACAATTGGTTTCTTCAATTGCGTTCTCAAAATATCATGAGTTCGGTTGATCGTTTTTCTAACCATCCAATCATCACATTTCTATGAATTTTGATTTTGAATTCTTTCCACTCGCCTTCTTCCTCTGGATTTGTAGCAGTAACACATGCTACCTGAGCTGAAGAACCTTTCAGTTTGACTTGTCCCGAGTCCACCATCTTTTGTTGGAGGTATTTGAAGACAAAACACACATGAATGGGATTCCCCAATATCTGATGAAATGGGAAATAATTGGGACGATCTTCATCTCCTTCCTTGTTTGGCCTTTTAGGCCTTGGCAATTGAACCAAATTATTTTCCAGAGCCGAAATGAAGTAACCAGGAACTTTTTCATTTCAGAAAGAATAAACATTTCTCTTCAACTCATCAAATTGTTTCTTCTATAATCTCTTTGATCATCTTGATGAAATGATCATTGTTTTTGACACTCAGGAGGTGGAAACTTTCAATAAGATGAAGGTTTTGAGGTAGAAGTAGGTACATGTGCTTATTTAAGCATAATTGAGCAGCCTCTTCTTTACCCATTCCCCTTCATGGAGCTGATAGAATTACACGAGTTTTATCCTTAGTCTTCATAAGAGAATCTTTGATCTGCTGAGTGATCGAAGTAAGGTCTCTAAACCCTCCTGTATATTTCACAGGGATCAATGGTGTGCGTAATTCATCATGCAAATTTTCCACACAGATTGGAAACAATTCTTCTCGAGGGAGTGCTAAGCTTAGGAAATATGTTAATCCCTTCCAGCAAGCAATGAAATCTGATACCCTTTCATTCTCCCTTTTCTTACAATTTGTAAGATAAATAACTGTTGTCTTTGGAAATGTTGAGATGAATTGAAGAAGGAATCATTTACGGAGATCCTCCCACCTGGTAATTGATCGGGATTGCAAGTTTATATACTAGAAAAAAGCAAGCCCTTGTAATGACTGTACAAAACACCTGATCTTAACTGCTTCTTGTTGCTGAGGAGTTCCCATCATAGGATCACAAAAAGAAACAAAATGTATTAAGTGTTGTTCTGGGCCTCCCAAACCATTAAAGACCGGGAATGTGGCACTTGCAAAATTTGTTGGGGGAGGAATTGCATCAAACCTTTCAGGGTAATCTCCCTTATCTAGTTGAATTTTTGCACGTTTTCCATCCATGGATTCCAACCGAGCTGTTAATGAATCAATGGTAGTTATTAACTTTTTAGAAACATCCATTTGAGCTTGGACCTGAGAAAGTGTAATAACTGGAGCTTGGAAAGGTGTGGTGACTGGTACTACAATTGATGGAAGCATCACTGATTGTTGTTGCGCATAACCCATAGGATTAGACCTGTGAGGGTGTACTGGTAAAGGAGGATACTCTCGATCAATCTCAATAGCTGCAACAAAATCCCTTGGCTGACTAACTCCAGCACGCTTAGGAGGAAGACAACCTTAAAGTAGTTTTGCATTCAACCTTCTTAATTCCTTCATTTCTTCCTCTTGTTGTGAGAATATTTGATCTAGTGAGAGTGATTGTCCTTCTTTAGAGGAAGGGTGGAATGTAACCTGATTATTTTCTTTCCCCTTGTTGGACATCTTTCAGAGAGGGGGAAGTTTTTTATTTGAATGAATACCTAGATTCTTGGTAAGCCTTTGATTTCATGTACGTACAACTTCATCATTTGCTTCTGTGTGCATAGACTATTGAGAAGGAACTTCCTCATATAATCCCTCTGAGTGAGACTCATCTGGGAGATCATAAACAAATACTTCGATGACATTAATTGATGCATAACACATTGCATCCCTTTTATCGACATTTCTGTGATTCTGTCTTCTTCCATGTCCGTGATGAGACATTGACTTTTATTGATTTGATCCCTTAGGAACTTCTTGAACAACTGTAATTTAGAGGGAATCTCCTGATAATTCGGCTCTTTGTTTCTCTTGTGGCTTCTTCCCTAATGGAGAGAAGACTGAATTTCTCTGAGGAAGAGTTTGAGGATTTGAAAAAGTCTCCAATCCGGTAGACTGGGGCAGTTCCTGTTGTTCCTTCTCAACTCTTCAAGTACTATTTGTTGATTTTGAGGGTTGGGCTAAAAGGGTCCCCAGTCTAGAAAGATGGGGTGGTTCTTAAGCTACTACATCTAAGAACTTCTTAAAATGTCTCCTGATCTTGCAGACTTTAGTCTGAAAATTGGCTGGATGCATCAACCTACATCCACTCAAATCACCTGGCTCAAAAGACCATTGGATTCTTTCTGACACTTCTATAACCTGATGATGTGCACACTCTAAATGAGAAGCCTGTTGGATAGTCTCATTTTCCTGATGCAAGAGTAATTAGACAACTTGTTCTCTGTATGCCTGACTTTGAGAAGAACTAGTTGAGGTCTGTTCTTGAGTGAGGCTTTGGTTACTAACAAAGCCAATTGGCTATGTCTTGCCATGGGCAATAACATTGCATGAGACCATTTTTGGAGGGCTTTGTTGATTGTAGAGCATAGTGAAATGCAATGCTCCATGATCACCCCATCCCATGATATGAATACCAAATGGGGCATTGGAAATTAACTGGCACGATCTTTTTAGTGCACCAAGGCATGAACTCTGAAGGGTTCTCTGCTACTTTTCAACCTTCAGATATCAAGAAACTGAGAGAGATGCCAACAAAATTTGGCATTGTAAACCTTATATTATCTTGACATGATTTTCATATTCATCATAAGATAATATTTTCTTTTTCAATTGACAAATAGTTTTCCACATGTTGAGAGAAATATCATGAATACAATCTTCCATCAACATTTCTGGAATGTCATACTGAGAGTCAGGCAAAGGCCAAAACATGACTGGTACTTCACCTTTTGTTAGTTATTTACTCATATTCAGAATTTCCTCTTTATCATTCGATGAAGTCTTTTCTACCTGATTAGACCAGAGCTGGTGATTCCTTGTTGCTTCATCAGATTCAACAAGATTGGTAGAGAATTCATTTATCAAACTAGAAGATGAATGACCCAGGGGTGGTTCAGAGAATGACCTACACCCCAGGATATCTTCTACTTGAGAAAATATTTCACCTACTAATGGTAAAGCATCAGATATGATTGGTTTCACATTTTCAAGTGCCTTAAGATAAGAGGGGTTTCTCGTCACTGCATTTTCCTTTGAAGAATTTTCTAGGCAATGCGAATTACTAATGTGGAGAGAACTTTGGCAGCTAAATTCATCATCATGGGGAGGACCACCATGGTGAGTTACAACAAAAGATGAAACCTCTTGCTCCTTAGTCTTCTGGCCATGCAAAGAGTTATCGTGGATCTTATCTGAATATGATACTTCAAGATCGACTGAACTCTCATGAAGTAAGACTTCATGAGGAAGTGTATAATAAAGACCTTTAGAATTAATGTTCCCACTATTGGGAAATGAGAGAGTAGAATCTTGAGTTGCTACAGATAATTTTCTGAGTACAGCAAGAACTCCAGCATCAAGAAAGTCCTTATTACGGATTGGCTCTTGATTTCTTGATTGTGCTGAAAGGGACTTTTTATTAGATGCCTTCTTACTCACTTTGGGAACCACTTGTTGACAAAAGTAGTTATTATGGGTAGGTGTATGTGACTGATTAGGAGAAATGACCATGTTAGGCCGATTATCTCTATTCAAATCGGGTGTATGTGCCTGAATTGATTGTCTGTATGATATGGGGGAGTATTCCCCATAACCCTCTTGGACTAGAAAATAGGTGTGTATCTATTCCGGAGTGATATGTTGATGTGTCACTCCACTGGTAGGGACATATTTGTATTTATTTCCCTGTAATGCTGCTGAAGTTGTTATAATATCCTGGAAGGCATCCAGAATATGAGCAGGGATTTGCTTCTGCTCTTTCAACATTTTCAGAATGTGCTTGGTGACTTCAGCTACTGGAATGGGAATATAGGACCATTCTATGCTTGGAGTAGGTGTGTGTTCCTGCTCCGGTCCTTCTTTTCATGTTAGTGAATTTTGATAGTACTCATGTGAGGGGGCAGAGAGTTGAGTCTGCTCTAAATTTGTCGTCAGATCTTTCTGACTGACTTCTCTGAGTGATACCAAACGAGACTCTTGGCAGGCTTGATGAATATTGGCAGGTGTATGTTTCTGTTGTGTATTCTTCATCATGTATGGTTGATGAATTTCCTTTAATACTGGCAGATGAGATTACTGACAGAATTGTTGAATGTAAATAGGTGTATGTCCCTGCTTATCATTTTCCACCATATTAGATTCAGGAGCTTCTTTGGGTGTACTCAGACGAGCCTACTGACTGGTTGATGAGTTATAAATAGGTGTATATGTTTGCCTATAATACTCCGCCAGAATTGCCTGGCGGGATTGCCATGTTACTTCTAGACGAGTCTGCTGGGCAGTAACATCAGGATGGATGGATGTATATGCCCGCTCGTTATTTACCATCAAGTTGGCTTGATGGACTTCTCTGGAGGGGGTAGAAGTAAGAACCTGCTCCCTGTTGACTAGATTTTTCCTCTGGCGGTTTGTCTTGCATGCTTGGGTTTTAGGAACCTGAGCCAAACCCCTAAAGGCGACACCCTCATCATGTTGAGGGTGCACTGCCACACGAGTCTGGCGGCGATTGTTAATGGGAGCCCTTGGGAAGGACTCCTGTCTCCCTGAACGAAGGCCTTGAGTGACCTTCTCATTCACCTCTTTTTAATATGGGAGGGACTGGTGATTGCGTTCTGGGGATAATGACCCGAAACAGTTGGAGACGGTGGTTGGTACCACCAGTTTCTTGATCACTGGTCATTGCTGTTCATACAACCAGGGTGAATTATTGACTTGGAGGGCTTGTCGAGCAGCCTCCAGAGTTAGAATGGTATCATGTCGACGATATTCCTTAACCAGCGCATTTGAGACCCATCATTGAAGATGTTGAGTAGGTGATGTCATCCTCAGAGCAGAAGAGGATCCAGCTGGAGTAGCAGCAGATGCATTCGCAGGTGTGTACTTTATAGAAGCCATTTCTGTAACGTAGATAGATCTTGGAAATGAGTGCCTTTTTGATATAATAGACAAAATCAAGATAGACTCAACCACTACATCTTTTAAATGATCACATATGTTATTGATTTCTTTGTTGACCCTCACATTGAGTTAAATAGGGGCCTAACAAATAAGTAAAACATCATTTAACTTGGTTAAGGATTCACGTCGGGTTCACTATTTTTTGTTTCCTTTGGAAATGGGGATGACCTTGTTCATTTAAGGTTCAAACATTCCAATCAGTTTCTAACAGGTTTATCTGTAGAACCAGATAAATCCAATGATTCTATATCCATTTGGACCTACTTTCCAAAGGTAGTTGCTCATTAGTTGTGGACTAACGAGGATTAATAATTTGCATTGGTCGAGAGGATGGTAGGTCGGACTCATCACACATTTTTGGGGGGAAATATTATCTACTCCGGGAATCTCTTTATAGATTTAAGTTATGTTCAGGAATCCTTATTAAATTACCAAGTATGAAAATGAGATTTCCTTTAGATCTGACAATCAATGATTAATATGTATGAGATTTATAGAATATTTTTATATGTATTTGAGGTTCTTCATTGATAGAGAATCATCTGTATTAGTTATAGATTCTTAGTCAATGGTATCCTTCAACACATTATATAGAAATCTCTTGGTAATTATGATAACCATACTTTTTTTAAAGCCACTCAGTGGGGAACTTGATTTTTATTGTCATTCATAAGGACATGGATTATTTTAGAGTTGGGATCGTACCCGCAGATGGGCTACCTAAGTATCCTTTCTTAGAAAAAAAAATCATAACCCACATAGTTCGGGAATGTTTGAGATATAGTTTAACGTCATATAGGACAGATGAGAATTAATGGGTGATGAGCTTGAACCTTAGAAAGGCTTCCTACATTATCTACTTTTAAGGTAGAGATCAAAGTCCATGTAGTTTGTTTAAGAATTGTGGGGCTTACGTATGATTAACAGCTCAAAGAGATGTGTCATGGTTACTTTTATACTCTAAGCTCACATGAGTCATGATCGGTGTGAGAAACAAGAGGTATCAGTAAACCTGATGATTTGTTCCATGAAAGACGCAGTCATAAGGAATGATATGGGACTTATGTATGTGTGACTGCCCAGATAGATGAAGATCGGGAATTAATTCAGATAAGAAGCCTAGGAACAGGGTCCATGAAGGTTTATGTGCTTTATGGAGATTTGGGTACTTAACTTAGGACTTAATCCTGAGAAGGATGCCCAAATTAGAGGGTACTTATGATTGGGTTTTATTCCTGAGAAGGAATCCCAGATCAAAATAAATTATGACTAGTTAAGATAAATTATGACTGGGGCTTATTCTTGAGAAGGAGGCCCAGGTTAAAGGGACTTGAGAACTAGGGCTTACTTCTGAAAAGGAGGCCCAGGTTAAGGAAGTTGTGACTGGGGCTTACTCCTGATAAGAAGTCCTAGGTTAAGAGGAATTGGGGCTTACTCCTAAGGAGGACGCCCAAATTAGGGAACTTGGGGATTACTCTTAAGAAGGATGCCCGAATCAAAATAAATTAAGACTGGTTAAGAGAAATTATGACTGAGGGTTACTCCTAAAAAGGAGGCCTATGTTAGGGAATTTGAGAATTTGGGGCTTACTCCTAAGGAGGATGCCCATATTTGGGATATTGAGATTGGGGCTTACTCCTGAGGAGGATTCCCATTTTAAGGGAACTTGGATTGGGGCTTATTCCTGAAAAGGAGGCCCAAATTAGGGGACTTGTGATCTGGGGTTTAGTCCTAAAAAGGAGGCCCATGTCAAAAGAATTTAAGACTTAGGGCTTACTCTTAAGGAGGATTCCCATATTAAAGATCTTCTCATATTAGAGGATGAGGATGAATGGAGGAAATCTCTAACCTTAATGACATAAAGATATGTAAATCACTAGGTTTTGAGAGATGTTCCATAGAATTCCTTTCAGATAAGGAAGCCAACAAAAGAATCATGTCATAAATGACTTTGAAAAGGGTCTTGAAGGCTAAATCTTGAAGAGGAGAGGTGGATTTGAAGAAAAAAAAGTTGAATAGGTAGGAGGGGAACCCAAAAAAAGTCAGGCGCGCAAGTCCTGGTTTGGGCGCGCAAGTCCTGGTAGCGCAAGTACTTGTGCGACATGTGTGTACTTGCTCGGAGGTTAACCCATTCGGTAATACTTGGGCGAGACTTGGCTCAAGCCCTTAATATTATCCCTAAAGGCTTCCAAATGGGTAGCACACAAGTTTTATTGAGTGGATAAGGTGGTGCGCAAGTGTGTCCATTTCCCTTAAGGGTTAGACACTTAGGCACGCAAGTGTTGATGAATTTCAACACTTAGGCCTTGTTTCCCCTCTTAGATCTTCCATTTTAGGTAAGAAATTACCTTATAAGTGATCGGAAGACTTAAAGAAAAGACTAGGGTGCCGAGAGCTTAAATCTGAATTTTGGAATTTTTCATCCTCCCTGAAATGGGGGGCCCACAAGGGGTATTTATAGGCTACTGAAGACCTTATGCGAAAATCAAATAGGGTGTGCAAGTCACCTACGTGACCAATATGTGGCGCGTAGGTATACTTGTGTGACCATGATGAAACTTGTGGGGACCATCTATAACCAAATCCTTGTTCATACCTTTGTCAATTTTTGATATTTCTTCAAAGGATGAATCTATTTGTGCTGAAGGTATTCTCCTTTTTCAGTCGTTAGACTCTATGACGGAAAAGAGCGTCAACAGTCGCACACATTTAAAAATGATTCCTTTAACATTTTTGATAAGATCCAAACCAATATTGTTTGGAAAACAAAATAAATATTCCTTTAAAAACATTTTTGTAATTAAAATAAAACATGCATAAAAATGAATTTACAAAATAATAGGATAATAATAATAAAATTTTTAAACATTTTTAGAAAACATGGTTTTGGAAGAAAACGGATTTCTAAACAAAGATAAAAATGATGTCTTCTTTTATTAAAATATTTTTTCAATTATGATAACTAAAAAAGATTAGGAAATTCATACTATCACTTGAAAAAATAATGATTAACTCAAGGATGAGAAAATTTATGAGTTTCTTTATAGATGGATCATAAGATTTTATGAATTAAAACATAATCATAAATAATCTCGATAAATGATGATATTGTAACATAAAACCATTACCTCTTTGGTAATATTGAATTATAATCCTCATAAAAGAGATATCATCAAATGGATATGTAAATCACAATAAATTTAATGATAAGAATCATAAAATATATACACGTTCATTGTATACACCACATAAAAGAAACACGTTGTGAATATGACATGTGTCTAACAAAAATATAAAAGTGAGATGGAAATCCCTTACCACTTTAGTAATAATGTTAATTGTAATCCCAAAGAAGTCATAAAATCAAATTAAAATTTAAATATAATTAATATAAGTGGATTCTTGATATTACATGTCAAAGGGGTAGTATATACACCACAAAAACGAAACATGTAGCGAATTTTCCTATGTCTCCTTGAAATAAGAGAGACTAGAAATCCCATAACTCAAGTATCTACTATCTTTGTACACATTAAAACCTATTGTATAATAAATATAAGTTTATTATATATAAAATAAAGTACCATAATTATATATATCCTAACATATATTATTTAGTTATGTCTTTTTGTTACCCATTTATTAACAATTCCATGCTAACACTACCACAAAACTGGGCAAGGCCAGTGCCAGCCTTTATTAGCACTAACGAAAGAGCACTAATAAACGTACCCCATTATCAGTGATTTTTTAGCACTGATAAAGGTACCCCTTTTAACAATGCTTTTTTTAGCGTTGTTAAAGGGTACCCCTTTATCAGCACTTTTTTAGTAGCGCTGATAAAGGGGGGTCTTTATAAGCGCTTTTTTAAAAGCGCTCATAAAGGGCCTACTTCCAAAAAATATTCATTAAAAAATATTAATATTTAAATATATAGATATAGTTATATTGATATAAATATAATATATATTTTTTAAATATAATTTTAAATATATTTTAGATAAGTATAAATATACAGTTACACTTAATATATAAGATATTTAGTGAAAATGGCTTTTATAAAAATTTAAAATATATTTTTAATAAATAATTTTCTAATTATTATGGATTAATAGTCATTTAATAACAATTTAAAGACTAAAAAATTAAAAAAATTAAAAAAGATCCAAAATATGTTGAAAACGCAACTCGAACTTCAAACGACCATAACTTTTGATCCGGGTGTCCGTTTGAGCTCTACAACATATCAAATTGAAGCCTGGGATGAGCTCTACACGCCTATAAACTAGGAAAAGCGTTTGTCACATTTTTTGAGGCCGAAAAATTCCCAGAAGTTCTCCAAAACTGAGTTTTTAGTCGGGATACCCTGATTTTTTAACATTTTGTGAATTTTCAGCCTCATTTAAGGTGGTATTATTGGCTTTTTTTGGTGGGGACTGAATTTATTCCAAGGTATTACATTCATATTGATATTATGTACTTAAAAGTTTATCGTTTTTTATAATGAAATTCTATTTATAATCAAATATATAACGATATATACTTATTTTTTATATATTCACACATAAAAATTTAAATATAAATATAAATAATAAAATATATTTACATATAAAATAAATTTGATTTATCTAAATAATAACTAATATCCATTTAATTTAAAATACAAATATATGAATATTTATATACCTATATATTAATATAACTATATATATATATATATATTAATATAACAACATATATAAATTTATATAACTATCAATATATATATTAGTATCACTATAAATAGATATATTAATATAACTATATATATATATATATATTAATAAAAATATATATTACTATATGAATAAATATAACTATATATATATATAAATCGAGATATCATTAAATGGAAAACAAATCAAAATAGAGGAGTGGTAAGGGCTTAGGTGCGCAGGGGGGAGGTCTCGAGTTCAAAACCTGGTGGAGGCAGGGGCACACGCATGGGGTGGATTTGGGGGGATAGCACTGATAAAGGGTTGAGGGGGTGTGTGCTAGCGCTGGAAGGGCAGGAAAGCGCTGTTAAAAGGGGGGATCAAGCGCTATAAAAGCCCCCCTGATTGGCAGGATTTTTTAATTTTTTTAATTTTTTAATTTTTTTTTAATTTTTTTACTTTTATCAGCGCTAAAAAAAGGCAATGATAAAATGGGTCTTTTATCAGTGATAAAAAGAAAGCGCTGATAAATGACCCTTTTATCAGTGCTTCTTCTTAGTGCTGATAAAAGACCCCGTTTATCTTTACTAGCTTTAACAACACTTTTCTAGCACTGTTAAAGGCCCTTTTTTGCACTGATAAAA
The DNA here is from genome assembly GCA_963277665.1 of Viscum album. Taxonomy (NCBI): domain Eukaryota; kingdom Viridiplantae; phylum Streptophyta; class Magnoliopsida; order Santalales; family Viscaceae; genus Viscum; species Viscum album. The sequence goes on along the minus strand of OY728133.1, from coordinate 1,615,190,218 downwards.
GGTGTATTTGTATAGTGTAAAGTCATTTTTTAGGTAATAACTGCTTTGTTTTTAATATATGTTTTAAATTTATTTTTTGGACCTTTTAATTTTATCATGGTTAAATTATATAGATAATTATAAAAATGATATAAATAGAATATATATTCAGAATATATGTATTTATAGTAGTCCATAAATGTTAGTGATTGGAAATGAAATGTACCATTCCTGGAGATAGTGGGTTGTACATACGCATAAACGTTGTTTCCATTTTATTATCATATTGAAGGAAATAAACATAAATGATATATTTTAGTTAAATAATATTTTTTATTTCATATATATCACATATTTTCATTGAACTTATCCTTATTACCTTTTATTTAAAGTGTTAATGAATCACATTACTTCTTTAGGCGGTAGTTCACCTTACACACGTGTGACGTTATCGTATTCCCAAAAATATAAATCATGAAGGTATGTGTGATATAATAATTAAACAATCATAATAATATCAGTAATATCATATATAAACAATAAATCCATATTTATGTCCAACCTTGAGAGGTGGTAATGGATAAAACGAATGACATCAGTTCGCAAGGCAGTAGTCTGCCGTACAAACGAATGATGATTTAGTAACCCATTTGATGGAAGTATAGAAGTTTATAGGCAATTACCTTAACATAAAAAAAATCTAAGTGTATGTTAGATTATTTTAATTATTATATCATCATGGTATAATGATAATTTTATGAGATAGAGTAATAAATAAAAAAAATGTTCGTTGATGAACATTACAACTTCTTAAGGTATCGCCCTTATATTTACGCCAAAAGACTTGATTGGTTGGATTTATATAAAAAATAAGGTTTCAAGGATGAGAGGTGTGAAGTTGAGAAGTTATTTTGGTATTTATTTTCCAATCCAAAAGTTTTTGAAGGTGTGAATAAGAGAGAAGTGGGTGTGGCCTTTCATAAGTGTGGTGAGTGGCACACTTGTAATTTTTGAAAGCAAGAATTGTAGCCACATTTTTATAATGTCCCAAGGCTCAAATAATAGATCATTATTTATAATATAATATATAATGTATAAATATGGCCATAAAATCGGTTTTGGAAAATTTTTAGGTCATTTCACCATTACCTTTTCAATTTAACCCTTAGTGACCTCATTTTTCCTTAACTATGATAAATAGTTTTTAATATTTTTACTATTAATTTTGGTTAAAAATTAAGTTAAACATACCAGATAATATAAATTACACTGATTAAAAACATGGAATCCATTTTTATAAATTCCACATATAGAAGTGGAAAGTTTTAATTTAAAAGTAATCTTGTATACGTGATTAGAAAGTGAGGTTTTAAAGAGAATGTGTTCAAAATATTAAAATGTTTTCATACCAAAATTCCATATTAAATCAATTACAATGACAAAATTTGATTAATATTTGTATAATTTAACTAATGTTACTATAAAACCAATTTTAAATATAATTTAACTTTAAAAATAAATTATATGAAAAGAAAGTTTTCAGTTAAAATTCCGTATTTTTTCACTATTTGTTATAAAATGAATTTTTTAGAAAAATATCCAAAATTCAAACTAATATAATCATGATATTTTAATTTAAAAAATGAAACTTATTTAATTAAATACATTTTTTAAAATTTTAAATAATTATCTTTATTATTGATTAAAAAAATAAATTAATAAAACTATTTTTGATAAAATAGTATTTTTGAAACATATAAATTCTATACTAAAAAATTATGTACTGTTTTTATCAATATGTTCTCATTCTATAAAACTATTATACATAAGATTTAAAATTTATTTATTCCTATTTTAGCTTATAATTTAATGGCTAGGTAATACCGATCTTTTTTTAAAATAATAATATTAATTGTTTATCATTGTTCATTAAAACTTGGTGTTGCATGTGACACAAGATATACTTGATGTTGTGTGTAACACAAGATAAAATCAAAATTTAATTTAATGAAAAATATATAAAATAATAAATTTATTTGAAAAATAAAATATTTTACACAACATATTATCCTGTTACAATATCGGGTCTAGATGTAGTTAAATAAAGTAATAAACCTATAATTCCTTCATAAAATTTAATATCAACATATTTAATAGATGCAACATTATATAAATTAAAACCAGTACTCATATGTGTTTTCATAGACCTATAAGAATTGAGACCAAAACGTTTAACCAAATGTTTTTCACATGTAGAGTTATTAAAACAGATCTCAACTTTCCTTTGAGAAACTAAAAGACTAATAAAGAACTATAATACTCTAATTAAGCTCTTTTAAAACTCAGATTAAAAAAAAGTATAAAAATCATTACTAATAAATTCTCAAGAATAATAAAAAACTATATCATGAATTAAAATTTTCCAAATGAAAATATCATTAGAAATTCATTTATTAAAAATTATAGGATCAACATTACCTTTCATGAAACCAATATTCAATAGAAGCAAATAATTCCTTTCTTACCAATCATGAAGTTCTTGTTTGAGACCATACAATTATTTTAGTAATTTAAAAACATGATTATAAAATATTTCATTTTCAAAAGTATGGGGTTGAGAAATATAAAATACTTCAATAATAGATCAATTTAAGAAAAATCTTTTAATATATTTTGAATAACATTTAAATACATGAAAACAAGAAAAATATAACAATATTATAATAGCCTATAACATGGAAGTAAGTTAAAATGAATGATAAAAGTATACACCTTATTCTTGGGTGTATTATTGGGAAACAATTCTGGATTTATTTTTTACAATATTTCCAGATTCATCCATCATGTTTCTAAAGATCCATTTAGTAATAATTTCATTATTATCTTTAGTTTATTCTACTAATGACTAAAAAATATTTCTAAAAAACTGATTAAGTTCATATTTCATAGAAATAATCTATTTAGAATAATCTAAAGCATCAAAAACATTATTGAAAACAAGATTATAAACAAAACCAAAATTTTCACAAAAATTTAAAACATAATTTCTATTTTTAATACCAGAATCAATATTACCAATCATATTTTAAATAGTATGATCTCTATTAATTTTTCATGTTTTAGGATCATGTCCAATAAAATTATTCTTTACCTTAATTGATGCATATTTATCCTAAGGTTTTCCTTGCCCAAACTTAAAATTTCTAAACTAATCATAAAAAACATCAGAATTAGAATTTAATTTCACATTATTTTCATAAAAAATTACTTGAATATACTCCAAAATAACTATAGTACTTTTATTATAAACTCTATAAGACTTAATATTATTAGAATAACCAAGAAAAATACCTTCATCACTTTTAGTATCAAAATTACATAAATTTACCTTCGAATTCAAATTAAAAACTTTACAACAAAAAACACTAAAATAACCAACTTTAGGATTGTTACCTTTAACAAATTGATAAGAAATTTTCTTTAAAAAAGGTTTAACGAGAATTCAATTTTAAATATAACAAGAATCCAAAATGGATTCTACCTGAAAATATGTAGGAAGGTTATTTTCAATTAACATAGTTTTGGACATTCAAACAGGAGTTTTATTTTTTCCATTCTACAACACCATTTTGAAATAGAGTTAAAGGAGAATAAAAATTAGAAAATTATTATTATTTTCACAAAAAATTGGAATTTGTAATTTATGAAATTAACCACCTTTATCACTATGAATAAAAAAATCATACAACCTTTTTCTTTTTTAACTAAAATAAAAAAATAAATAAATCTAGATAAAGTTTCATTTTTATTTATAAGAAAGTAAACCCACATAAATATACTATTATAATCAATAATAACAAAAGTATGTTTGTTTCCAAAAATTCTATAATTTAGAGTAGGACCAAATATATCAAGTTATACTAACTATAATGGTTTATTAGTACTTATCTAATTGATTGGTTTGAAGAAAACTTTATATTGTTTCCCTTTTATGCTAGCATAAGAAACATAAAGATTTTCTTTCTTCATAGTAGGTAACTATAGTACATTCTCATGTTTATAGATCTTTTGTAACATTTTGAAATTAAAATGACATGATCATTGATGCCAAATAATTATATAATTCTCCACAAAATTCAAACACTTAAAATGTTGAATACAATTTAGAAAAATAAGTAGTATATATTTTTTCCTTTGTATTAGCATAGATAATTAGGAATCATCCCTAAAAACTAAGTAATTATCATTTTGAAATTTCATTTCCTTTTTATCATCACATAATTGAGATATACTAATTAAATTATGTGTTAATCCTTCAACATATAAAACATTAGAGACAAATGTAGAATTTGAGATACTAACTTTACCAAAACTATTAACTTTTCATTTGTAATTGTCTCTAAATGTAACAATGCCTCCATCACATGTGTTGTAACTGATAAACATTGATGTTCATCTAGTCAAATACCTATAGAATCCAATTTTCATGTATTATATTTTATTTTTAAGACATTCAAGTCATTTTTCCTCATCTAAAGAAGACATGAAGCACAATATAGTAGATTAACTCTCATTTATAGATTGTTTACTAGAATCATATTTATTGATACAACTCCAAAAATTTTCCAATGCCTTTTTGTATTTTTTTTATATTTGTATTTATTATTTAGTTTCAACATTATAACATTAAAAGATCTTTTTTATTCCCTCAAAACAAGTAACATATGAAGTTTTACAATAAGTATTACCATTATTATGTCCCTTTCATTCTTATTTTATTTTGAATCATCTCTTGAATCGTTTCTATTTCACTTGTATTCTGACTCTAAACACAATTTGAGCCATATCTTCTTTTCCACTATCCTATAGTTTGGAGTTAGAAGTAGTAGTTGAAATAGAGTTCATAGATTTAATTAATACGCCAAATATTTTGTTTTTGTCCCATCTTAAGTTATGTTCTTAAAAAATAGTTTATATTGAAGCTGTGATATAGTCAATTCATCAAGAATATACACTTTTATGTTCTTACTTTCACCAATAGTGACATTATTTACATGAAATTTCTTCATTAGTGCTCATAGAACTCATCAAAAATGCACTAGGTTTTTTATATCTTCTCTATAGGAATTCATTCCATTTACAATTCTTATGAATCAGGGGAACATTTGGTTCATAGTTTCATCTTCAACTATCTTTATGTTTTGGTACTCAGCTCAATTAATTCCAGGTTTGGTTCGAATCAATTTTTTGATCCATGGTGTGTAACTTGTAGAATATTTCAAATATCAAGAGCTATCTTACAAGAATACACATGAATAAACACACTTCTAATAATAATACAATATGAAATATTCAAAACATTATAGTTTATAATATATTAAATATAATTATTTCATGTAATACTGATTGGTCCAGCTTTTGGAAGTGTATATGATTTGACAATGATTGATCAGAGTTCTATGATTAACAGTTTGAGGCATTCCTCCCTTTTGGATCACCAGTTGCTATAATCATTTCCATAAAAGTGTGGTGGATTCAAAGGAATCCAAGAATCTTTTACAATCATTCCTACCATCTTAATGATATTTCCCTTGGATTTTGAGGTCTAGAAATAGGTTAGCATAATAAAATTGAAACAACAGTCTCAATAGTAGGATTGTCTAAATTCCAAGTGGAACAAGATATGATAGAAATTTTCTGAATGTGATATTGTATCATATGGTCAATTTAGAATATATTATACTATTGGTATAGTTACCATGAGAATAAATATAAGGTGCACTCTATAGGAAAATATCATGCGGTAATATATAAAAAAACCAGTTTCCATTCCAATATCCACGATGCATGGTGAATAAATTTACATTTCACCAATAAGAATAGAATGACTCATATTGAAGAGTATGTTGTGATGGTAGGTTGGTTGGTGCATGGGATGGTCGGTCGAGTTTCTCACATAGAGGTTACTCTATATTTTATGAGGCACTTGTGTTAATGGGTGTTGTGAGCTACTAAGGATCATGTGAAGATCATAGAGATATTTCCATGAAACAATCTTGGTCAAGCTACTATAGCATTGATGTGCTCAATGTAGATACATGAAGCACTGAAGATGAAAAAGTGGATGGTTCCTAAGCTGGTGTCACAATGCAACCTAATTTTTTATCTTTATAATGCTCATGTAGTAGCATTAATAATCAACTTGAGGTTACTTTGATTAAAAAATATTATTCACAAATCATAGATGGGAATGGTAGGTACTTAAGAGGGTTTCATGTGTGGTAACAAGACAATGTAAACATCATAGATATTTTAGCTTATCTAAAAGAAAGAATCAATTAAAGTCCCTCTTGGATTAAATGTATATAATTTTGAAGTATTTCCAATATATTAAATAACGTTTCTATACAACCTATATATTAAATGATATCATCGAGAAATAGTGAAAGATATAAACTAAAAGTTATAGAAATAATGATTGGAATTCTATAGACCTTTATCCATTTTTTAAGGAATCTTAACGAAATTTTCATAATTTTATTCAGTTGAAAGAAATGTATAAAAACTTATTGAATTTCTAAATCAATAATTGGTGGTTGATTCAAATATATATCGCAAGAGTTACCAATGAAATATAAAATAAATTGAATTATGGAAATTCTAGAATTCCAGAACTATTGCATAGGTTTTGGGGAATCTTTATGGAATATAAACAACAAAATTAGGCTTCCTCATAATTTAAAAAAATTTAAATAAATATATTGTTTATACAATTTAACAAGTTGTTTGAGAATTTTAGCTATATAACTCAAGATATAATATTATAACTCAAGAAAATATTTTAAAACCATAAACTAAATAATAATTTTGTAATCAAAAGAATGAATTATGTTTGAAAAAAATATAAAAATTATAGATATTGACTTAGATTTCATCATAGTTGAAATAAAGTTTGATAAAATTATTATATTTCATATGAAATAGGATTTATAAAAATAAAATAACTATAAATCAAGATATAATAAAAATATTGTGATCTAGTTAAAAACTTATTTCTATTTAAAATAATAAGAGGGTTTAGAGTATTCGAAAATTGAAAATATAAAAAAATTTCAAAAAAACCAAAAACACCCCCATTTTGAAAATCAAAAACTGAAAGAAAATCATATAAAACTCTCTCCCTTTTAAAAAATTTTAAAAGAAAATATTCAGAATAAAATATTATGAGAAAAAAGAAACTCCCCCTTAATAAATCCATATTAAGGTAAGTTAAAAACAAATAATATACAAATTTTAAACTAAATTTCTATAATAAAAATTTCAAATTTCTTTTTCTTGAATGTTTCAGAATCCAATGTTTTGTAAAAATATCTAGAAGTTTATTTTTAGTGGGAATAAATTCTAAAATAAAATCACTCTTATTCACATGATCTGTAGTAAAATGAAAACTATGATTATTATACTTTATTTTATAAATTTTTAAAGTATTTTTAGAAATGGAAATTCAAAATGGGTTATCACAATAAATATAAAATTTATCAATATTAATACAAAAATCACTCAAAATTTTCTTAACTAATAAACTCTTAGCACAAAAAATGACTGTAGATAATATAGTTGACTTCTGAAGTAGGTATAGAAACGAATAATTATTTCTTAAAAGGCCAAGAAATTAAAGTTTCTCCAAGAAAATGACACATACCAGATGTGCTTTTTTCATTAGATTCTTCATACTCTAAAATATGATTTATAATATGATATTAAATCAAAACTGTTATATTTAGAATAAAACAAACCAGGGTTATCAATTCCTTTAACATACCTAATTATACTTTTCATAGCTTTAATATGACTCTCTTTAGGATCATCTTGAAATCTTGAAAATAAACAAACACTAAACATGATATTAGGTCTAAATACAGTCAAATAAAGTAATATACATATCATTCACATGTGAACTTGAATATCAAAAGATTTACCAAATGCATCAACATATAATTTACAATTAGAAATCATAATAGTTTTCAAATACATATATGAATTGAGACCAAACCTTTTAACAAGATATTTTTTATAATTATACTGATTAAGAAATACCTCATCTTTCCATTGAGAAATTTGAATTCCAATAAATAAAATTAATTATCCCATTAAGGTCATGTAAAACTCAAATGGAATCAAAGTATAAAAAACATCACAAAGAAATTAACTAGAAGAACCAAAAACAATACCATAAACATAAATGTATGCAATTAAAATATCATTAGAAATTATTTTAATAAAAAGTGTAGGATTGAAATTACCTTTATTGAAACCATTACTAAATAGAAACAAATAAATACTTTCATACCAAGCTTGAGATGCTTGTTTGAGACCATACAAAACTTTAGATAATTTAAAAACATGATTTGGAAATTTTTCATTTTTAAAACTAGTGGGTGGAGAAACATAAAGTTATTCAGTTATAAATCCAATTAAGAGATATTTTTAACATCAATTTGATAAAATTTATATACTTTAATACAAAAAAGAAAATAATATTATAATATCCTCTACTTTGAAATAAGCACAAATGAATCTTCAAAGTTTATACCTTCTTCTTGAGAGTATCCTTGGGAAAACCCTAGATTTATTTTTTAAAATTAGTCTATCCAAATTGTTTATAAAGAACCATTTAGTTCCAATTTAATAATTATGTTAAGGAAATTATACTAAATCCAAAATATTATTTCTAAAAAACTAATAAATAACATCTTGTATAGGAAAAATCTGATTTGTAAAGTCCTGAAATTTCCACATAATTTTTTTTAAATATATGAGAGTTTTACGCGTTTGAAAAAATTGACGGTGTATGATTCAATGTATCAGAGTGTCCAAAATGAATTTCTAAACTTATTTTTGGGTACGTTCAGTAAACGTGCGAATGAGTTTCTCTAACTTTTGAACCAGTGCTCAGAATTGAAATATGAGGGCACCATTGAACTCGCAGTGCCGATATTCGCTTAAGAATACTTTCACCTCGACGGTAGTTGGTCGAGGGTGAAAGATAATTTTTGGGTTTTTCGTAGAAATAATAAAATAAAAAAAACGCATGTTTTATTTTATTTTGTTTGTTGAAATCACCATGTGGAAGTTGAGAAGTGGGTACCACCGGACCTTAACCTCCCATGAGAGGTTATGGTGGTGGGGACCACCCGAGGCCTAAACCTTTTGTACTCCCCTCTTAATGAAGGAGAATCCTCTCAACTCCCTCGTTAATGTGAAGGAGCCTCTTGACTTCCTCCAAGTTAATTCTGCCAACATAAATTAATTAGCTTGACCCTTTTTATTTATTAAGTAACAGTATTGTTTGAATTTAGGAAGGTTCCTAATAAATGGACCATCATAAATTCCATGATCGTTACTTAACTTCCCCCTCTTCTATATATATGGAGCTTGGGAGAAGGATTTGGGGTGACTTCACCAAGCGACGAAGTGATGGTAAAGTACCATGACGCCCAACACTTGGAGGATTACGCTCTCCAATGAAGAACGTGTCCTCCAAAAAACATGCGCTCTCCAACAAAGAATACTAACCCGAATTCTTTCTCGAGAAATCCTCCAATGGTGGACATATTCAACAATGAAGAACCACCTCCATCGAATAATGTTAATCCGATGAACATGCTCGGGATCAGAGGTGTGTGACGGGCGTGACGAATGTCAACAACTTCGACTTCTCTCTTTGATGTCAACGAAAAATATGAGGTAGGGGTTTTTGTGTTTGATTATTTGAGGAATGTTGTAGGGTGGTTTATTGAAAGTATTCTCTCTTCCGTTCTTGATAATTCTTTGTAATTCAAGAAGGAATTATATTCGCTTGCTACCGCTCTAATGCAAAGAGTGCGGGCCAAACTAACATGGCCAGTCTTCTCCGTAATTCTTGTCTTGAATTATAGTGTTCTTCGCGATGGTGGAGAAAAAAAACCAACCACGAAGGAGAACCATAAGAAAAACCGACACCACTGCCAGCCACGATGAAGGCAATGGCGCAACGGTGCCGCCCCACGGCCACCACCGCCACCCCGCGGCCTCTGCGTCAACCATGACCCCCACTGCCGTCTGCAGCTCTACACCGCCCTGCAACCGAGGCGCCACCCCGTGACCGAGACACCCCATGGCTGTGGTGCCGCCCTGAGGCCAGCCAATACACAAACCCCTGGAAGGTATACCGACCCGTGGTAGGACAGCCATCCTACAGCCGAGCCACCAGCCCTTTGTCGGTCCGTTGACCCATGTCCGGACCGCCGCCCCGAGGTCGGTCCGTCGAACCGCAGCCCGACTGCCGCCCTGCAGAAGGTCCTATGACCCGTGACCAAACCACCAAACTATGCCCGGTCCACCACCCTCGCGGCCAGTCCGTGCCCTCGGGGCTGGTCCGCCACCTGTGCGGCAGGTCCGCACCCCCACAAATGGTCTGCCGCCCTCACGGTCGGTCTGTGCCCTCGCGGCCAGACCACGCCCTCATGGTACCCAAGGCCAGACGACATCCTCGCAATTCCCTATGGGCAGGGATGGGCGGGGTTAGTCCGACCGGGTCGGACCAGACCCGGGCCCACTACGACCCATTTACTTTCTTTTGGGCATAACTTTGGTACTAGACGTCCCTTTGATGAACAGTAAGCGTCACTGGAAATCTTGGAGCGAGATGGTCCCTTTGAGTATACCCCACAGGAGTTTTGGGTGTATTTGAGGTATAGTCAGGTTGGATCGAGCACGAATCCAACTGGGCCCTAGGGACTAAAAAGCTAATAACTCACAGACTGGGCATCCGATTGATGCACCATCTGTTGCGTTGAGATCCCTATGAAATGGTGGACCTTTTAGATACTTCTCCATGGGACTTCATAGAAGTTGGAGCATCGACCAGTAGCTTGTGGATTGGATCCTCTTAGAGATAAGTGAGCATAGTTCAGGAACCTAGTAGGTGGCTGAGACTTGATGACTACTAACTGTTTCAACTCAGAGTGATTTGACTGGCCTAGTGGGGAGTGCTTTGGTGACACGGAAGACCCATGGGGGGGAGTGCCTTAGTGGCACGACAGACCCATAGTACTAGACAAGAGGAGTACCCCAGTAGGCCATGAGGGGGAGTGCCCTTGTGTGACGCGGCAGACCCCCCGTGGGGATCGCCTCTGTGTGACGTGGCAGACCCAAGGTATTCGATAGGAGGATTACTTCAATAGTCCAAGGTTAGTGGGAAGCACATTTGTGTGACGCGGCGGGCCCACTATACTTGATAGAGGTGGAGTTCTCCTGAACTCGAGGGCTTAGAAGGTTACTTGTTACTACCCCTAGAATAAATCCTGGTGTGAGATGAGTCAGTACCTCTGTGTTTTTCATCATGATTGAGATGGATTACTTGATAACTTAGGTATATGTATGGGAATATACCTAAGTAAAGTTGTTTTTTTGATTTCTTTCTTTTTTGGTTTATCCTTGATGGATTTTGTGAGACCTTGAGGGTCTCGGGGTCCCTACTGAGTATCATTATACTCAACCCTACACAGGCTCTGCCCGCACCTTGTTATGCTGGATGCAGACGACAGACAACACTGATCGAGGCTGAGAGTACCAGGATTGGATGGTGCCCGGAGGTGGACCATACGACGCGTTAGTACGCAAAGGAGACAAACGAATGTGGAGTGCTGAGTAGGCAATCTGTACTTACCCTTTAGGTAGGAACCCGGAGGATGACCCAGCAGCAGACTTTTCCTTTTTCTTCAGTTGTTTTGTATCACTGTAGTACTTGTACTTTCCTGTTGGGCTTGTTTTCTGACCCTGTTTTACTTTCAGCACTCTTTTTTCTATTCAGTTTTCTTGCATTCGTATCTTGTTGTGTGTTTGGTTGTGTGTGTTTACAGGTTATAAAGGCAATGGCTTCCCAGTTTTAGGGAATATGCCTTTGGTGCTCGTCGCCAACCCCTAGCCTATAGAAGGAGAGCTTGGGTAGTCATGACACGGGCCCTGTGGTACATGTCGTGACATTATTAGCTTAATTTTAAGCACCAACAACATTATTTGGAACTAGTTTAGAAATAAGGAAGAATTTTCACAAAAAAATCAAGAAGAATTTATAGTTTTAATAAATATTCAATATTACCAATAGAATTTTTAATAAGAATATATCTATGAATCTTCAATGATAGTGGTTCATATCAAGAGGGAGTATTCTACCCCTTAATTAATTTATCCTAATCCTGAGGATCTTCTTCACCAATATTAAAATATCAACATTCAGTGTCAAAAACATTAGAATTAGAATTTAATTTCAAATTATTTTCATTAAACATAATATGAATAGATTCATTAATAACCATAGTCATTTTTTATAAAATCTATAATATTTCATATTATAATAATAACCAAGAAAAATATCTTGATTACTTTTAACCTTAAATTTATCTAAATTATCCTTTGAATTCAAAATAAATAATTTAAAACAAAAAACTATAAAATAACAAAATTTAGGGTTTTTATATTTAAACAATTCATGAGGATATTAATTTAACAAAGGAATAACAAGAATTCTATTTGAAATATAACAATTAGAGAAAATTGCTTCAACCCAAAAAAATATCTAGAAAAATTATATTCACTTAATATAATTATAAACTTTTTAATAAGTGTTCTATTTTTCCATTATACAACACCATTTTATGGTGGTGTTGTAGGAGAAATAAAATATTATAATAACCACTCCTTTAGAAAAAAATTCAAATTCTAAATTATGAAATTCACCTCCTTTATCTCTAAAAATAGAAACAATCATAAAAAATTTTTCTTTTTGAACTAAATTACAAAAACCAATAAATCTTGATAATATATTATTTTTATGTGAAATAAAGTAAACCTTTATAAATCTAAAATTATCATCAATAATAAATGATGTATATTTTTTTACTCTAAGTCTAGAAATTAGAGTATTGCAAAATAAATCAATATGTACTTACTGTAATGGTCTATTAATACTTATCTGATTGATAGGTTTGAAATAAGATTTTTGTTCTCTCCCATTCAAGAAATCATAAAAAACATGAATCTTTTCTTTCATCATAATAAGAAAATTTAGCACATTATTATGTTTAGATAACTTATGTTACATTAATAAATTAATGTGACATAATTATGAATTGCAAAATAATTTTATCACTCAACATTGTATTCAATCACTTAATATATTGAATAGTTAGTTCTGAAAAATCAATAGTATGTATATTTTCTTTTTGATTATCATAGAATAATAAGAAATCATCCATAAAAACTAGGAACATATCATTTTGAAATTTCACTTCCATTTAATTATCACAGAATTCAGATATACTAATAAAATTTTGTTTTAGTCCTTCACTATATAATATTTTAGAAACAAAAGTAGAATTTTTAATAACAAATTTTCAAAAAACTTTTACATTAACTATAGAATTATCTCCAAATTTTATAGTGCCTATATCACATGCGTTTTAATTGATAAAATTTGATTATTCACTAGCCATATAACACTAGTATCCACTGTCCATGTACCATATGTCATTCTTGAGACTTCCAATGCATTTTTTTCTCATTTATAGAATCCTTTTGGCACAAATTAGCATATTCTTCCTCATTTCCTGATTTTCACTAGAATCCAATTCTTCGGTACAACTCCAACTATTTTTCAATAAATCTCTCCCTGATTTATTTATTTATTATATATTTTTGGATAGTCTATTGATATTCTATTTCTTTTTGTACTCAAAATAAGTAATATATGAAGTGTTCTAATTAGTATTCTCTTAATTTTATCTCTTATGTTTTAAATTTTTATGGTCACTTTTTAATTGGTTCTTGAATCCTTTATTTTTCAATAGTTTTTAGAATCTATTAAAATCTAAGCCATATCTTCTTTTCCACTATTCTATAGTTAGGAATTAGAAGAGTCAGTAGAAACAACATTCACATATATAAATTATGCACCTTTTCTCTTTTTTTTCACCTCTTCCACTATGTTCTTCAATTCTAATTCACATTGAAAAGTGATCCAATAAATTCTTCAAATGTGAACTCTTTAAAGTTTATTCTTTCATCATTGGATACCTTATTTTCATTCCATTTCATCAGTATTGCTCGTATGAATGATTCAATAACTACTTGGTTATACAAATCTTCTCCAAGGGAATTCATTCCATTAAAAATTATTATGAATCTGTAGAACATTTGGTTCATAGTTTCATATTCTCCCTTATTTAAGTCTTGGTACTCCACTTGAACATTCCATGTTTATTTTGAAACAATTTTTCTAATCCATGGTGAATAAATTTTAGAGTTATCCAAATCTCATGATCTATATTACAAGTAGACACATGACTAAACACACTTCTATTAATGTCACAATAAAAAATATTAACAAATTTGTAATTTAAAACATATCGAACTGTATCATTTCCTATAAGAGTATCTGGGTTTGGTTCCGGTATTGTGTATTATTTGTCCATGATTGAACAATTTTCTATGATTAATTATTTTCGGTTTGCATCTATTTTTTATTTCTAGTACCCAGAATTGTTTCCATCAAAGTGAGGTGTCATATATGGAATTCAATAATATGTTATATTCATTCCTCCCATATTAAAGATCTTTACCTTTGTCTGTAAGGTCTTGAAATAGGTTAAAATAATAAAATATAAAAAAAAAATCAATATAAATATTGGGTAAATTCCAAAATGAACAAGATCGGATACCAATTGTTTGACCATGAGACTGAAATGTGTAGTCACATTAGAATATATCATGCCTTGGGTATAGTTATCATGAGTTGAAATATAATCTATGGAAAGTATGAAAATAAATTGTGGTAAGAAGGAAACAGAAAAACTATTTTCCATTACAATCTCCATGTAATGTAGTGAATATATTTAGATTTCACCAATAAGGCATGATGTGACTAATGTTGAAGAAGAAACCATGATGGAAGATTATCTAGTGCATGAGGTGCTTAGTAAAGTAGCTCACATGGAGGTTGAATGATATTTTCTAAGGCACATGTGTCACATATGTGTTTTAAGATGTTAAATATACTGTGTAAGGATTGATCATGGATACTTTTTTGTGAAGCCTAGTTGGTCAAGATATTACAGTGGTGATGTTATAAATGTGAATACATGAGGTGTTGAATCTACCAAAGTGAACGGTGAACAACCTGGTGTCGCACTACAACCTCATTTAGTACTATTGGGGGAAGGTGGATTGGAAAGGGCAGTTCACATGAACCTAAAAGTATAGAATTTGGAATTTTTCATAATATTTTAATTTAAAGTAAATGAAACATTCAAGATGCAAGATAGAATAAATTAGTAAAATGAATTCAAGGATTTAACCTCACTCAGTTTGTTTTTCCCCTACGTGCAATGAAATGATACCACCAACACACTCACATGTTTTATTAATCCCAAATTAATGAAATTTATATAATAAAGTATTAACTACAAAATAAATAATGATAGTTGTATTAAATAACTAGATATATGAAAAAAATGAGAAGTAGGAATGTAAAAGATACAATATCAGACACTCAATTATGACAGTCCTATTCTCTTCAAATCGTTGCCATGAAGTCATATAAGATATTTTGTGATCAATGAGGTTTATAGAGTCACCTAGTCTTAAAGTTAGATTTTCTTCAATTCGAACTCGACCAAACATCTTCTCTATAAAGGATTCCATCATAACTCCACCAGGGGAAGAATACCAAAAGTGTACTCTGAATGACGGTAGTCATTGATATTGAACTTCAAGAAAAATGAAAAAACTATTGATATAGTTTATATAATGATAGGGATAGAAAAATATAAGTGAGGAGAATGAGTAATACCAAAATTTTTAAGGATGGGTGTTGGGGTCGTCAATTCCCCCAACATGCATTCTATTCAAAATACAACAGCCAACTAGAATGCACCATGTCCATGCTTCCAAACAAAATTGAAATGGAACAAGCGTGAAAAGATGGAAAGATAGAGGGATGATCTCTAATGGTTAAAATAATTAATCAATGACCATGAATAAATCCCCTATGGATCACTCACAAGTAAGGTTCCAGCCAAGAAAAACAAATAGACTGAACCAATATCCCAGGGGAAAAATAGTGGCCCGATGGATACCCATTATAAAAAATATCTAGTAAAAGTAATTTGACCCGTACAATAAAAATATCCAAATTAATTTTTGATAAATGTTTAAAATATAATTAAATGGTAGAATAAAAACATTTTGATTTAAATATGAAAACTAGAATTCAAAAGGCATCACCGTTTATAATTGAAATTGGTGATGTTCTTGAACACATGGTTATTGAATAACAACCAAATTCAACCTATCTAAATAGAATTTGAATTTATATAATTGCACAAATTTAGTCAAACTATGAGATGAGTTATTATTAGATTGTATCTTATTAACACACATGGTTTCATATTCAATAAAATCTATAATAAAATGTGTCATAATATCTATGTGTTTTGATTTACCATGGAATAATAAAGTTTTAGATAAATGTATAGTGGATTGACCATCACTATACAAAGTAATGATGGAATCATAACGTTTGACTTCATACATAAAGGTCTTAATCTATAAGGCTTCCTTAACTTCCTCATTCATGGAAATGTATTCTATTTCTATGGATGAAAGTGCAACAACAGACAAGATATTGCATTTCCAGGATATAGGGCCTCCACAAGCAGTGAAAACATAGCCATTCAATGATTTTTTAATGTTATTATTTACTGTATAGTCAACATAAACATATCAAATAATTATTTCAGAAAATTTAATATTTTTAGCATAACACAAAGAGAAATTATAAGTATATGAAAAATAAAATAGCATCCACTTTAGTTCATGTCAATGTAGATTCTCTAGATTGGACATAAATCTAGTAAGGGTGCATATTGAAAAAGATACATCCGGATTTATGAAAATATTTTATGCATGACACTACTAACTATATTAACATAGGTAATTTTAGACATAAACATAATATAAGAAACATCATCGGGTGATTGAGTTAATTAAAGTTTAATTTTTTTAAAAATGTACACTAATAGATTTGAGAGATTCAAATAGGAAACTTTTGAGAACCATTATAACATAAGAATTTTTTGAATGATATAAAAGTTTATTCGATCTTTCCCTAATGATTTATACAACAAGATTCTACTTGTATTCTTCCAAGTCCTTCATTTCATTGACACATTTTAAGTTAGATTTAGTAGCAGTAATTTACTTCATGATATTTTATATAATAAGTATGCCATCCACATATAACAGAATGCAATGTATTTTGTTTTTATGGACTTGAAATAAACACAAACATAATATTTTCACCTAAAAATATAGTTATTGATCATAAAAGAATCACATATTATATACCACTACCTTGAGAATTGTTTTAAACCATACAATTATTTATATAAAATACAAACGTGGTTAAATTTGAATTACTTATAACAACCATTATGAGGATTAATGTAAAGTTTCTCATTAAGGTCACTATAAAGAAAATAATTTTTCACGTCGCATTGTTGAATGTGATAGTCATTATAAGCATCAAAAGAAAACAACAAACTTATTGAAGAGTGCTTAATAATGGGTGAAAAAATAGAATAATTCATTACTTCTATTTGGAGGAACCTCTTGGTGACTAGTCCAACTTCAATTTTAATTTTCTTTTCAATAGTGTTATCCTCCTTTAATTTATAAATACACTTATAACAAATTACATTAGTATTCGGTGGTTTATTTTTGATTGATCGAGTGTGATTTTTATTTAAGGAGTGTGTTTATTAATCCATGTAAAAGAAACACTATTCTGAATTTTTTTCATTAAGGTGTTTTTTATAAGTCTAAGGATTATCATCAACATGATCCTGGGAAACATAAAAGGAATAAAAAGCCATGTCATATTGGCTAAATGAAGAAAGAGGTCTAGGGACCCTCCTAACTCTATCATAGAACAATAGGTAATTAGGATTATTGGTTAATGGTTCAATATTTTGACCAGAATAATAAATTAAGCTTAATTTCGCTTGGTTCAAAGGCTAATTATTAGGTGGAAGAGGATGTACAACACCCTAAAACTGGCTGGTGGACTCAGTTTGAACATCCCCATCAATGGCTATATCATAACTATTATGTGTGATGACTTAGATTAAGGGGATCAAGACACATAAAATAGAACATCTCTTCTAATTAAACCATTTTGGTAATTGGGTTTATCAACCCATAGTTTATAACCCTGGGAACCCTTGGGATATATCACAAAAACATACTTAAGTGCTCGAGGTTCAAGCTTATCAGTATTAACATGTACATATATAGTGCTTCTAAAGACTCTGAAGTTATTATAAGAGGGTGGTTTATAACTACAATATTCTTATCAAGATTTAAAGTGATTATCAAAGTAAGGACATATATTTACTAGATACATTGTTATAGTGGAATCCTCTTCCCGGGAAGATTTGGGGAGATATGATCTTGATTTCATGCTTCATACTCTCTTAAGAACAGTCTTATCCGTTATTTCAACAAGTCCATTTAGTGTGTGTGTGTGTGTGTGGCGGGGGGGGGGGGGGGGTCCCTAACAATCCAGTGTTTTTAATACCCTAAGTTTTACAAAATTGTATAAATTAATTAGAGTGATATTATAATCCATTTTCAATTCTCATTGTTTTAAATTTTTTTCCAACATGATTTTATTCATGGCTTTTTGAGTGTTAAAAGTTCCAAAAACATCAGATTTTTCTTCAGAAAATAAATAAAACCCTTTCTATAAAAGTTAGAAAAAAGTAACAAAATATGATCCTACACCATGAGAGGGTGTTCAAGTTGGTTCCTATTAATAAAAATGTATATATTCTAAAGGGAAAATAGATTTTAAATTATACTATTGAAACTAACTCTCTTAGATTTAGCCATTACATAATTTTTTTAAAAAGGGAAGTCTATTTGGTGTAACTCCATTCAAAATCCCTTGTTTATTAAATTCCTCTAGAGCCTCAGATCTTTCATGCCCCAATATATTATTCCATAACAATTTGTTTTATGTTTTGGTCACAAAATACAACCGAACTATCTTGAATGGGTCTTTCTATTCAAAACATAAAACCCATTAATATGGAAACCCTTAATGATAGTTATTGAAACTTTAGAGATTTTCTTACAACATGATTCATAACTAAAAGTGAATCCCTTTTAGACTAAAATACCTAAGGTTAATAGATTTATATGGAGTTTAGGAACTCACCTAACATCCAATAAAAAATGATATAGTGGTTATCTAGTTCTATTAAAACAAAACCTATCCCTTTCATTTTACTCCTCTTATTTTTTCCTAGAATTTATATACTTATAGTATTTATACCAAATCAAGTAAAGACTCCCTAATTGGACATGTAAAAAAATAGAATCCCAAATCTAAGACACACTCATGGCTGAGTTCAGGGAAAGAAACATTCCAAATTTTAGTTGTGTCAATACCAAAAATCTACAAAAGGGATAGGTCATTATGTTGTTTAGTTTCAAGGTATTTTTTAATCTATATACACTTTGGTTTGTGTGATAGGGTTTACAATAGTGGAAGAAAACAATTTTACTTCCCCTTAAATTAGACCTCGGATCAGGTTTCTTGTTTTTCTTATATTTTTCCTTATTTAAATCATTATTCTTATGTCTAGATAATGGTAATCCTATTGTGAAAATACTCTCTATAACACCTTTAACTCTAGGTTTTTAATGTAGTTTCTTAGAGATCAGGGTAGATTTAACCTCTTACAGGGTTAAGGAGTCACAACCATACATCATTATCTTTATTAATTTATTATAAGTAGTATCTAAAAAATTAAAATAATCATTTCTTTATCATCATCATCAACCGTCACATTTGTGTTGGATAGATCTAATATGACTTTTATAAATTTATTTATGTGGTATTTAATTGAAATATAAGGTTTTATTTTGAATGTAATCATGTGGGGTTTCTTATAAATCATACCAACAAGTGAATTTTTTATATATAATTTCTATAATTTAAGTCATATACCAGCAAAAGTAGTTTCAAAAGAAACATATGTAAGAAAATTACCTCCTAAAGAAAGAAGATGATAATTTTATTCATTAAAAAGTACATCAGAGGATACATCTTGGAAAAAATTAGAGGTATATCCAATTTTAAAGATAGTAATAGTAGGTTTTATATGCTCGATCTGGGAATAAATTAATCCTTGATAAACCAAAAAGGATATCATCTTAATATGGAATAGATTGAATACATTTTAGTAATCAAACTTCTCAATTTAAAGCATATGTTTGGACATTTTAACTTGAATGATTAGATACCATGCTTTTGTGAACCACAAAATCATATTCCCCTATGAACTAGCCAATATCAATGGGTATACATGATTATCCAATTATGTTTCAGAGTTAAAATAATTGTTGAGGTTTTAATGACATTAATAAGAAAATGAATAGGTAAAGAGATAATTATTAATAGAATAAAGTCCAAAATTAAAATAGAAACTAGATTGAAATAGGGAACATATTTAAAAATAAATTAGAACCTAATGAGGCTCTAAGACAACTTTTTTGGGAGAATGTGGACTAGAAAAGGGATGTTTTTATGAACCCTAAAGGAACTAATTGAGAATTTTGTTCATGTTATTTTAATTAATCAAAAATGAAACATTGAAGATGTATGAAAGAATAAAGCATTAAAAGGAACACATAGATTTAACATGATTTGTTCTGGTTTGGACCTATGTACATGGAAAGAACACCGCCCACACAATTACATGTTTTATTAAGATAAAATGAATGATATTTACAAAATTAAATCTTAACAACCAATGAAACAATGACAGAAGCAAGAACATAGAACTTTTATCACCCAATATTAAAGTTTAGAAGTCTTTTTCTCTTCAAGACATCATTGGGAAGACATATAAGATCTTTTATGCCCACATAACTTGATAAAATTACCTGGTTTGATGTTTGGATATTATTCAATGAAAACTAGACCACACATATTCTCAATGAAGGATTTCATTAGAACTCCATCAGAAATAGAACACCAAAATTGTACACTTGAGGGAAGTAGGAATTGATATTGAACTCTGAGAAGAATAAAAAAAACTGAATCTAGGGTTTCCGGGATGAGACAGAGAGCCAAACCTGGGTGTGGAGAATGAGTAATACCAAAATGAGAAAGGAAAGGTTCAAGGTTAACTAATTCACCTAACAAAACCGCTCCTCTAAATAATCCATCTAATAAGAATGTTCTATGAAAATGCCCCAAAAAGAATTGAAATATCACACATGTGTGGGAATTGATAGATAGAGGAATGAGATATAATGGGTGAAATCAGCAATCAATGGCTATGAATAAAACCACAATGATTCACAAACAAGGAAGGCATGGGCCATGAAAAAAACATGCCAAGCCAATACCCTGAGAACAAGCAGTGGACCAACTGATACCTAGTACATAAAATATCTAGTAAAAGTAATTTGAGCAGAATATTAATAAAAAAATGAAAATTAATTTTTCATGCTTGTGTAAAACAGAATTATATGGCAGAATATAAACATGGTAATTTCAATGTGAAAACCATAATTCAAAGGTAAATACATAATACACTTCTGGTAGAATCCAGAATCAACTTGAGGTCATTGGGATTAACAAATCCACTTCATACAGTAAGTATTAAAACACACAATACGTACTTAATAGGGAAACAATAAGTACTTAATATGGTTTCACTTACACTAACAAGACAACATAAGAATCATATATTTTTTAGCCCATCATAATGAAAGACTCTTAAAAAGGTTTAATTGAATTAAATGTAGGTAGATTTTATGAATATCAAATAGTTTAAATATCACTTCAATCTGACTTATATATAGATAGACATCTTTAATAAATAGTGAATGATAAAAACTAATTTTTTTCGAAAAACTGAATAGAATTTTATAGAAATTCACCCATTTTTAAAGAATCTAAACATAATTTTTAGATATTAATGTAGCTGAATTAAATATAGAAAAACGTTTTATATTTTCAACCCAAAAAATAGAGTGTGATTATGATGTATATCATAAGTTTTATAAATGAAATAAATAATAAATTGAATTTTATAAATTCAACAATTCCAGAACTGTTTCATAGAATTCGAGAAATTTATAGGGATATTAAACAATAAATTATTACTTCTTATTAATTTAAAAAATGAAAATAAATAAGTTTCCTATCCAATGAAATAATTTTTTTAAATAATTCAATCTATATAACTCATGTTATTATAAAATAACTAAAGAAAACGTTAAAACACTATAAACTAAAAAACACCTTTGAAACCAAAAGCATGTAGCATGTTTGAAAAAATGAAAACATTATAAAGAATTAAATAGACTTTTTTATAGCTAAATAAAGTAAGTTAAACTTTATATCTTTCATGTGAAATGTGATTTATAAAAATCCAGTCACTATAACTCAATTTATAATAAAACTATAGTGAGATAGTTCAAAACGAATTTCCAAAAAAAAGGGAGGGTTTGGAATATTCTATAATAAAAAATATAAACAAATGAAAATAAACACATAAAACTTTATAGGATATGAAATCCATGCATTACTCCTCACAAAATGATCCACGATCTCCATGATTGTAGCCAATCCATAACTAGTTCATGACTAAACATTTTCCCCTTTTACTGTAAGATAAATCAATATTTAATTCAATAGAATAACCAATGCATACCTCCTTTGAATCATGGTATAATCATGTCCTAAAACTAAATCCTATAATAAATGATACATTTAAAATCCATTTGAGAATCATTATAAGTATTCCCCTCCAAAAATATCGGTCACCCATTGACACACCCTTCAACAAATCATAGAGAATAATTGTTTGTCGTTTTGTCCTCAACATGATGAATAATATAGCATGGCTCTCTCATATTGACTATTTTTAATAGGCACTCCTCCATCTTTCCATGATCACTACTATGGTCATTTTTTCCTTCCCTTTATATCATAGAGTAATATATCGATCTCCACGCCATCCTCTGTGGTGTGGGACTAGTCATGGTATCTTGCAACTCTCCCCCTAAACCATGGCTTCCTTCAAGTTCTACTATGTCTGTTTTGGTATTCCCAAAGCTTCACATGTTCTATGAAGACTCATCATAAGGACCACTATGACATGGTCCCTATCTATGTTTTAATGTTTGAAATATTCTTCTCAATGCACCATATGTTATGGGTGTGTCCTAATTATAAATTCTTCTCCATATTCACCATGAACACCTCTACTATGTATCCTTTCTTTTTTTAGGTAACATCAACACAATATGCCTTGTGCTAAGTTATGTTATTCCTCTTCATTCTCCAAGATGGTCCTATTTATACTTAAAACCTTATTGTTATCAAATCTAACACATCAAACATAATTCTTTAGAGAAACCTAATAATATCCCTATTTGGATATTTTTGACAATACTCGTCAATATATTCCAAAAACCTACTCCCTAATATTGAAAAATAAATTCAAAATTAAATTTTTTAGGTCTTCTTATCTTCTCTTCTCACAAACATCCACTCCTCCCATTTTCACTGTAAGGAGAAGGGTGATATCACATAGTCCTTATAAAACATCCTTTGATCAATCCACTATAGGTATACAAGGGATAATTCTATATAATAAGAAATATAGATATAATAAATGTTATGTAATGTATTCATAAAATATCATCAGGTGATAACATGATTAAGAAAACATTAGTTTTCTTATTGTGGGGGTTCTATAAAAAAATAACATGAATATCCTTAAAACATATCAAAAAACTATCAAAACAATTTATGTCATTGAAATATAGATCCATCATTCTCCCATGTTTTATTACCCAACACCCCCACATTGATAAATATTTTGAACATTTTAAGAAAATTTGGAGTGAAAGTGTGGTTCTCATACCTTATTTCCATATTTTGTAAACAAGTGAAAAAATTCCAAATTTGATAGCATTATCCTTAATGGAGCTCCCCATTAAGGGATTATATCTTATAGTATACATCACGGAGAGGTACCCCATGCTAATCTCACCATCTTTTCTTTCTATAAATTATAGCCTAAAACATATCTTCTAATTCCCTACATGTTGGGATAACATATGAAAAATATTAAGGGAATAAGGGGGGACCTATTTATACCTCAATAAAAACTCTATGGCTGAGAGATTCATATTAACCTATCCATTATTTCCTTAAAATACAGATATATTTCTTGTGTGAAACATATTTATTCAACATAGGAATCAATACATCATAACTTCCTTGTGATTTGAGTGTCTTTGAAACATTCCCATCTTGCTAACACATTTCAAAATTATTCAACTAATAACTTGTGGATGTAATCTCAATAGCCTTATTATATTTATTCATGAAATTTTTTATTATTTGGTGTTATATACTCATATTATCTCAAGAAGTACCCCTTTGTTCTCACCTCTTCCCTGTAAAGTCATTTTTAACAATGATGAGTAGGATTTGTTTCTGTACCTTCCAAAACACCAACAACATCCCTTGAATTGAGATTTTCTAGACTGATTACCGAATTTTATAGAATGGGGTTGATGATTTTCTCCAAGAGATTCTTTTTCTTAGGGGGTTGTAATATTATTATCAAAAGACTTTCTTTATTATTTTTTGTGAACTTCATTTCATTCTTCATAGATTCACTTTAATAATATACACCATTATAAAAAAAATTATTTTTAGGATAATAATTGTTGGATTACTTTGTTCACTTGATCCTCTATTTTCACCATCTTGATAAGATTATCCTATATTATAATCAGATTTCATGAAATCTTTTTTTATCCTTATTGAAATGATTTTATGATTCCACATAAATATATTTTTTCTCAAATAGTTCTTATTTTTTGTATTAAATTTATCCTTAAGATCATTTATCATCTACTCTTTCTCAGTAATACTTAACCTGTGTTCCTTGATTTTTTTTAACTTTTAATAACTCTCTTTTTATTAGATCCTATTTATATTCATTAATAAGGCCTTTCCCCTTTCTACCTAACTCACTTGTTTTAGTATCCATTGCATTCTTCTCCTTATCTATTTTTTTCTTATTTTTATGAGTTTTTAAATATTCTTAATACAATATTCACAATTACAATTAAGTTACCACTAAAGTTCCATTCTCTCTTCCCCATAATCATAAATACTTCAAAAATGTGAACTTTTCCCACATGAGAAATAATAGTGACTTCATTATAAAAATTTCAATAAGAGACTTTATCCTTGCTTAGGAAGATCATTATTTTAGTGATGGAAGGTATCTTCTCATTCTTTCACTTTTTCTTTATTTTAATTCTTCTTTATTGATCATATGATTTAGATTCCTCAACATTATTATTTAGGATAAAATTTTCAATATAACCAATATCACTACAATTAAGGTAGTTAATAAATTTCTAATCTTTTCCCTTCCGTTTTCCCATCAACAATATCTTTGAAAAGAGTGTCACAATATAATTGATATCATTATCTTCTTTTGAATCATTTATTTCTTCAAATTATTTAATCTTCCCTTTTTTGATGGATTAAATGGAACTTCTTATATTATCTTTCTTCTTGAAAGTGGGTTCCTTTCTCATTTTATACATAATAAGAATATTTTGTAGCTCATATAGTAAAATATCTTCAGGATCTAGAAAATATAATACCTTATCATCAAAAAATTCTGAAAAGTTACTCATAAGAGTTATCGCAATAGTGAATTTTTCATGTTTTTCTTCAAATCCATGAATATTTCTAACTATTTCATTTACCTAAGTGAAATAGCTATAAAAATATTCATATTCAACCATTTTATTGTTCTCAAACCCAATCCTTCAAATTTATATCTTAGGTTCATTCATTTTTTCATTTATCTCATATTCGCTCCTCAATTTATATCATATATCCTATGCAGTTTCAAGACCCACCACCTTGGTACAAAACTTCTTAGACAAATACATCAAAATAGAATTTTGTTTCTTTCCATTCATCTCTATATTTATTTTATTTTCATGGTTCATATGTTCATTATTAATAATAGGTTAAAAAAACTATAGAAGTACCACATACTTCATGGCCAAGTGAAAGAAGGTAATACAAAATCTTATTCCTCTAACTATGGTAGTTTGTACCATATAATATAGGAGCTTCTTGGTTGTTCACTAAATTATGATCCTCCATTATCCATGTATATTTATAGTGAACTATTTTTCATACCAAGTTTTAGGATTTGACATTATTGGATCCCTGAGTTTGCGATGGGGTGAATCAGTGATTCTATTTTTTATGAGTTTCTACCCTTTAGAGTCAACCTCTTGAACTATTTAAGTTTATCAATCCATTAAATGTAGACTCTAAGACTTGCCTAATTTTCATAAGTAAAAGATAAATAATAACACATGATATTGAGAGGGTTTAACACCCATGCCTACTCATTTCAATTTTTTAATCCCCCCACTATGGATTAATCCACTACATTGAAAATGTGTTTACAACACTAAGTCAAAAATGTTGATACTCCACTTTTAAAATCCAATATAAGGAAAAAAAATCTCTACAAAATATGATCCCAAAATCATATAAACCACAAAGTGATATCTTAACCTATCAATGATGGTCCTCCTCCAGGAAAATATGGATTAGTAGATTTGTATGTGTACGTCTTAAAGTACTTTAACTACCGAGGTCAATGCTTATCCTACTGGCTTGAAATTTCCACCAGAATATGGGTGATCTAGAATTCCTCAATTATTATATATTAACTTTATCATGATCTTTACTTCATTAATATCCACTTTTAAAAATGAAACCCTTATCATGAAACTCATGCATGGTCTTCTAACATAATCCTCTACTTCATGAATATGTAAATTCCCCCTACTTCTAAATGTGTATCACTAATGAATATGAAAAATATATTCTATTATTTGATTATTTGGTGGTTCATTCCAATCAGTTACATTTTTTAACACAACAATATAATTTTGGGTGAGTATGCTCTTTACCAGATAGCCATGCTCGACTATAGGCTGTAGATATTCTTCATTCACTGGTTTTTCCACTTGTCGTCATCATATGTTCCACCCCAATTTAATAACAAATTAGATCTATTCTGAATATATTTATGTAGATATTAATCCTATGTTTTCCTTGAACATTATCTCTAATTATACAATAGTTTTTGATCAATTTTAAAATTTTAATTTATTGGATGAAAATATAATCTTCTTGGAAAAGAAGGAAAAATATTGAAAAAATTAATAAAACTCTAAAGAGAAATATTGTAGGAACATGAGACTTCTTAATGAATTTTATAAAAGTGATAGAAACCTGAAATGATTAAAATATTTGGGGGTTGGTTGTCATATTTATTTTTTATAGGCAGATTCTAGGTTGAACCTGCCTCACATATAACAATAAAACTCTAATGTTGGAAATATAATGAGCCTGAAAACCCATGCATTGAGCTCTAAGTATTTCATTAATATGGGTTTTTATTTGAAACCATGTTTCAATGTAATCACATTTGAGTAACTGTTTCTAAATTTTGTTTTAAGGTGGAATATGTTTTGGGAGGCATGGTCCTATGGGCCGTCTCTACTTGTTTTTGGGAGATGAGGTTGAATTTAGACTAAAACGTTTTTCTTAGAATCATATTCTTTCTTCAATTAAACTAGCTAGGTTTCTTAATTGGATGAATATGAGATTTTATGGTTGAAATATACACGAGATAAATATGTGTCTCAAGAGATTTTGAAGTCTGTGTGAATTTATTTTCCATTCCATATTTTGATTGGTGTGGATTTCAATTAAATTTTTATTCAAAAAATAATGGAACGAGGAGATAATGGATCTTATTCCTTGATGGAATAATTATTGGATGCTTCTTGGTTTATGGAATTGTTTGATTTGGGTTTTTAGGTAACCCATTCAAATGGTTTATAGGAAAATATAAATATTCTAGAATATCTGGGTACTTGGATAGGTTTTTAGGTTAAACTAATTTATATAATATATTTCCCCATTTTTAGGTCTCCCATCTATCCCCAATTTCTTCAAACCAATATCTAATTATATATACCACAAACCATTCAACAAAATTCCCACAACATGAAATATTTTTTATGTTTGAAAGAATGTTGTTTTAAGATAAATATTGTTAATAGTTTTTTTGGTCATCCAAGATTTCTAGATACATTAATACTTGTAATAAAATTAGTTTATGAGATATCCACTTAAATAAATAATGAACTTTTATGTTTAAAAATCTTGATCATAATATATATAGAATTGGGAAAAAATTATGTTTTTTTACTCTCTCTCATACTCATATTATTTGAATAATCTAATTATGGTTTTTGAGAAAGAATTAGAAACCACATTCTAGAGTAAATAGAGATTTTAGTTAATGCATGCACAAGATTATCATATTGAAGGATGTGACACCCTAATCTTCCATAGTATGCTTCTCTTTGAATAATACAGAAGCGTGTGTTGTATGCAACTTCGAGTTCTAACACACCACAACCAATCAAATTAGCCGTTATAAATAGTAATACCCACTTTTTGAAATTTTATAAATTATATCTTTAAAAATGGACTTGATTTTTGGATTCAGAATATCGAAACTATCTTAGGGTGAATTTTTGGTATTTTTCTGAAAACTTTCAATTTTTGATGAATAGTGAAAAACACCGAGTTATAGTTTAAAACCGAATTTTTATTTAAATAATTATTTATTTTATTTAAATTTATTTTAGGTCAAAATAGAAACAAAATAACTATATAAGTTCAATGTAATTCATTAGAGTCAGTTTATAAAAATTTTAGATATATAAAAGGTTTATTGAACTTTTCACCGTCTTTTACCCACATTCTAGAAGATTTTGAAAATTCACATAAAATGTAATTTTACCACTTTTCTGAGTGGAATTTTAAAAATCCAGGAGACATGGTTGATATCAATAAGAAAAATTTGGTTTAATAAGATGAAAATAATTTTTGGTGAATATTAACTTTTTTACTTTTATTAACCATGGTTAAAAGTAAATAGGGTATTTAAGGGTAAAAATGATATTATTATTACCCTAAAACATGTCCTAATTCTATTGGTTAAGTATAATTCGAACAAAAAACAACCTTAGGAATAAAATATGTACCTATTTGTCCACTTGGATTAGATTTTGACACTTATTATTATTTTATTTAATGAAGAGTTAAAAGAGTTTTTAAAACAAATATTATATTATTAATCGATATTATATTCTTAAAAATATAAGGTTCAGCCAAAAGACATATATAATTATAGGTGTATCATTTATGAACCATTTGTAGTTCTCTTGGAAGTATATAGTATATTTATAAACCATATAATATAAAAATACAAAGAGAAATGGTAACTGTCAAACTATTGAAATAAGAGTTAAATCTAAAAGATAAGGTTAATATAGTGACCCAAACCTGTATAAAACCTATTGATGGATTTTTTTCTACCCATACCCATTTTAGAATTTAAATAATTAATTTTGGAGCCATTATAAACCGAAAATGACTTTGTTATAAAATAATATTTCTAATTTTTCCTAAGGTGCCCCTCACCCCTCTTATAAAAATACACTCCGCCTTCTCTCTAATTCACACCTTAAAAGCAATTTGGCTTGGCCAAAACCATCCCAAATACCCTAAAAATTGTTCTCCATTCATCCTATAGGCCTTACATTAGTCATAAAGACAACCTAAGGAGCCCTTTTGATCAAATCAAAAGGAAGAACCCGAAGAAGAGGTAAATATCTCACCACCTCTTTCAAGTTCCTTTCTTCTTCCACTTCCTTTTTCATTGTATTTTAATTCTAAAATAATAAATCTAGTATATTCTATATACTATGATGTTATTATAAATATTTAACAACCAAATTCATTAATCTATCAATCCTTTGAATGACATGTCACCATACATGCGTACGTACGACTTACCGTCTCCACGTCGTGATGTAATTGTTATTCAATACATTATTATTTGGATGGGTATAATAATGATGTTTAATTGATTTAAATAATAAATATATCATGATAATTATTCTTTATATATGATATAACATCCAATTATATATTATTTTAATATCAAAAGAATGATATTATCACTCGTGCGTACGTATGGATTACCGTCTCCACGAATGCGATGGGATTTATTCCGCTTCGTATCCATTTAAGACTAATTTTCATTAGATGATTAAAAAAAATATTTGAAGACTTTATATAATTCTGGATATTAATAAGATACATCCCATCCATAACAAATATGACTCACATAATAAAGAATATAAATGAAAACTAATCCGTTAACACCCAAAACAACGATAATACTAAGATATTATTAACAAAGAAATATTAAAAGATCATATATGATATCATATTAATGTATATTATTCTTGTATAATTTAATAACAATTATTTCACTATTATATAGGAGTTTAACCTACCATCAACCAAAGAAAATTACAAGGTAAGGGTTATTTTCACAATCTCTTCATTATCCGAGGTTGTTTATATGTAATTATCTACTGAAACCTCTTTATCATCCACATCCATGTTTCTTAAAAATGTATTTCAAAATATTCTTACTATCTTATAGACAATGGGTTAAAGTCATTTATAACCTTGTTTGACTTTTTATAAGATTTTTATAAAGTAATCTTTCTGTCATTTTCCAAACAAGGTCCTTTATAACCTTTTCGACAAAATTAATGTAAGAATGTCTTTTTTTAACATATACAACAGGTGCATCTATTTTTCACTGTTATAACATTGTCGAAGCTTCCCTTACAAACCTATAAGAATATTTTCAAATATAAATGTTTTCTTTTATAATTATGTGACTTTTAAATGATTTCAAATTAGAAAGAGATATCACTCTAAAAAGGTTTTGATTTCATCTATGTCAACATCCTTTAATAGATTTTAAGCTTATTTGAAGTTGATTTATTATGATACAAAACTTCCATATCGTATTGAAGGTTTTGTGATATGTTTCAATATGGATGTTTTATATTTATAACATTCATGGTTTATAGATAAAGTATTGACATTTTTTATGCTAGTTTTAATACGAATTTTTATGTTATGTTTAACCCTGTTCTTATGAGGAATGAATTGGACTTAGTAAGTGACGGGTGGAACCCACTATATCTACTCGATGCATCAGTATGTCTCATGAGACAAACTAGTGTCTTGGCACAAGTTCTTGATAAAATATTATTTTTAGTCTTGTCACAAGGCCTTGAATATGTGGTTATGAAAGTCTGGCATTATGCATTCTATCATTATGAAAGTGGTTATTGATATTGCATGTGATTTTTTAACTAGTAGAATATCCATGTGAATAAGTAAATGGAATTATTTCATTTTATTTTTTCCATATTATGCTAAAGTTAAAGTTTAAAAGGATTTTATTTTAGTTATACATTGCCTTAAATGTTTATGCATATTTATGAAAGCTTCCTCTATATTTTTATCCTTACTGAGCATCTGAGCTCACCCCTTTCTATGTTTTATTTTTCCCAGGATACGAAGAAGTATTTTATGACTGACCTATAGGGATAGTCTGAGGGGATATGAGTGTGGACTATGGAAACAATGTTGTTGTTGTTTTTCATTTTGAGATGTAATGTAAACCTTATGAATGTATCTAGTACTTCCAAGGCTACTAAACTAATCAGTCTTACGAGACTTGATCTTTTGTGATTATGACAATGTTATGTAATAATGCACTAACTTTGGGTAACTAGGTCAAGGTTTTATAATTGGTATCATAGGATGTTTATTATAAACCTTGTAATCTAGATTTATATAAACACTGATTAGAGCACATTACCCTAAGATAGACTTTGAGGATTAGTATAGAAGGACTTCCTAGAATTTTGGTATTGTAGAGATTTTGTGAGTTTTCCATGCAATACATCCCTATCTGGATATGAGAAGGTAGAGGCTGATCTAGTACAGATGTACCTAGAGGTAAAACCCGAAAACACCGCTTTGAGCAAGACTCGAATGGGAACTGGTGCACGATAATGAGCCTTACTGCACTCTTGGTTACAACACTCTTGGGGGATATGCTTATAATAATTCTAATTTTCTTTACAAACCATTATGAATGGTTTATGAGTATATAATTCCTGAAAGAAAACATTTTTATGATTATGGATTATATCCATAAACTATTCAATATGTTAAGTGTTTTACAAGTTTGGATTTATGTATTGCGATTCATAAACTAATCTAGTTTATGCCATTGTTTAGAAATAGAGCCTAGTGGAAGGAATGGAAATGGAATCAATACACGCACTCCATATTGGGATTTCCCTCCTAATCAAGATAATTATAGTGGATCTGGTGATACAACTGGTGATGATAATCTAATCACTATACTGGGACAACTCACTCAGGTTATGAATAATAAACTTACCCATATGGAGCACCCTGATCCGCAGCATGGAGGATCTTTGTTATATCGATTCATGAGGAAACAACCACCAATATTCAATGGGAGTGCAAATCCATTTTTGTCTTAACAATAAATAAACTCCCTAGAGAAAATATTCCATGCTTTAGGGAGTAGTGAAAGGGAAAAGGTTGTCATGGCAGTTTACCGCCTCACTGGAGATGCTGATCAATGGTGGTCAATGATTCAAAATACAAATGAATATGATGAAGTATCAAATATGGAATAGAGGGAGTTTAAAGAGATTTTCTGAGAAAAATACTTTCCTTGTGACCTTCGAGCAGATATGGAAAGACATTTTCTCAGTCTGAGGCAAAAGGAGGATGGGAATGTCGCAAAGTATGATGCTATCTTTACAAGGTTAGCGAGGCATGCTGAATATTATATAAGTAACCCAAGAAGTAATAATTATCATTTATTTTATGGGTTAAAACTGTTTCTCCATAGAGAATTAGTCTCACAATCCTTCTCGTCGTACGAAGATATTGTCTCATGTGCTATCAAGACAGACAAATAATTCTCTAAGTCTTACGACTTTAAAGAAAATCAAGAGAAGAAGAGATCTGCTGATCACTCTGGAAATGGAAATAAGAGGAATAAGGGAAAAGTTGAATATCCATCCTATAGTAAATGTGGGAAGAAACACCCTGATACTTTCTTGAAGGGAATGAGAGTCTATTACAAGTGTGGTGAAAAAGGCCACTAAGCTTGTGATTGCAAGGGGAAGAAAGAAGCTACCAATTTTCAGTGAAAAAATTGCAGGGAGATGGGACATTATGAAAATGAATGTCCTAAGAGTCAAGGGAACTTATCTTAGAAAATGATAAGGGATCAAGGCCAAGATTATTCTGTCACTACTACTAAGGTTGAAACCCCAAAAGATGTGGTGGCAGGTTATTTAATGGTTTCCTTAAGTCTAGAAAATGCTTTATTTGATTCTGGATCATATCATTGTTTCATATATTCAATGTTTTATATGAAAATTAGATATTTCCAATTTGATTTAACAAGGGAGTTTTCAGTTAAAACTTTTAAGGGAAGTATCATCGCAATAATGTTTTGTGAATATGTTCCCATTAGAGCATATAAATGGTCTTTATCTGCTGATCTCATCATCATACCTATGATTGAATTTGATATAATCCTTGGTATGGATTGGATTTAGGACCATGATGAAAATATTTATTGTAATAAGAAGAAGTTTACAATTTTTGAAGATGATGATAAAGAACACCTTATCTTTAGAGCAGAAGTATCACCACTTAATTATTATCTAGATCCACCCCCAGTAGCTCAACTAAATTCAATTATTAAGGAGGAAGAGAATGAAATAACTATGGGTGGGGAAAGTAATGTTCAAATAGGGGTTGTACCTATTGGGAAATAATATGTTGATGTGTTTCTAGAAGATTTACCTGGACATCTTTTAGAATAAGAAATTGAGTTTTCCATTGATTTAATTTTCGGATCAAGGCCCATATCTAACAACACATATAGAATGGAAACTATGGAATTAGTGGAACAAAATAAAAAACTATAGGAATTGAGTAATAAGGGATTTATTCACCCTAGTGTTTCTCCATGGGGAGCCCCTGTCCCTTTTGTTAAGAAGAAAGATGGATCTATGAGGTTATGTATCGACTACAAGGAGATCAATTCTCAAACAATAAAGAACAAGTATCCCCTACCTCGCATTGATGATTTATCTAAAAAAATACATAAAGCTCAATAATTTTCAAAGATTTACCTTTGATATGGATACCATCAGTTGTGTGTGAAAAAGGAGCACATTTTGAAGACATCATTTCGAACTAGGTATGGACATTACGAGTTTACAATAATGCCTTTTGGATTGACTAATGCAACCTCTGTCTTCATGGATCTAATGAATAGAGTTTTCAAGGAATATCTTGATGACTTTTTAGTGGTATTTATTGATTATATCTTAGTATACTCTAAAATCTATGAAGATCATGAAAATCACTTGCGCATTATCCTGAAGACTCTTAGAAGACATAAATTAAATGAGAAGTTTAGAATATGTGAATTCTGCCTTCAGGAGATTTCTTTCCTTGGCCATATTGTCTCTAAGGATGGAATCTCTATTGATCCTTCTAAGACAAGAGCAATCAAAGAATTTCTAGCACCGACCAGTATAATTGAGGTATACAATTTTATTGGTTTAGTAGGTTATTATCGGCGTTTCGTCCAAAATATTTCCTCATTGGCTAACCCATTAACCAAGATCACATGTAAAGGGGTTAAATTTGTTTGTTCAAAAGAGTGTGAAGAATGTTTTAAATAATTAAAGAGAATATTGGTCAATGCTACTATATTAAATCTACCATCGGGGAATGATGGGTTTTCTATTTATAGTGATGCTTCAAAGAAAGGACTTGGTTTTGTCCCTATGCAGATTGATAGGGTTATTGCCTATGCATCACGACAGCAAAAAAATCATGAGAAAAACTATCCTACTCATGATCTTGAGTTAGCAGCTATAATCTTTGCTTTGAATATTTGGAGACACTATCTCTATGGTGAAAAATGTGAGATATATACTGATCACAAGAGTTTGAAGTATAATTTCTCACAAAAATAACTCAACATGAGGCAAAGTCGATGGCTTGAACTACTCAAGGATTATTATTGCACTATACACTACCACCCAGGGAAGGCAAATAAGGTGGCAGATGCTTTGAGTAGAAAGGATCATGGAGTTTTGAACAAGATGAGAGTTGTAAAGGATTCTATATACATGGATCTAGTAAAAATGGATATGGGAATCACCATGGAAGGGAAACATCAATACTTTTCAAATGGTTTCCAAACCATATTTACTAGAAAGGATAAAGAGTTCTCATATTGATGATGAATAGTTTCAAAATAAGATTAAAGTTGTGAATGTTGGGAGGTTGAGTGAATTTGTGTATGAAGATTGAATTTTGAAATTTGGGAAGAGACTTTGTGTTCCATATATACCTGATCTAAAAAGGGAATTGTTGGATGATGCTCATAGTTGCAATTTATCTATACTAACTGGGAGCACCAAAATGTATAGATATTTGAAGGAACATTTTTGGCGGGAAAACATGAAGAGGGAGATTGCTGAATTTGAGTCAAGATGTATGGTTTGTCAATAAGTGAAAGCTGGAAGGCAAAAGCCTGGAGGATTCATGAATCCTCTTCCCATACCTGAGTGGAAATATGATAATATTACGATGAACTTTTTCATGGGACTACCAACGACTCTTAGAAGTAACGATGAAATATGGGTCATTGTTGATCATCTTACCAAGTCTGCACATTTTCTTGATATATGGAAAGATTTACCACTTGAAATTCTAGAAAGATTATTTATTAATGAAGTTTTGAGACTTCATGGAGTACCCCTATTGATTTTTTCTGATCAGGATCCTCATTTTACATCATGATTCTGGAAAAGTCTTCAGGAATCCCTGGATACTGAACTTCGTTTAAGCACTGCCTACCACCCTCAAATTGATGAAATATCAGAATGGACTATTCAAACCTTAGATGACATGTTGATATCTTGCTCACTTGACTTTCAAGGTATGTGGGATTAATATTTAACTATGGTAGAATTTTTGTATAACAATATCTTCCATTCAAGTATTCAGATGGCACCATATGAAGCGTTATACAGAAATAGATGTTGCACACCAACATGTTGGGATGATGTTTGTGAAAGAAAAATCATAGGCCTAGAACTTGTGGAGGAAACGATGGAAAAGGTGAATGTAATCCAAACCCACATCGAATCATCTCAAATTAGGAAGAAGAGCTATGCCGATAACCAAATGAAGGACTTTGAATTTTAGGTAGGAGATCATGTTTTATTAAAGGTATATCCATGGAAGGGTGTTATAAATTTCGGTAAGAAGGGAAAATTGTGTCCCAGGTGCATCGGAACTTTCGAAATTGTAGAACGAATTGGGACTGTAGCTTATCGGTTGGAAATGCCGCCAAGTCTCTCCAAAGTTTGATGTGTTCCACGTATCACTATTGGGAAAATACATGCCTGACCCAATGCATGTACTCACATATGAGGAAGTAGGTCTGAAACCTGATTTGTCTTATTGTGAAGAGCCTGTCAGGCTTCTTGATACTAGAGAACAAGTGTTGAGAAACTGGATGACTCGTCTGGTAAAAGTTCTATGGAGAAACCATAAGATGGAAGAGGCAACGTGGAAACCCGAGGGAATTATAATGAAGAACCATCCAAGTCTTTTTATGAAGTAATACTCTAGAAATTTCATGGTTTAAATTATTTGTAGGGGAGAATCTAACACCCCAAGCTTCCATGGTATGCTTCTCTTTGAATAATACAGCAGTGTGTGTTGTATGCAACTTCGTGTTTTAACACACCACAACCAATCAAACATGTAGTTATAAATAGTAATACCCACTTTTTGAAATTTTATAAATTTTATATTTCAAAATGGACTTCATTTTTGGATTTGGAATATCGAAATTAGCATAGGGTAATTTTTTTGTATTTTTCTGAAAACTTTCAATTTTTGATGAATAGTGAAAAACACCGAGTTATAGTTTAAAACTGAATTTTTATTTAAATAATTATTTATTTTATTTAAATTTATTTTAGGTCAAAATAGATACATAATACTTATATAAGTTAAATGTAATTCATTGGATTCAGTTTATAATAATTTTAGATAAATAAAAATTTTATTGAACTTTTCACCATCTTTTACCCACCTCCTAGGAGATTTTGTAAATTCACATAAAACATAACTTTACCACTTATATGAGTGGAATTTCAAAAATCCAAGATGCACAATTGATATTAGTAAAAAAAAATTTGTTCAATAAGATGAAAATAATTTTTGGTGAATAATAACTTTTTACTTTTATTTACCACTGTTAAAAGTAAATAGGGTATTTAAGGGTAAAAATGATATTATTATTACCCTAAAACATGTCCTAATTATATTGGATAAGTATAATTAGACCAAGAAACTCCCTAGGAATAAAATATGAACCTTTTTGGTCCACTTGTATTAGATTAATACACTTATTATTATTTTATTTAAAGAAGAGTTAAAAGAGTTTTTAAAAAATATATTATATTATTAATTGATATTCTATTCCTAAAAACCTAAGGTTTGGAAAAAATACTTATATAATGATATGTTTATAATTAATGAACCATTTGGGGTTCTCTTAGAAGTATATAGTAATTTTATTAACCATATAATATAAAAATACAAAGATACATGCTAAATGTCAAACTATTTAACTAAGAGTTAAATCTAAATGATAAGGTTAACATAGTGACCAAAACCTGTCTAAAACCTATTGGTTTAGTTGTTTTCAACCCATCCCCACCTTATCATTTAAATAATCCATTTTTAATCCATTAGAAACCGAAAATGTTTTTATTATAAAATTATATTTCTAGTTTTTCTTAAGGTGACCCTCACCCTTCTTATAAAAGGGCACTCCCCCTTCTCTCTAATTCACACCTTCAAAGCCATTTGGATCAGCTAAACCCTGCCCAAATACCCTCTCAACTATCCTCCCTTCATCATAGAGTCCTTCCTTTAGTCATAAATCCAAATTATGGAGCCCTTTTGATCAAATCAAAAGGAAGAACCTGAATAAGAGGTAAATATCTCACCACCTCTTTCAAGTTACTTTCTTCTTCCAATTCCATTTTCTTTGTTGTTTTCATTCTAAAATAATAACTCCAGTATTTTCTATATACTGTGATTTTATTATAAATATGTTACAACCAAATTCATTATTCTATCCATCCTTTGAATGACATGTCACCATACGTGCGCACGTACGACTTATCGTCTCCACGTCATGGTGTAATTGTTCGGATGGGTATAATAATGATGGGTAATTGATGTAAATAATAAATATAACTTGATAATGATTCTGTATATATGATATACCACCCAATTATATATTATTTGTATATCAAAAGAATGATATTGTCACTTGTGCGTACGTACGGATTACCGTCTCCACGAACGCGATGAGATTCATTCCCCATCGTAAGCATTTAAGACTAATTTTCATTAGATGATTAAAAATAATGTTTAAAGACTTGATATCATTGTGTATACGAATAAGATACACCCCATCCATAATAAATATGACTCACATAATAAAGAATATAAAAGAAAACTAATCCGTTAACAACTGAAACAATAATAATACTAAGATATTATTAACAAATAAAAGTTAAAAGATCATATATGATATTATATTAATGTATATGATTCTTGTATAATATAATAACAATTATTTCACCATTATACAAGATATTAACCTACCCTAGACCAAGGAAAAGTACAAGGTAAGGGTTAATTTCACAATCTCCTGATTTATTGTGATACAAAACTTCCATATTGTATTGAAGGTTTTGTGATATGTTTAACTGTGGATGTGTTATTTTTATACAATTCATGGTTTATGGATAAAGTATTGACATTTTGTATTCTAGTTTTAATACTAATTTTTATGTTATGATTAAACATATTCATATGAGGAATGCGTTGGACTTAGTAAGTGATGGGTGGAGCCCGCTATAACTCCTCGATGCATCGGTAGGTCTAATGAGACAAACTAGTGTCTTGGAACAAGGCCTTAAAAAAATATTATTTGTAGTCTTGGAATAAGGCCCTTACTATGTGGTTATGAAAGTCTGGAATTATGCATTCCATCATTATGAAAGTGGTTATTGATATTTCATGTGATTATTTGACTATTAGAATATCTATGTGAAAAAGTAAATGGCATTATTTTATTTTATTTTTTCCATATTATGATGAAGTTCAAGTTTAAAAGTCTTTTGTTTTAGTTATACATTTCCTTAAATGTTTATGCTTATTTATGAATGTTTTTACTATTTTGTTATCCTTACTGAGCATCTGAGCTAACCCCTTTCTATGTTTTATTTTTCCTAGGACGTGAAGAAGTATTTTATGACTGACCTACAAGGATAGTATTAGGGGATATGATTGTGGCCTATGGAAACGTTGTTGATGTAGTTTTCCATTTTATGATGTAATGTAAACCTTATGAATGTATCTAGTACTTCCAAGGCTACTAAACTAATTGGTCTTTAGAGACTTGATCTTTTGTGATCATGCCATTGTTATGTCATAATGCACCGACTCTGGGTAACTGGGGTCGGGGCATTATAGTTGGTATTAGAGAATGTTTAGTACAAACCTTGGAATCGAGATTTAGATAAACCCTAATTAGAGCACTTTACCCTATGATAGACTTTTAGGAATAGTATAGAAGGACTTCCAAGAATTTTGGTATTGTAAAGATTTTGTGAGTTTTCAAATCAATACACCGCTGTCTGGATACGAGTAGGTAGAGGCGGCTCTAGCACAGATGTACCTAGGGGTAAAACCCAAAACTCCACTTTGAGCTAGACTCAAACGGGATCTGGTGCATGACAACGAGCCTTGCTGCACTCTTGGTTATGACACTCCAGGGGGATATGTTTAGGACAATTCTCATTTTCTTTAGAAACCATTATGAAGGGTTTATGAGTATATACTTCCTTATAGAAAACATTTTTATGGTTATGGATTATATCTATAAACTATTCAATTTATGTTAAGTGTTTTACAAGTTTGGATTTATGTATTGCAATTCATAAACTAATTTAGTTTATGCCATTGTTTAGAAATTGAACCTAGTGGAAGGAATGGAATCTGTGTCAATGCACGCACTCCATGTAGGGATTGCCTGTAATGATCCAAAATTTTGAATAAATCTAGTTTCCTAATTTTGTGTGTTATTTTATTTTTATACACACAAAAACTAGTTCATTTGATAACATGAGTATAATTAAAATGAGACCGTTTGGTTTTGACAGTTATATGGCCTCTAGTCAATATGACCATTGGAAATGAAATGTTGCGATTATCTTCTCTAAATACAGGTGATCTTGGTCAATTAATATAGAAAAAAGATTTGATGGCCTCATCCAGTAGTCTCGGGCCAATCGAAGTCCATCTAACAGAACTTGGGAAGGAGGTAGCACCACTGGGCTTTGCTCTGGACCAAACCCAAGCCGAACTTCCTTGTGTGAAGTTAGAACAAAATCACCTTCATGAGAAATTCAAACTGATAGAGATTACTACTCATGCGATATTGGCTAAGCCGACCTCAGATTCTCTCAATATAGCACACCTTACACTTAGGTCCTATGCTGGGGTTATAAGGGGCTATGTAAGGATACCATAACTGCTTTGTGTAATCCTTTGAGATAAATAAAATCGTGTTTTCTACTTATGGGGAAGTTTGTAAATTTTCAAATATCCGGATAAATGTAGGATGTTTATTATTGATGAATTTGAAGAAAAATATATTTTAAAATATTTTTGTAAACCTTAAATAATTAATGATGTGTAATGATTTTCAAAAAATGGTCTTCTCCAAATGTGTTCTGTAAGAAATTTGGGGTCTAATAAGATCAACTTAATTTTTGGTGAATATCAATTTATGAATAGTGATTTTACGCTTAGGATTAGTAATGTGACCAAATGGATTAGTAATCTCACTTAAAGAATATATTAGTATAATATAGGCCCCTTGATTAAGTAATGTTATTCAATAAAATAGGTAAATAACTATTTCAGAAATCATTAGTCAAGTATTAGTTTTTTTGTGTGAATAGTGTTTTTTAATTAAAAACTAAATTAAAAATATTTAGAAATTTATTTTAAAAAAATGGACTTTATTTTTGAATTCAGAACATCGATAGTATGTTAAGGTAATTTTTGTGGATTTTTCTGAAAAAAATGAATTTTCAGTGAATAGTGTTTTTATTTAAAAATTAAATTAAAAATATTTAGAAAATTATTTTTATAAAATGGAGTTTATTTTTAAATTCAGGGCATTGATATTATGTTAAGATAAATTTTTGGGAGTATTCTAAAAAAGTTGAATTTTCAGTGAATAGTAAAAAACAGTTTTAGGGTTTCGGTATGTTTAATGACATCATAACTGCATCATGATGATGTCATGAGATATTTTAAGGGATGGTCGACTTGTGAATAGTAATATAAGGTATGAGGTGTTCCAAGTGACCAATACCATGAGGAAATACCACTTGTTTTGCCAATACCATCAATGAGGTGTCCCTTGGCCATTAATGCCTTGTCCCCTCACTTCCCCTATAAATACCAAGCCATTCTCTCATCCTTTACATTCAAAAATCCTACTAAATGAAGTTCTGGTATTCTTAACTCCCAAGGAGTCCTTCCAAGGTTCCCTCAAGCACCTCAAGGTCCCAACCATCGTGTTTTAAGAGTTGTTTTATGGTAAGGGATCCTACCTCTCTCTTTCTTTCCAAGTACTCTTTTTATGTCATTTCTTTTATGCTTCATGTTCTTATGTTGGGGATGTTCTTTTATATTCATCCTACTACCCTTTTAATGTTCATATGATGAGATACCACTTATTGATCTCATCAACTCATTTTAATAATGTTTAAGTGGCATCGTTAGGCTACTGAATTTTTAAGGGATTCTTTCATCCTTCTCATTTTCAAGTTCAATTTTAATGTCAAGTATTTCATGTTTCTTTTTATTATGTTGGGGGTATGATATATATATATATCATCCTAATATTTTATGTTCATATAATGAGAGACCCTATTTGATCTCATAAATTCATTTTTTGATGTTTTAAGTGACGCTGTTAGGCTGCCGAATTTTCATAAGAGAAATCTTATTTTTGTCTTCCTTCTATGTTTTTCATTTCATACGGTATGTATTTCCAATTTTATTAACATGTTATTATATCCTTTATATTCTGTCCATATACTGTTTTTTGGGTCATTTATGAGTGGGTGACTCATGTCTCCTCTCTTTTCAATGTTTTCTAAAACCCTGTAACATAGCCATTATGCTGCTGAATTTTCGCCTACAAATGTCTCTCTCTTTTTCAAAAATTATTTTATTTTATTAAGTGAATACTAAAAACTTTTTATTGTAGATGGGTATTCACATATATATCAAAATTTTATATTTTAAATTCCGATATTTACATAAATGAGACCCACTTTCCTTTTCCGTGGGTTAAAGTGACATAAAGATCACGTCTTTAAAGCAGTTTTTAAAATGTTATGACTATGTAATGAAACTAATTTCTTTTATGCTATATGGGTTATTTATTAAATGTTGATGATGATATATGTGGCTCACATGATAATAAAGAAAAATTAAGGGTGTTCCCTGATAGTACTCCAATGCATTGGGTAATGATGTAACCACTATTGATTACAATTTTAACGATACCTTGGTGAATAACCTTGGTAATTTCAAATGACACCTTGGGGATGGACCTTGGTGATATGTTCATTAATGTCTAAGTTAAATGTTGTAGCCACATCTTCAAGTTATAAAACATATTATTTTTATTATGATATGCCTCATGATCTCTTTCTCATGCCTTAAAGTTATTTTTCATGACTTTTTGATGTATCTCAAGTTCACATTTAAAATGTTTCCCTTGTTTCCCTTACTAGCCCTTATGCTCACCCATTCCTTTGATGTATGCTCCCAGGTTATGAGATGTTGTAATGAACTTAGGATGAAAAATGAAGAATCCTTTCAAGTATTTAAGAAGAATGTTTTATATTGTTTCCTGTATTAAGTTCCTGGTTTCCAAGACACTAAACCTTAAAGATCCTCAGTTTTTGTATAATGTAATGAAAGTTTATGTGATAAAAGGTAGGAT
This sequence comes from Viscum album, assembly GCA_963277665.1. Taxonomy (NCBI): domain Eukaryota; kingdom Viridiplantae; phylum Streptophyta; class Magnoliopsida; order Santalales; family Viscaceae; genus Viscum; species Viscum album. The sequence goes on along the minus strand of OY728133.1, from coordinate 1,615,146,830 downwards.
GTTATAGTTGGTATCAAAGTATGGTTTAGTTATTTATGTAAATTAGGATATGAAAACTTTATGAATAACCCTATAGACATGTTTAAATATAGGAAATATTTCTGGTATTTTGGTGAGTATGGAGTATGTGGGTTCCAAACAAATAAATCCCTATCAGGATACTAAAAATTAGAGTTGGCTCTGGCACAAATGTTCCTAGGAGTGAAAACTACGACAAGGTGTTTCAGGCTTGACCCGGGGTAACCTGGTGCACAACAATGGGCCTTGCTACACTCTTGGTTCGAAACTCCTGAGGGATATGATTTGGTAAATTCATAATCTTTGTATGAACCATTATTAAAGGTACAAAGATAAAATAAAATAAATATCCACATAAGAATATATGATCATGGATAACGTAGATTGGAACCTAGGGGATCACAAGTTAGGGTATACTTTTCTTCTATAAGTTTATCCTTCTATGCTTTAAGTTTACTTTTCATGATTATTGGCTAAGTATTTAAGCCCCATAATTATACTTTCTTTTCTTAGTTAATGGCGGGAAATGGAAGAACATGTCCCAACAACCAATGTGATTGAAAATGTGACGATTTCCCTATTAATATGACAAAGATGATGATAGATCAAGTTGAACATATTGTGATTATTCCAAACAAGCTATAAAAAATCAAAATTAATATTTGGTACCTAGTTGAATGCCCAAATTCATCAAGGAAGAAGAAGATGAAGTCTTAAGGATGTTCATCTGATAAAGTTGATAAGGGAAAAAAGAACCAATTTACTTTCTGCAAAAAGTGTGGAAAGGTTCACCAAAGAGAATGTCAAAAGGAACTGGGAGATGTTTTAAGTGTGGGGTGATAGGGCATAAAGTAGCCAATTGCTTTAAAAAAATTGATAATGTGATGAATAGAGATAAGGTTCGATCTAATGTACCTTATACTTTTCAATGTCGTAAATGTGGAAAAGGTGGACATTTTCCAAGGCAATGCTCTCCTGGAAGGGATGAGAAGCATGATGAGCATCAACAATTTTCAACGACAAGGGAACAATGCAAGTCCTATGTTGAGATGGATCATGATGACTAAAGTACATGTAACTTCTTCGTGATAATTTTCTATGTCATGTGGTATTCTAGTTCATGTCCTATGATCATATCTTTAATGTTTTCTAAGAACATTGAGTCACTACCTAAGATGGTTTTATATCATTAAGGAAAACATATATTGTTATGTACCTCATGTTGATGTTGTGAATCTATTATTCTTGAAAAAAAAGATGATTAGGGGATTAAAATATGATTATTATTTTGGAAGACGTTCATTATTTTGGGAACCCTATATGATCGAGGCAAATAGATTACTACGGTATTTTTTTTGAGGATTAAATATTGACTTATATTTTGAAGAATTGATGAATTTAAGGTGAACTTATAGTAATTTAGGTTACTTATAGAAATGATTAACCTATATTGGGGAAAATATGTTTAGGTTAGTTACTTTTGTTATAAGATGTTAGGAGTGGTTGATGTTGTTTGGAGATAAATGATAAAGTTTATCTTGGAAGACTATGTAATCAAATCCTTCTTATATTTGGGTTTCAATCTTAGTTTGGTTTATTTTGAACAATTTTAAGGATAATTATTTATGGAATGGTTATGATGAACTTTGGGTAGTACCGTGGAATTTTTTAGATTTAAAAGTAGTTTCCCTTTCTATGGAGTTCTTTCTTTTTAAAGATTTGTTTTATCTTACCCTTTCTATTTTTGGGATAATGATTAAAGATAGAAGAAATAGATAGTTAGTCTTTTGTGGATTATGTGATTCTATAGAAGATGATTCTTGTACTTTTGAAGAGACCAATTGTTTTTGAATGCTCATCGTTTGGAGAAAAAGATTAGCTTTGGTAGAAACTAATTAAAGGATAAAACTCTACTTGAAGGTAGGTATATTTCCTTATGTTTTTATTCTATGTAGTAAATGAATTCATAAAAATTATGAAAAGGAACGTAAAACAAAAACGTTGTTGGTTTACGTTTCCTACTGGGTAATTAAAGACCGTTTACACACATCATAAGTATGTGATTTTCTTGTGGTTAACATTCTTCTAATCATGTTTTCTATCACTCTCTATCAGAACATGATCCTTTGTGTTCTCCTTTATATCTATGTTTTCTTATATGGAATCCTAGTATGGATTAACTCAGGTGACCTTTGTACTTACCTTTCTTTCTTTTAAAGTAATAATGTTACTGACTCTTTTTCCAATGTGGGACATTCAATGGAATTTCCAAGCCCAATTTTAAAAATTGAGAGGACATAATTTCTTAAGGGGGAAGATTGTAACAACCCGAAATTTTGAATAAATATTGTTTCCTAATTTTGTGTGTTATTTTATTTTTATACTCAAAAAAACTGTTTCATTTGATAACATGAGTATAATTAAAATGAGACCATTGGGTTTCGACTGTTATATTGCTTTTGGTCAATATGACCATTGGAAACTAAATGTTGCGATTATTGTCTCTAAATACAAGTGATATTGGTTAATTAATATTGAAAGAAGATTTGATGGCCTCATCCATTAGTCTCAGGCCAATCGAATCCCATCTAACAGAACTTGTGAAGGAGGTAGCACCACTAGGCTTTGCTCAGGACCAAACCCAAGCTGAAATTCATCTTGTGAAGCTAGAACGGAATCGCCTTCGCGAGAAGTTCAAACTGATAGAGATTACTACTTGTGCGATGTTGGCCGAGCCACCCTCAAATTCTCTCAACTTAGCACACATTACACTTAGGTACTATGATGTGGTTATAAGGGGCTATGTAAGGAGATCGTAACTGCTTTGTGTAATCCTTTGAGATAAATAAAATTTTGTTTTATTCTTATGAGGATTTTATTAAATTTTCAAATGTCTGGATAAATATAGGATGTATATTATTGATGAATTTGAAAAGAAAATATTTTAAAATATTTTTGTAAAAATTAAATAATTAATGATGTGTAATGATTTTCAAAAAATGATCTTCTTCAAATGTGTTCAGTAAAAAATTTGGAGTCTAATAAGATCAACTTAATTTTTGGTGAATAGTAATTTATGAATAGTGATTTTATGCTTAGGATTAGTAATGTGATCAAATGGATTAGTAATATCACTTAAAGAATGTATTAATATAATATAGGCCCCTTGATTAAGTAATGTGATTCAATAAAATAGATAAATAACTGTTTCAGAAATTATTAGTCAAGTATTAGTTTTTTCATGTGAATAGTGTTTTTAAATTAAAAATTAAATTAAAAATATTTAGAAAATTATTTTTATGAAATGGGCTTTATTTTTTAATTCATAACATTGATATTATGTTAAGGTAATTTTTGGGGATTTTTCTGAAAAAATGAATTTTCATTGAATAGTGTTTTTATTTAAAAATTTAATTAAAAATATTTAGAAAATTATTTTTATAAAATTGTGTTTATTTTTGAATTCATAGCATTGATATTATGTTAATATAAATTTTTGGGAGGTTTTTAAAAAAGTTGGATTTTCAGTGAATAGTAAAAATACAGTTTTAGGGTTTCAGTATGTTTAATGACATCATAACTGCATCATGATGATGTCATGAGATATTTTAAGGTATGTTTAACTTTTTAATAGTAAGATAAGGTATGAGGTTTCCAAAGTGGCCAATACCATGAGGAAATACCACTTGTTTTGCCAATACCACCAATGAGGTGTCCCTTGGCCATTAATGCCTTGTCTCCTCACATCCACTATAAATACCAAGCCATTCTCGCATCCTTTCCATTCCAAAATCCTCCTCAATAACTTTATGGTCTCCTTAACTGCCAAGGAGTCCTCCCAAGGTGCCCTCAATCCCCTCAAGGTCCCGACATTCGAGTTTTAAGAGTTATGTTTTAAGGTAAGGGATCCTACCTCCCTCTTTCTTTCCAAGTACTCTCTTTTATGTCATTTCTTTTATGCTCCATGTTCTTATGTTGGGGATGTTATTTTATATTAATCCTACTATCTTATTCATGTTCATATTATGATATACCCCCTCTTTCTCTCATCAATTCATTTTAATAATGTTTAACTGGCGTCGTTAGTCTGCCTAATTTTTAAGGGATTCTTTCACCCTTCTCATTTTCAAGTTCTATTTTCATGTCAAGTATTTCATGTTCCTTTTTATTATATTGGGGTATGATCTCTATATCTATCATACTGATATTTTATTTTCATATGATGAGAGATCCTATTTGATCTCATCAGTCGATTTTTTGATGTTTTAAGTGACACCGTTAGGCTGCTGAATTTTCATAAGAGAAATCCTATTTTTGTCTTCCTTCCATGTTTTTCATTTCATAAGGTATGTATTTCAAATTTCATTAATAGGTTCTTATATCCTTTATATTCTATCCCTCTACTATTTTTTTGGATCATTTATGAGTGGGTGACCCATGTAACCTCTTTTTTCAATGTTTTCTAAAACCCTGTAACATAGCCGTTATGGTGCTGAATTTTCGCCTCAAAATGTCTCTCACTTTTTTCTAAAATTATTTTATTTTATTAAGTGAATACTCAAAAATCTTTATTGTACATCTGTATTCACATATATATCAGAATGTTCTATTTTAAATTCTGGTATTTACATACATGAGACCCGGTTTCCTTTTCTGTGGGTTAAAGTGACATAAAGATCATGTCTTTAAAGCAGTTTTTAAAATGTTATGACTATGAAATGAAACCCATTTATTTTATGCTATATGAGTTATTTATGAAATTTTGATGATGATATATGTGGATCACATGATAATAAAGACAAATTAAGGGTGCACCCTGATAGCGCTCCAATGCATTGGGTAATGATATAACCACTAGAGATTACAATTTTAACGATATCTTGGTGAATAACCTTGGTAATTTCAAATGACACCTTGGGGATGGACCTTGGTGATATGTTCATTATGGTATAAGTTAAATGTTTTATCCACATATTCATGTTATGAAACACGTTATTTTTATTCTGATATGCCTCATGATCTCTTTCTCATGCCTTAAAGTTATTTTTCATGAATTTTTGATGTATCTCAAGTTCAAATGTAAAATGTTTCCCTTGTTTCCCTTACTAGGCCTTCTGCTCACCCTTTCCTTTGAGGTATTCTCCCAGGTTATTAGATGCTATAATGAACTTAGTATGAACAATTAAGAAGCCTTTCAAGTGTTTAAGAAGAAAGTTTTATGTTTTTTCATGTATTAAGTTCTTTGTTTCCAAGATACTAAACCTTAAAGATCCTCGGTTTTTGTATAATGTAATGAAATTTTATGAGATAAAAAGGTGGAACATTATTTTTCCCTCGTACTCAAGATAATTATTGGGGATATTCTGATGCAACTGGTGCTGATCTACTAATAAACATACTGGGACAACTCACTCAGGTTATGAATAATAACCTTGCCCGTATGGAGCACGCTTATCCACAATGTGGAGGATCAATATTTGATCACTTCAAGACTTAAAAACCACCAAAATTCAATTGGAGTACAAATCCATTAGTGACTGAGAAATTGATAAATTCCATATAGAAAATATTCCATGCCTTGGGGAGTAGTGAGAGGGAAAAAGTTATCAGGGTAGTTTACCGACTCACTGGAAATGTTGATCAATGGTGGTCATTGATTCAAAATACAAAGGAAGAAGATGAAGTCTAAAATATGGAATGGAGGGAGTTTGAAGATATTTTCTTAGAAAAATAATTTCCTCATGACCATCGATCAGATATGGAAATGTAATTTCTGAGTCTGAGTAAAAAGGAGAATGATAATGTCGCAAAGTATGAGGCTAACTTTAAAAGGTTAGTGAGGCATGCTACAGATTATATACGTAACCCAAGAAGTAAGATTGATCATTTCTTTGATGGGTTAAAATCATTTCTCTATTGAGAATTAGTCTCACAATCCTTCTCATCGTACAAAGATATTGTCTCATGTTCTATCAAGATAGAAAAATAATTCTATAAGTTTTACGACTTTAAAGAAATGAAAGAGAAGAAGAGATCTGCTGATCACTCTGGAAATAGAAATAAGGGGAAGTTGGGAAAAGTTGAATATCCATCCTATAGTAATCATAGGAAGAAACACCCTGGTACTTGTTTGAAGGGAATGAGAGTCTGTTACAAGTGTGGTGAAAAAGGACACCAAGATCGTGATTGCAAGGGGAAGAAAGAAGATACTGATGTTGAATGCTACAATTGCAGAGAGATGGGACATTATGCAAATGAATATCCTAAGATTAGGGGAACTTACCATAGAAAAGGCCAAGGGATCAAGGCCAAACTAATGTTATCACTAGTGCTGAGGTTGAAACCCTTAAAGACGTGGTGGCGGGTAATTTAATTGTTTCCCCAAGTTTATCAAATTCTTTATTTGATTTTGGATCATCGCATTGTTTCATATATTCCTAGTTTTCTAAGAAAATTAAATATTTCCAATTTGATTTAACAATGGAGTTGTCAGTTAAAACTCTTACGGGAAGTATCATCTCAACAAGGTTTTGTGAATCCATTCCCATTAGAGCATATAAATGTTCTTTATCTGCTGAACTCATCGTCATACCTATGATTGAATTTGATATAATCCTCAATATGAAATGGATTTCAGACGATGATATGAAGATTTATTATAAGAAGAAGGAGGTTACGATTTTGATGATGATGATAAAGAACACCTTATCTTTAGAGTAGAAGTTTCACCACCTAATTCTTATCTAGATCCACCCCCAGTAGCTCAACTAAATTCAAGTATTGGGGAGGAAGAGAATGAAATAACTATGTCTGGGGAAAGGAATGTTTAAATAGAGGATGTACCTATTGTGAATGAATATGTTGATGTGTTTCCAAAATATTTACATATACATCCCCCAGAACGAGAAAATGATTTTTCCATTGATTTAATTCCTAGATCAAGGCCCATATCAAAGACCCCTTATAGAATGGAAACTATGGAATTAGTGAAACTAAAGAAACAACTAGAGGAATTTAGTAATAAGATTTTTATTTGCCCTAGTGTTTCTTCATGGGGGGTCCATGTCCTTTTTGTAAAGTACAAAGATGGATCTATGAGGTTATGTATCGAATACAGGGTGATCAATGCTATAAAAATAAAGAAAAAGTATCCCCTACCTCATATTGATGATTTATTTGACCAACTACATGGTGATCAATACTTTTCAAAGATTGACCTTCGATCTGGATACCATCAGTTGTGTGTGAAGAAGGAAGACATTCCAAAGACAGCATTTCGAACCAGGTATAGGCATTACGAGTCTACACTAATGCCTTTTGGATTGACTAAAGCACCCTCTGTCATCATGGATCTAATGGATAGAGTTTTCCAGGAATAACTTGATGACTTTGTAGTGGTATTTATTGATGATATCTTGGTATAATCCAAAATCTATGAAGATCATGAAAATTACTTGCGTATTATTCTAAAGACTCTTAGAAGATATGAATTATATGGTAAGTTTAGAAAGTGTGAATTCTGGCTTCAGGAGATTTCTTTCCATGGCCATATTGTCTCCAAGGATGGAATCTAGAGTGATACTTCTAAGAAAAGAGAAATCCATGAATAGCTAACACCGAAGAGTATAACTAAGGTATGCAGTTTTATTGGTTTAGCAGGTTATTATCGGTGTTTCATCCAGAATTTTTCCCGATTGGCTAACCCATTAACCATGCTCTACATAAAGGGGGTAAATTTATTTGTACAAAAGAGCATGAAGAATGTATGGATTACCATCTCCATGAACGTGATGAGATTCAATCCCCATTGTATCCATTTAAGAATAATTTTCCTTAGATGATTAAAAATAATGATTAAAGACTTCATATCATTTTGGATATGAATAAGATACATACCATCCATAACAAATATGACTCACATAACAAATAATATAATAGAAAACAAATCCGTTAACACTCGAAACAACAATAATACTAAGATATTATTTACAAAGAAACGTTAAAAAATTATATATGATATCATATTAATGTATATGATTCTTGTATAATTTAATAACAATTATTTCACCATTATACAAGAGGTTGACCTACCCTTGACGAAGGAAAAGTACCAGGTAAGGGTTAATTTCACAATTTCTTCATTATCCGAGGTTGTTTATATGTAATTATCTACTAGGACCTCTTTATCATCCACATCCATGTTTCTTAAAAATGTATTTCATAACATTCTTACAATTTTACAAATTATGGGTTAAATTAATTTATACACTTGTTTGAATTTTTATAAGATTCTTATAATGGAATATTTCCATCGTTTTCCAAACATGGTCCTTTATAACCTTTTCGACAAAATAAAGGTAAGAATGTCTTTTTTTAACTTATATGGAGGGTGCGGCTTTTTTTGCCGTTATAACATTATCGAAGCTCCCTTAAAAGCTTATAAGAATATTTTAAACTATAAATGTTTTCTTTTATAAATACGTGACTTTTAAATGATTTCAAAATAGAAAGAGATATTTCTCTAAAAAGTTTTTTATTTCATCTATGTTAACATCCTTTGATAGATTATAAGCTTATTTGAAGTTGATTTATTATGATACAAAACTTCAATATTATATTGAAGGTTTTGTGGTATGTTTGACTGTGGATGTGTTATTTTTATACCATTCATGGTTTATAGATAGATTATTGACATTTCATATGCTAGTTTTAATACGAATTTTTATGTTATGTTTAAACCTGTTCATATGAGGAATGCATTGGACTTAGTAAGTGACGGGTGGAGCTCACTAAAGCTCCTCAATGCAGCGGTAGGTCTCATGAGACAAACTAGTGTCTTGGCACAAGGACTTGACAAAATATTATTTGTAGTCTTAGCACAAAGCCTTGAATAAGTGGTTATGAAAGTATAGAATTATGCATTACATCATTATGAAAGTGTTTATAGATATTTCATATGATTATTTGACTAGTAGAATATCCATGTGAATAAGTAAATGGAATTATTTCATTTTATTTTTTCCATATTATTCTGAATTTCAAGATTAAAATGATTTTGTTTTAGTTATACATTGAATTAAATTTTTGTGCTTATTTATGATAGTTTCCTCTATATTGTTATCCTTACTGAGCATCTGAGATAAGCCCTTTCTATGTTTTATTTTTCTCAAGATGCAAAGAAGTATTTTTTGACTGGCTTGCAGGGATAGTCTGAGGGGATATGTGTGTGGTCTATGAAAACAATGTTGTTGTAGTCTTTCATTTTATGATGTAATGTAAAACTTATGAATGTATCTATTACTTCCAAAGATACTAAACTAATCGGTCTTTCGAGATTTGATCTTTTTTGATCATGCCAATGTTATGTAATAATGCACCGAATCTGGGTAACTGGGGTCAGGGCTTTACAAAGGATATTCGAACACTATGTATTTCTATCATATGGTGTGGTCTTGTTTTTTAATGAAATTAATCTCAAGGTAGGATAACCTGAGGAAGGTTCCTTATCCTATGAGTTTTAAATCCATAATATTTTTTAGGATTTTTTGTGAACTTATTCTTCTAGGGGATATATGATTCCAACTAAATTTTCCTCTTACATATCCCTAGTGATTTCAGCTACATTAAATCAACTTCTCACTAAATTAATCTTGGAATAGAAGATCATCATAGTTCTCCAGAATAATATGGCACCAAAGCCACTAGACCTATTGTATTTTTAACTCTATTTTTAAATGGTACAATAATATTGTAGGTTCTGAAGTTAATCATCTTATGAAACACTTAATGAAAAGTAAGGATAATCATTTCCCTCTTAATGAAACACTAAAAATCCTTATAATACCTTAATAATACCGATAGTGGTAAAGAGTTTTTTTATAGAATCTGTATTCTATCTAAATTAATTTTAATAATTATCTATTTGAAAAAAATTTCATTGTATGTCACAACTTAAACTTTATATTGTGGTAATTTGTGATGCACTCTTTATTCCATCATAAATAATCATTTTTATAATGTTATTTATGATGGACTAACCAGCCTATCATAGATAATGTTAATGAGTATTAATTATTTGATATTGACTTTAAATTCAATCATTAATAAGCCTTTCCCACTAATTCTATTTGTGATGGATTATAATTTTTTTTGTAAATAAAAATTCCACTAAGGGTATTTGCAACAGACTAGAAATTTCATCGCAGGTAACATTTCCTCTAGGGTTATTTTTTATAAAATTTTGGTTTCAACACTAATAATCATATGAGGAAAAATTTAATTGTGATATAATAAAGAGTCCTTAAAAAATCCTCTCTCACAATTGTCTACATATTTCCACTAAGATAATGATTGATTGATTTATTATTCATTGCAAATATTTGTCTCAAAAAATATTATTTTTGATGGAAGAACAAAACCATTAAAAAATACCATTTTTGAAACACTGTTAGCAATATAATCCTTTATCATTTTAGAAAACCCATCAAAAATAAATTCTTCTAGTATTAGTAAAATATGAATCTTGGATAACTAAATGTATATGATGTATGAGGTCATCATTTTTAGTGGGTGAAATTTCATTATCATTCCTTAATGAAAAGGTATAAAATTTGATAATAACATACAAATATGTCTGTTTTAGATTTTTCCTTACATTATCATAATAACTTTAATATATTTTATAATCATGACCTATAAAACAGTTCGATATTCCTATATAAGGTTTAGAAGTGTTCTCAAATAGTTACATTCTGAGCATCTAAATCTGAGTGTTATGCAAATAATTTTCACCAACTCTGACTCTTGGATATTGGATAATGGGTGTGCGTTAAAAAAATTATTACATAATAATGACTCATATACTGAAGGATATTGAAAAAGAGTGAAAAATTTATTCTCATTTATAATATAGCTGGAGTTTCTTCACTATAATTAAAAAATTAATATTTTACTTTAACGAGTGGATTATTTATGGAATTGGATAAAAATTATTATGTTCTAACCATAAATATAAATCTCATTTCTATACCTTGTTTGGACAAGATGAGTTTTTCATTCATTATTGACAAAATGGGTTTTTCAATATATATATTAATGAAATATTTTATGGCATTGGGAATATGGTAAATGGTTTATATATTCTAGATATGTATAATATTTTCTATTAAATTCTGAATAATATGGTTAAGGATGATTCTAACCCCACAAAACTTTGGAATTATTTCCTCAAACATGTAAATTAAAAGCTAATCTAAAAACTCCATTGATATTAAATGTTGGCACCATTAAATCATGAATAATTTGATAAATGTGAATATTTTTTATTAGAAAAAATAAAAAATGTGGCTTTTATTTGAAAAGGTAAAAGTGATAGGGTAATATTGGATCTCAAACATAGTGATATATGTGGAACGTTGAGTACTCAAGAAAGTGGTGGTTAAATTACTTCATTACTTTTACTAATGATTTTAGTCGGTATGGTTACGTGTTTTTGATGTAAAAAAAGTATAAAACTTTTTAAAATTTATATTAGTTTAAAGATGAAGTGCAAAATCAACTAGTAAAAAGAATTAATATTCTATAAGAGGATCAAGGTGGTGAATATTTCAACCATGAATTTAATGATCATCTAAGAGACAGTTGCATTATTCCATAACTCACTCCACCTAGAACACAATAGTATAATAAAGTTATGGAGAGGAGTAATCATACACTATTAGACATGGTTTGATCAATTATAAGTTAGTGTGACCTTCTTACTACATTATACATTTTTTGTATGAATAATACTACATTTCTACTAAACCAGATTCCATCTAAAGTATTCATAATGACACCATATGAGATATGGGTTAGGAAATGTACCATTATGTATTTTATTAGGATTTAGCATTATGAAGAACTCATATGTTAACTATATTCTGACAATCTAGGACCCAAATAAAAAAAACTTATCTTCTTCTTATCCTAAATAATCATGGGGACAATTTTTCTGTAACCCTACTCGACACAAACTATTTATGGTACGAGATGATGTTTTTATTTATATAAAGAGACATGGACTGAGTAGTTAGTGGGAGGAATGTTATACCTTGATAAGTTCAAGACCAAGAAATAGGAATTGTTTCTATGATGTAGGATGACCTAGTTCCATAATGAGTTAAGGAAGAAAAATTGACTAAATTTATATAAAAATATCAAAGGTCTAGTAAGATTCACTAAGAAATTGAAAGATATTTATTTCTCATGAGATGATAGTGAAGTAATTTTTATAGGAGATAAACTTACTACACTGTAAGAGTTCAAAGATATTATTGATTTTAAAAAAACAGTTAGAATCCCTGGAGTCTAAAGTAGATTCCATGTTCATTTACCAAATTTAGAACTCAATGGATAAAATTTAAGGGGTGTGGACTATAAATAGATTTTTTTTGTTTTTTATAAGAAATACCACATGGATGGTAGAGTTTCTACCTATAAATTATTCCTAGTTGAAAAGGGTATAATAAAATTCTTGGTATTGAAATGAAGAAACAATTTAAACTATTGTAATGATAAATACTATTTATATATTTATTTTCATAAAAACTCATTTTGATTGTTAAAAAATATCAAATGGATGTGAAAATATCCTAGTTAAGGGGAGATTATCTTATGAGACATATATGATATAGCCTAATGTTTTTGATGTTACAAATGAGCATACAAATATATGCAAGTTATAATGACCCATTTATGGATTGATGAAAGCATATCAAAGTTGGAATATCTAGTTTGATGAGGCAATCAAATAGTTAGGTTTCATCAAAACATGGTTGCATTTTTTATATATATGTGGAATATGGGGGTATTTGTAGAGTTATTTATATTGTATGTTGATAACATAATTCTTATCAGAAATGATATCATGAATTTACACTCTGTAAAGATGTTTTTTGGTAAATTATTATTTTCGAATGACATGGGAGAAGTAACCTATATAGGGGGTATGAGAATCCATGGAGATATATTTAAGGGGTTTATTAGATTTATTGATGACATATATGTTGATAAATTATTAAGGTGTTTTAAAACAAATGGCTCCAGAATGGTTATTTATAAGTGTTACATGGATTGAATATTAGGAATATTTAAAATCTTTTTAAATAGTTAGAATGGATGTATATAATTCTCTATACATCCTATATAGGATATACCTCGGATGTAATGTTGTGTACACGAACTTATATTCTATATAATATTAGAATAACTAGTAGGTACTAATTAAATCTCAGTGAGATTCACTAGATTATTGTTAAGAATGTCCTTTAGTACTTAAGAAGAACCAAGGATATTTATTAGTCCATAGTAGAGAGGATAACCTCTATATAAATGGATACACCGATTTATGTTTCCAATCCAATAGATATGACATTAGACCACAATATAGTTTTTTTCTTTTCTAGAATGATGAAGCTGTCATTTGGAAGGGTTCTAAAAAAGCCACCATGGTGGACTGGGAAAAAGATGCAGAGTAAATTAAAACTTAAAATGCTATAAAGAAAGTTGTTTTGGTCAAGAAATTATCTTAATAGAATGAGGTTGTTCATTGGGTTGATGGAGAAATCAAAATTTACTGTGACAACAATGTATATATTTCTTTTTCTAATGAAGCATGACTGTACTGTTGAATATACATCCTTCACAAGGCCTGGGGGTGATGTTTAATATTTTAGTATATGATAAATAAGAGATTAATTATAGTGGTTTCAAAAGTATTATTATTTTATAATAAAGGAAACCTCTTCTTATTATTCATTTAAGTGTGATAGAATTTAATTTACATGAATAGTGTAATGATAATATCCTATAAAAGTATAATATTAAGTTTTTCTTAATAAATTATTATCCTAAAGTGTTATGGGTTGTGGTGATTTGTTAATATTAACATAAATAATAGACTCATGGGATAATAAGTGGAGAAATATTATTCGGACTGACCTGAAAAGTATATCCCTCTAATTTCATATACTCATTGACGTACACATGTGTGTATTATTATTAAAAATCATTTTCAACCATGTTTGGTGATATAACTATCATGAGAAAATTCATACATTAATACATTTTGTAAGGAACTGGTCTAGGATGACTCAACCTAACTCACTACTTGGCCCAAAGGGAGTTCTTGATCCCCATGGGCTGGTAATAGGTACCTATGCATCATGGAATAATATCTTGAGTATGATTTTACCCTAAAAGAACAAATAGAAATACCTTTAAATCATTTTTATAGTATAATATGATACATACATATATTACACTACCATGAATATGATGTAAATAGATTAAAATAAATATTTAAACCAAGAAAAGAATAACCAAATTACATACAAACTCACTACAATAGATATAATACAGAGTATGTGGTAAAATGAATACAAGAGAAATAAAAATTAAAATATAAACACAACATTCCAAAATAGTCGATCCATATGAATCTAAAAATAAACCAATAAAACATGAATAACATCAAGATGAATCCCATATGGTCCAAATCTACGCACCACCCTTAAGAAATATCACATAAAGAAAACTAGTATGAAATAATAATTTGGAACAATATAAGAACCTGACCGCCACCAAATCCATTTTTTATTTATTTTATTGAAAAACCCACTTTGAGGAAAAGTGGGAACCTATAGAAACATTCCTTGCAGCATCAAATCACAACCTCACAAAAACATCCCATTACAGAATTCAAATTTAAAAAATTAAAACAGAACATCGTCATCGCACCAAAACCATGAGCACACACCTGTTTCAAAATTAAAAGGATACCAAGACCACCGAAAATACTGCAAATCCTGTGAAAAGACAGAGGGGCATCGATTGCATCTAAGAAGTCATGTCCTGTCAACACATTATCAACATCAACACATCACAACACCATCATCACAACGCTGACGACCACCACAACAAACCACATCAACCAACATCAAAACCAGATCATCGTCACCGTCACTGTTGTCCCTTCACCGACGTGCACCACCGAAAAATGAAACAAAGACCGTTGAAGCTGCCGTAGAACATCACGACATTATCATCAACCACCATCAAACCAAAAACAACCAGACCACCAAAATAGAATGACCTCACATCATCAAAAAGCATAAGAAAATACACGTCACTGTCAAGAGAGACACCGACGGCCACCACCATAACCAATCACAGATGAAACCAAACCAGAATCACAAATAAGAACACAATCGAACAAGCTTCAAAAAGATCAGCAGCCAGGAAGAAGAAAATAGAACTACGCTAAATAATTGAGGGAGAAATCTAAGAAACCCTAACCCTCATCGACAGTCACATGCCAGGAACACCGACAATCATTGAACCACACCTCCCAAAACCCCATTGAAACCACTATGCCGGGTCCGACCAAGAGGGGAGCAGCAGAGCATAAGGTCAGAGAAGTGGTTAGAGCACTGGAGGGTTCTAGACGATGGAAACAATGACGATGTAGAAAAGTAGGGGAAATCAGAACGAACAAGCTGACCCAGTCCGTGCCTTGAGATCCGTCAACTGCCAAGCACCAATAAACAAAAACTCTCTAGACTAGCACTCCATCTTTGACCTGGAGAGTCATAGTGGAACGAGAGGTCAGAGCTGCAGATGTAGAGACTGATGATATTAGCAGCATACAACCATGCGACATGACCCCAAGACCTCCAAGAAGATGAAGACGACAAAACAGAAGAAAAGAAGAAACTCCTTCGCCAGAGTAAAAGCAGGGAAAAGGACCGAAAAAGGAAGAAGAAAGCACCGGGGCGCAGCCGAACCCAAAGCAAAGGGTTTTGGGAAGAAACCCTTGGTGTAGCCAGGAGCGGGATGAGATCTATGAGAGAAGGGTGCCATCTAATTAGTCATAAGCACCTAAAAGAGAAAAAAATTGAACTACATACACACAAGAGTGTGTATATAGGGTGTAAGATAAACAGTCCATGTAGTACCTCACTGGGGATTCAATGTAATACCTTTGAAATGACATTTAAATAATTTCAGTTTGAATTATATTTAGAAAATAGGATTCCATAAAATAAAGAGTAATATAAAACAATAAATATTCCTTTGAAAATACATATTTAAAATTCCATTTTTTTAATAAAAACAAAACAATATATTAAATTAATCAATTTTGAACCATAAAAGGGAAAACATGGTTTTCTTAAAATAATAAAATTTATAAAATCTCTGTTTTATTTTCTCAAAAACATTTAAAACACTTAACTTTATCAATGAAAAAATTTTAAACAATAATTATATCACAACAAATAGACACAAGTCAAGCTGAACCCAAACATAATCACCATGAAATAAATAAATATAATAGTGTCTTATAATGAAAGGAAATAAAGGGATACAATGAGTAAAGAGGAAATCCCCATAGATTGAATCATCTATAATGAATAACGAACATGGGAAGCTCACTATTTCTTAAAGTTTGAAGATCCTCAACAAATTTATTACATAGTACCTACTAAAAACCCATGTTGAGTCCAAATTAACAAAAACCACCCAACTAGACCACACTAACATCGTCAAGGTGGAACCTACCCTATACCCTTGGCCTAACACTCAATTAGAATAAAATATAATTGTGTGTATCAATGTAACATAAATTTAGACCACTCTCTCAATTACTAGGGTTCCCATGTAGTTAATGAAGTGGAGGTGAGTAATAAATCAGAAAAATGAGTATCTCATGCATCAATAAAGCGTAAACAGTAAATCACATCTCACCCCCAAGACCCTTGCATGAAACAATCCCTTTTCACATCATAAAAGCATAAAATATATATAATATACCATAAACAAAAATACAAACAACGGGAATACGTGAGGGTATCATATAACATCAACTTAAATTATTTTTAAAAGGTTTCAAATGGGAATTTGAAAACAATCATGGGATTCCATGAAATACTACCAAGAATTGAATGTTAAAATATGAAAACATACTTTAAAACCCAATTTATAAACCATTTGGAAACTAATAATTTCCTTTAAAATTATTTCAAATGCTAAATACTCATTGAAATAAATAACTTCCCCCATTTAGGGGTATTTTGACAACTAATTATCAATTTAGTTTAAAAAAAACATCTTAGAAAATTCAAACCAGTGTCAAACACCCCTTTAAAATTTAAATTTATTTGAAAACAACCTTCAATAGTTTTAGACACTCACTTTGAATTTTTAAACTAACAATTTCAAAACTATAAATATAAAAGAAATGAAAATCCCTTAATTACAAGTAGGTTAACTCTTGAAAGTCATTAAAACACTCATCAATAAAAGAACATATAATCATTGAAACTACCTTGGCTTCAATAACACAGATTCGATGCTTACTTTATTATATTAATAGAGGATAAAAGAGATCACATCCCAAATTATTGAGATGTTTAGGAGTGTTAGAAGACTAGATACATATATGATTTCAATATTACATTTGAAACATAAATATTAATATCTAAAATTCTTAAAAAATTCTTTGTTACTTTTAGTATGTCCTGGAGATCATTAAAAGATCTATTAATGATACCCGGGAGAAAGGAAAACAAACAAAGGATAAGCCCAAGTGATCAATAAGGGGTTACATACAACAAAATTTATCATGAATACCTAAGGTATAAATAATTTGAAATATAAAATAATCAATAATTTTTCTATATAATCAACAACTTTAATAGGAACTATATCCTGGGATATTATCAACATAACATTCACATAGACCATAATAATTGATTTCTCACTGATTATATGCATAATCATAGACATCTTAATCTTATTATAGATTCCATTTCTAGGAAACTATAAAAAATTGGCTAGGCCTAATCTGAAAAAAAAACAATTAACAAGGTATACTAACGTGTTTTCCTCATGATAACTTAATTGATACATCAAGGGATATAATAGACCCCATGTGTTACTTAAATATGTCAAATTCATTTTTAAGATATTTAATAAATAATAAAATACATAATCAATATTCCTTAGTAATATATAAATATCCATATTGAATCAAGTATATGAAGCATCACTATTTTCTAAGTTAAAGAAATAATTTTCTTAGTAAGATTTTTTTATTTCACACATTATTTAATAATGGGTATAAGACATATTCAATATTTAAATGATGATAAATGTATCCAGGGTA
Organism: Viscum album; assembly: GCA_963277665.1. NCBI lineage: Eukaryota > Viridiplantae > Streptophyta > Magnoliopsida > Santalales > Viscaceae > Viscum > Viscum album. Next base: position 1,615,128,607 of record OY728133.1, on the reverse strand, counting down.
AAATGACATGGACATGATGGAGAAAAACATCTTCAAAAGAATAATGGAGAGTGGTAGAGAAATAAGAAAATACTTCTGCGCAAAAATAAATTATAGACCATAAATCAATAAGGGATACAAGTATATCATAAATTCTTTAGAAAAAAGTATTAAATATAAAGGATTGTCCTTTGAAAATTTATAAAGTAAAATGTAATTAAAACTTATAAAATAACTTTTATTAAAACTTATAAAATAACTTTTATTAAAACTTTTGTAACATAGTAAGGAAAATGAAGTTAAAAGTCACTTCCAGAACTCTTTCCATGAGTTTTCAAGGATACTATTAAGAAAATTAAAAAAATTAAAAAAATGGAATCTTGAAAATAAAATAATATAAAGTAATAAAATTTCTAATGTAAGATAAAAATATACATAAGGTAAATGAAATAGATTTTAAAACATTTATATAAATAATACCCCTTTTATTTTAATATGAAAAATAAAAAAATCATAGAATAATGAGAATATAATTTTATTTAAAAACACATTTAATATTTTAATGGAAACTTATTAATTAATAAATGAAATAAAATATGTAAAGGTGGTTGAGTGATAAATGTAAAAAGGATTTATTTTCTCACTTTTGTAAAGCATATCAATACTTACTTTCAAAGAAAACATTTAAAATTATTAATTTTAAAATTTTGTGCAGAAAACTATAAGTAACATAAATTTACCTTAATAAAAAATTCAATAACAGACAAAAATAATTCTTTAAACAAAATAGGGAATATGGATATGGAGGAGAAAGATTCATACCCAAAAAATAAAAATAATATCATCAATTCTTATCAACAATATTTCGGTGTTTATGAGTATAAAAAAGAAGAATAATGGAATTAATACTTGAAAACCATATAGATATACATAATATAATAAAATATATGGTTTTTAAAAGAGTAATAATATATAATTCTCCTAATAGAAATTGAAACATAAAAAATATCGTTAAAAATTGAGATTCTGAAATAAACCCTTAACTTTGATTCCAAATTGGTTAGACAAGTTCCAATATCCTATACAATAAATTTAAATTTATTATTAAACTATATAAAATCCATATTTATATCTTTATTACTATATATTATTTATTTATAACTTCTTTTTACCCATTTACTCATAATTCTTTGTTAAAATGAATACTTACATGGTAATTATTCTATTTCTCATGCTTGTTTTAATTCGGAGGGTTAGATCCTTACACCTTGGTCATGGTTTCATCACATAAAAAATGTCAGTTTTTTAATATATATAATATTTATAAATTAAATAAACTTTTATACCAATGCATTATCGGAATTTATAGAAAATTATGTATAACGTTTATTGAAGCGGTATTCTGCATGTACACAAGGACACCATTTTAATTTTCTAATGAATAGGTGGGAAGGAAGGCTGATAAGGATTTATCTTTAAAAAATATTTATTATTTACCAAATATCCTATTTATTCAATAAATGAATATTTTATAACTATACATATAAGTTAGTGATGGAAAATGAAAATACATCAGTCATGGTTGTTGTAATCACCATGTTTGTGTTAGCAAAATTTTCATTTCCAAATGGATTAAATAGAGGAAGATGATGGTTATTACCTTAAAATAAATTAATTTTAGAAAATATATGATACTTATTTTATTATGTTATGATATTTATATAATATTTGGAGGAATTGAAGAAGAAAGAAACTTTAATGAACTGGGTTAAGATGATTACCTCTTCCTTCAATATTTCCTTTTAGATCTCTCCTTAAGCCATCTTGGGTTAGTGTTTTGGTGTGACCAGAACCTTTTGGTCATATATAAGGGTTTTGGGTAGTGATTCAGTATTTTTTTCAATATAGAGAGCTAAAAGTGGAATTATAATTCAGTATAGAAGGGGTTATTTAAAAAGTGATATGGTGGAACTTTTGTAAATACTCTTAACTTTAAAATAATATAAAAGTATTTAACATGGTCAAGTTTATCCAAGTGACCAAATTTTCAATTTTTTGATAATTTAGGGTCTAAATAAACTCATTAAATCAAATGTTTTACATTTTTAAGTGATATTTTTGGTCTTATAAATTATTTTAACCTCCTCATTAACCCTTTTAACCCTTACCGTGGTGACAAACATTTACCATTGTAAATAAATTTTATCTCTAAAAAATGGTTCATATTAACTAATTTTAATGCGATGATTAAAAATATATTATACATTTTATAATATTCAACTTCTAAAGTTTGTAAAAATTTCATTTAATATCAATACACAAAACATAATGAAAACATTTTCTTTAAAAAATTTCTTTTAAGTATAAAAATATATTTACCCCAAAATCATTTTTAAAATTGATTCAAATGAAATTTATTGGTTTCCAATTAAATAAATTAGTGTTATATTTTTTTCAAACTAATCCAGAACTGAATAAAACTTTGTTCATACTTAATTAGAGAAAAAAGAAGCAATAGTTGTTTTTATTTGAATAAAATTTCACTTAGGTTTCAAAATGTAAAACATAGATTTATATTTACACAACAAATATTTTTAAATACTTTATTTCAATACATAAAAAAAAAATTTATAAAGAATTTTTCTATCAAATTCAATAACATTTTTATTTCAAGATTACAACATAAAAGTGGAAGTATTGGTAAACATGGTATTTTTCACTATTAACCAAATTATAAACCATTTTAGAACAATCCAAACAAATAACTCTAGTTGAATTATGACATGTTATACACAAAAAATTCAATTCTTAAAATTAAAATTACAAAAAATATAAATTTAATTTTAAAATAAAAATATTAAATATTATGAAATCATGATTTTATAGAAAAATGATTCTTTTAAACATCATGTGTTCTTAATCTTATCCCACAAAAATTTCTAATTAATTTAATTATTGATTTTACATTAAAAACCATTAATTTTTAAAATTGATCAATTTAATTTAAAAAATACTTTTAAAACTATTATTGGAAAAATATTCCATTTGAACATTGAATGTAACGCCCCGACCCCAGCTACCTAGAGTCGGTGCATTACTTCATAACATTGGCATGATCACAAAAGATCAAGTCTCGAAAGACCGATTAGTTTAGTAGCCTTGGAAACACTAGATACATTCATAAACATTACATTACATCATAAAAATGAAAACTACAATAACATGGTCTCCCTATTCCACACTCATATCCTCACTGACTATTCTTGCAAGTCAGTCATAATACAGTTCTTCACATCCTGGGAAAAATAAAACATTGAAAGGGGTGAGCTCAAATGCTCCATAAGGATAACAATATAGCGGAAACTTTCATAAGAAAACATAAGCATTTAAGGCAATGTATAACTAAAACAAAAGCCTTATTGAACTTGAACTTCAACATAATATGGAAAAAGTAAAATAAAATAATTCCATTACTTACTCACATGGATATTCAACTAGATGAATAATCACATGAAATATCAATAACCACTTTCATAATGAGGGAATGTATAATGCCAGACATTCTGAAACATTTTGTCAAGGCCTCGGCCAAGACGTCTAAAATGATTAAGGCCTCGTCCAAAACCATAAATCAAATTGGGAAAGGGCCTCAGCCAATTCCACGTCTATTTGTCTCATGAGACCTATCGATGCATCGAGGAGCTATAGCGGGCTCCACCCGTCACATATTAAGTCCAATACATTCCTCATATGAATAGGTTTAAACATAACATAAATATTCGTATTAAAACTAGCATACGAAATGTCAAAAATTTCTCCATAAACTATGGATGGTATAAAAATAACACATCCACAGTCAAATATTTCACAAAATGTTAAATGGAAGTTTTTTATCATAAATCAATTTCAATTAAACTTAAAACCCATCAAAGGATGTTGACATGGATGAAATCAAAGCTATTTGAGAGTAATATCTCTCCTTTTTGAAATCATTTAAAAGTCCCATAATTATAAAATAATACACTTACTTTTAAGATATTCTTATAAGCTTGTTAGGGAAGCTTCGACGAAGTTATAATGGCAGAAAATAGCCGCACCCGCCGTATAAGTTAAAAAAAACATTCTTACCTTAAATTTGTCAAAGAGGTCAAAAAGTACATTGTTTGGAAAATGACGGTAAGATTACTTTCAAAAACTTATAAGGGTATAAATTACATTAACACATTTTCCATTTAATAGTAAAAATGTTTTGAAAGACATTTTTAAGAAACATGGATGTGGATGATAACGAGGTCCCAGTAGATAATTATGTATAAACAACCTTGGATAATGAAGAGGTTGTGAAGTAAACCCTTACCTTGTACTTTTCCTTGGTTGGGGTAGGTTAACCTCCTGTATAATGGTGAAATAATTGTTATTAAATTATACAAGAATCATATACATTCATATGATATCATATATGATCTTTTAACATTGCTTTGTTAACAATATCTTAGATTTATCGTTGTTTCGGGTGTTAACTTACTCGTTTTCTTTTATATGTTTTGTTACGTAAGTCATCTTTTTCATGGATAGGTTGTATCTTATTCATATCCAGAATGATATCATGTCCTTAAACATTATTTTTGAATCATCAAATGATAATTATACTTGAATGGATACGACGGAGAATGAATCTCATCGCGTTCGTGGAGACGGTAGTCCGTACGTACGCACGAGCGACAATATCATTATTTTGATATTAAAATAATATATAATTGGATAGTATATCATATATACAGAATAATTATCATGTTATATTTATTATTTACATGAATTACATATCATTATTATACCCATCTAAATAATAATATATTGAATAACAATTACACCACGACGTGGAGACGGTAAGCCGTACGTACGCACGTATGGTGACATGTCATTCAAATGATGGGTAGAATACTGAATATGGTTGTTACATATTTATAATAACATCACAGTATATAGAATATACTGGAGTTATAATTTTAGAATTGAAATAATAAACAAAGAGGGAGTGGAAGAAGAAAGAAACTTGAAAGAGGGTGATGAAAATGTTACCTCTTTTCGGATTCTAAAGGTACCAAACTTATATAATTCGTGGCTAAGGTGATAAGGGTTCGAAATATCCTCATCCAATAGGCTTTGGACAAGTGTAATCCTTGGATCTTGCATTATCTTCTCATTTTATTTAAATCGTTAAATAATGAGGTCATCGCTGCATCATAATGATGTCATAAATAATTTAATTTATTTAATGTCTAAAAATTATAAAAAAAATACTATGATGTATTAAATCTTGTTAGCTTTCTAATGAATATTTATAGGCAAAATTTGGACTTGTCTAACCCCACTTAAAAACTGTTTTAGTAAAACAACTCATGTTTGTATCAATTTAATTTTAACATTAAATAAATATATATTAATGTCATTTTCCAACTAAAGTGGCTCCATGGGGTCCCCAAGTTTACCCATGGGTTGTCTTGGTCGTCCATGACTCATCCAATAGGAGTAGGACAAGTGTCATGCTCATCTCATATTATTAAAACATTATTTGTACCTTAAACTACACTAATTACCTCTAATCGCGATTAAGAACCTAAAAGTTACTATTCACCAAAATTATTTTAATCTCATTCAACCACATTTTACTTCTTAATGACAACCATGTATGTCAGATTTTTGAAAATAAAATCACAGAAGTGGTAATATTTCATTTAAACGAAAAATCAGTTATTTAACTACCACTTAGTGGTTTCACTATTCATCAAAAATTGATGTTTTTCAGAACAATGCCAAAATTTCACCCTAAGCTATAATTGATATTCCGAATTCAAAAATTATGTCTATTTTACAAAATTCCAAACATATAAGTTTCATTAACTAATTTTATAATTAATTCCCGCTGTCACAACAAATAGCGGGTTTTTTTAAGAAACAATTTATATCAAAAGATTGGCAATTGTTTATGTCCATTTTCAATGTTAAATTAATTCTAATGACCACCATTGGATAAAATGGTAAAAATATATTCTAATTATACTTTAAAACCACTAAATAGTATAATTTATCACTATAAATTATTTTGATTAAAAAAGTTGTTTTTAAGTATTTTTCACTATTCATAAAAAATTAGAAGTTCTCAGAAAAATACCAAAAATTCAACATAGGCTAATTTTGATATTCCGAATCCAAAAATGAAGTCCATTTTGATAAATAAAATTTATAAAATTTCAAAAAGTAGGTATTACTATTCACAACGGCTAGTTTAATTAGTTGTGGTGTGTTAGAACTCGAAGTTGCGTACAATGCAAGCTATTGCATTATTGAATGAGAAGCGTATCATAGAAGCTCGGGGTGTTACATTCTCCCCTACTTCAATAAATTGCGTCCTCGCAATTTTGAAATTTTTCTTGGAAAATAAAAGGTTGAAAATAGAAAATACCTTTGTAGAAAACCCACATCGGAAATAAGGTTAATAAAAATTTAACTTTAAAAGAAAGAAAGATGAGTACAAAGGTCACCCGAGATAGCCCATACTAAGATTCTATGAAAATATGGATATGGAAGAAAAAAAACCATCAAGGTCTGATGGGGAGTTGTAGAAAACTGGATTAGGAGAAAGTTTACAATAAGAAAATCACAAACTTGTGATTGGTTAAACGGTCATTGAATCCCCAATTGGAAAATTTAACTGGCAACGTTTTTGTTTTAAGTTACCTTTTATAATGTTAAAGAATTTATTTAGGAGATTTAATAAGAATGTAAGGGAATATACATACTTTTCATGTAGACTTTCATTCTTTAATAATGTTTTACCAAAAACTCATCTTTCACTCTAAAAGGTAATAGAACTCAAAAATATTCCATTTATCCTAATTGTATAAGGTTCCAAATATTAACACATACCATTTAGATTAGAAAAAATATTTTGTAATAAACAGGGACTTCACGTAGTCCAGTGGTAGGCGATTAATCCCAATCGCACTATGGTTGTGGGTTCGATTCCTGCAGCTTTGTCCGACGCGACGGGTTATGCCGCACCCTGCAGGTTGTCCTTTTCCTAAAACTATATTATTATAATATTCCAAAAATAATCTTCATAAATTTTTTAACCTTAAACAATACTATCCAAAGATCAACTTAATCCACTCCAACCTTTATAGTTATCCAAAATACCTCTGTCCAGACTTTATCTAAAAGGACTCTTAATTCCAAAATCAATTTATCAGATTGCCCAAACAAATTAAAGTTTTTCTTTTTGTCACATACTAAAAATATGATTACCTTTATCATATTAAAACCTTAATGAAATCAAAAAGTACTGCAGTACAATCCTTATATATATATCACATTATTCTAATAACCAGAATATAATCCATGAGTCCAAAAGCACAAATTAATTATTCTGCTTCAACTATAGTAACAGCATAAGATTTTCCTTGATCCCTTGACCTTTTCTGAGGTAAGTTTCCCTGACGCTTAGGACATTCATTTTCATAATGCCCCATTTCCCTACAATTGTAGCATTCAACATTGATAGCCTCTTTCTTTCCCTTGCAATCACGTGCCTGGTGACCTTTTTCTCCACATTTATAATAAACTCTCATTCCTTTTAGGCAAGTACCAGGGTGATTCTTTCCACAATTATCACATAATGGAAAATCCTTCTTTCCCTTTTTCCTTTTATCTATCTCTTGTTCCACCGTTCTCTTCTTATCTTGCTTTACTTTGTTGTCATAAGAATTAGATAATTCCTTTTCTGTCTTGATAGCACATGAGACAATATCTTCATATGTTGAGAACGATTGTGATACTAAAGCTCGACGGAAAAATGGTTTTAACCCATCAAAGAAACGATCAATCTTACCTCTTGGGTTACGTATATAATCTGCAGCATACCTCGCTAACCTTGTAAAGTTGGCCTCATACTTTGCGACATTCTCATCCTCCTTTTGTCTCAGAATCAGAAATTGCCTTTCCATATCTGCTCTATGGTCATGAGGAAAGTATTTTTATAAGAAAAGATCTTTGAACTCCCTCCATTCCATATTCGATATGTCATCATCTTCCTTTGTGTTTTGAATCAATGACCACCATTGATCAACATCTCCAGTGAGGCGGTAAACTGCCATGATAACCTTTTCCCTTTCACTACTCCCCAAGGCATGGAATATTTTCTCTAAGGAGTTTATCCATTGCTCAGCTACTAATGGATTTGTACCCCCATTAAATGTTGGTGGTTGTTGCCTCATGAAGCGGTCTAACATTGATCCTCCATGTTGCGGATCATGGTGCTCCATACGAGTAAGGTTATTATTTATAACCTGAGTGAGTTGTCCCAGTATGGTAATAAGTTGATCAGCACTAGTTGTATCTCCAGATCCACAATAATTATCTTTTGCAGGAGGGAAATCCCTACACGGAGTGCGTGCATTGATACGGTTTCCATTCCTTCCACTAGGCGCCATTTCTAAACAATGGCATAAACTATATTAGTTTATGAATCAAAATACATAATTCCATACTTGTAAGATACTTAACATAAATTGAACTATTTATGAATATAATCCATAAAAATGTTTTCTTTGAGGAATTATATACTCATAACCCTTCATAGTGGTTTATAAAGAAAATGAGAATTATCCAAAGCATATCCCCCGGGAGTGTCGTAACCAAGAGTGCAGCAAGGCCCGTTGTCGTGCACCAGGTCCCGTTCGAGTCTATCTCAAAGCGGTGTTTTCGGGTTTTACCCCTAGGTACATCTGTGCCAGAGCTGCCTCTACCTGCTCGTATCCAGACAGGGATGTATTGCTCGGAAAACTCACAAAATCTCTATAATACCAAAATTCTAGGAAGTTCTTCTATACTAATCCTTGAAGTCTATCTTCGGGCTATGTGCTCTAATCAGAGTTTATCTAAATCTAGCTTCCAAGGTTAGTACTAAACTGCCTCTGATACCAACTGTAACGCCCCGACCCCAGCTACCCAGAGTCGGTGCATTACTTCATAACATTGGCATGATCACAAAAGATCAAGTCTCGAAAGACAGATTAGTTTAGTAGCCTTGAAAATACTAGATACATTCATAAACATTACATTACATCATAAAAATTAAAACTACAATAACATGGTCTCCCTAGTCCACACTCATATCCTCACTGACTATTCTTGCAAGTCAGTCATAATACACTTCTTCACATCCTGGGAAAAATAAAACATTGAATGGGGTGAGCTCAAATGCTCCGTAAGGATAACAATATAGCAGAAACTTTCATAAGAAAACATAAGCATTTAAGGCAATGTATAACTAAAACAAAAGCCTTATTGAACTTGAACTTCAGCATAATATGGCAAAAGTAAAATAAAATAATGCCATTACTTACTCACATGGATATTCAACTAGATGAATAATCACATGAAATATCAATAACCACTTTCATAATGAGGGAATGTATAATGCCAGACATTCTGAAAATTTTTGTCAAGGCCTCGGCCAAGACGTCTAAAATGATTAAGGCCTCGGCCAAAACCATAAATCAAATTGGGAAAGGGCCTCGGCCAATTCCACGTCTATTTGTCTCATGAGACCTACCGATGCATCGAGGATCTATAGCGGGCTCCACCCGTCACATATTAAGTCCAATACATTCCTCATATGAATAGGTTTAAACATAAAATAAATATTCGTATTAAAACTAGCATACGAAATGTCAACAATTTCTCCATAAACTATGGATGGTATAAAAATAACACATCCACAGTCAAATATTTCACAAAATGTTCAATGGAATTTTTGTATCATAAATCAATTTCAATTAAAATTAAAACCCATCAAAGGATGTTGACATGGATGAAATCAAAGCTATTTGAGAGTTATATCTCTCCTTTTTGAAATCATTTAAAAGTCCCATAATTATAAAATAATACATTTACTTTGAAGATATTCTTATAAGCTTGTTAGGGAAGCTTCGACGAAGTTATAATGGCGGAAAATAGCCGCACCCGCCGTATAAGTTAAAAAAACATTCTTACCTTAAATTTGTCAAAGAGGTCAAAAAGTACATTGTTTGGAAAATGATGGTAAGATTCCTTTCAAAAACGTATAAGGGTATAAATGACTTTAACACATTCTCCATTTAATAGTAAAAATGTTTTGAAAGACATTTTTAAGAAACATGGATGTGGATGATAACGAGGTCCCAGTAGATAATTATGTATAAACAACCTTGGATAATGTAGAGGTTGTGAAGTAAAACCTTACCTTGTACTTTTCCTTGGTTGGGGTAGGTTAACCTCCTGTATAATGGTGAAATAATTGTTATTAAATTATACAAGAATCATATACATTCATATGATATCATATATGATCTTTTAACATTTCTTTGTTAACAATATCTTAGATTTATCGTTGTTTCGGGTGTTAACTTACTCGTTTTCTTTTATATGTTTTGTTATGTAAGTCATGTTTTTCATGGATAGGTTGTATCTTATTCATATCCAGAATGATATCATGTCCTTAAACATTATTTTTAAATCATCAAATGATAATTATACTTGAATGGATACGACGGAGAATGAATCTCATCGCGTTCGTGGAGACGGTAGTCCGTACGTACGCACGAGCAACAATATCATTATTTTGATATTAAAATAATATATAATTGGATAGTATATCATATATACAGAATCATTATCATGTTATATTTATTATTTACATGAATTACATATCATTATTATACCCATCTAAATAATAATATATTGAATAACAATTACACCACGACGTGGAGACGGTAAGCCGTACGTACGCACGTATGGTGACATGTCATTCAAATGATGGGTAGAATACTGAATATGGTTGTTCCATATTTATAATAACATCACAGTATATAGAAGATACTGGAGTTATAATTTTAGAATTGAAATAATAAACAAAGAGGGAGTGGAAGAAGAAAGAAACTTGAAAGAGGGTGATGAAAATGTTACCTCTTCTTCGGGTTCTTCCTTTTGATTTGATCAAAAGGACTCCTTAGTATGGCTTTCTGACTAAATTAAAGCTTCTATGATGAAGAGAGAGAAGTTTGGAGAGTAATTGGGCAGAGTTTGGCCGAACCAAAAGGCTTGAAAGTGTGAATAAGGTGGTAGAGGTGGGGGCCTTTTATAAGAGGAAAGGAGGGGCTCTTTTGGAAAGATTGAAATGTTACATTATTACACAATGCTTTTCGGATTCTAAAGGTCCCACACTTATATAAATCGTGGATAAGGTGATAAGGGTTATAAATATCCTCATCCAATAGGCTTTGGACAAGTGTAATCCTTGGATATTGCATTATCTTCTCATTTTATTTAAATCGTTAAATAATGAGGTAATCGCTGCATCATAATAATGTCATACATAATTTAATTAATTTAATGTCTAAAAATTATAAAAAAAATACTATGATGTAGTAAATATTTTTATCTTTCTAATGAATATTTATAGTCAAAATTTGGACTTGTGTAACCCCAGTTAAAAACTGTTTTAGTAAAATAACTCATGTTTGTATCAATTTAATTTTAACATTAAATAAATATATATTAATGTCATTTTCCAACTAAAGTGGCTCCATGGGGCCCCCAAGTTGACCCATGGGTTTTCTTGGTCGTCCATGACTCATCCAATAGGAGTAGGACAAGTGTCATGCTCATCTCATATTATTAAAACATTATTTGTACCTTAAACTACACTAATTACCTCTAATCGCGATTAAGAACCTAAAAATTACTATTCACCAAAAATTATTTTAATCTCATTCAACCACATTTTACTTATTAATGACAACCATTTATGTAGGATTTTTGAAAATCAAATCACAGAAGTGGTAATATTTCATTTAAACGAAAAATCAGTTATTTAACTACCACTTAGTGGTTTCACTATTCATCAAAAATTGATGTTTTTCAGAACAATGCCAAAATTTCACCCTAAGCTATAATTGATATTCCGAATTCAAAAATGATGTCTATTTTACAAAATTCCAAACATATAAGTTTCATTAATTAATTTTATAATTAATTCCCGCTGTCACAACAAATAGCGTGTTTTTTAAGAAACAATTTATATCAAAAGATTGGCAATTGTTTATGTCCATTTTCAATGTTAAATTAATTCTAATGACCACCATTGGATAAAATGGTAAAAATATATTCTAATTATACTTTAAAACCACTAAATAGTATAATTTATCACTATAAATTATTTTTATTAAAAAAGTTGTTTTTATGTATTTTTCACTATTCATAAAAAATTAGAAGTTCTCAGAAAAATACCAAAAATTCAACATAGGCTAATTTCGATATTTCGAATCCAAAAATAAAGTTCATTTTGATAAATAAAATTTATAAAATTACAAAAAAGTAGGTATTACTATTCACAACGGCTAGTTTAATTAGTTGTGGTGTGTTAGAACTCGAAGTTGCGTACAATGCAAGCTATTGCATTATTGAATGAGAAGCGTATCATAGAAGCTCGGGGTGTTACATTGAATGATTTTAATTATATCAGATTATTTATTTTCTGGTCATTAAATTTTATCAATCCAAAAGAATTTACCATGTAATAATGTTAATTGACTATTTTCTTTTTATTTACTTCATATTTATTCTTATTGTAATTTTAATATATCGTGGCCCATTTTCTTTCAAATTTTTTGTGTTACAATTTTTTTAAATAATATTTATTTTAATAAAAATATATACTAAAATATTAAGTTGTTACATTCTCCACCATTTAAAAATTTTCATCCTCACAATTTTAATTATTTTACCAAAATATATATTTCTTGACAAAGTTTCAATCTCATATGTAAATTTTATCATGATAAAAAATTCTATATTACTAATAGAAAAATTATTATTTCTTAAATAAGTGAATCTAAAACCATATATGAACCATTATTAGACTCTTACTTGTGAATGATATTCCAAAAGAATACAATGATAGGTGAGAATTATTTTTCATATAACACTTGATAGATTTATCCTCCTCTTACTAGAGTTTGGGGAATTATTTTACAATTGATATTGTGAATATAAGAAAATATATACACTTTATTTCTTTCCATTATATAAGAATAATTTTATCCATTGATTTTTTTGATTAGTTTTCCACATTTTCTCGTCTCATATTCTAAATAATGAATAAAAATGATGAGTTTTTCATGCTTGAAGATGGAAAATCAAGTTTTAATAGATCACAAGATCCAAAAAAGGATTGTATGTAAATTTTCCTATCTCTAGTAATTTACTAAAACCAAAATGCTTAGCATAATTTAAGATCATAATCAATATAAAAAAAACTTTCATGTAATGAAGTAATACATTAATCTTTAAAAAAATGTTCAGTATAAATTTATCCAAAAATAATTAATCCCTAAAACTCAAAAAAACATGATTAGAAAAAAATAATAAAATTTTTATCAGAAATTATTCTGAAATTTATTTTACTTTTACCTCTAAAATTATTAAATCAATGAAACTTTTCCCAAAATTTTTTATTATGTCAAAAGAATCTTTAGGTATAACAACCAAGTTTTCAATTAGAGAATATCTATTATTCTTAACCATGATCACCCAATATATTCTTATTAAAATAAGATTTCCAATAGGTGCATTGAATAAAAACTCCTTCCTTTTAGTTTTTGGGGTAGATTCAACTTTCTCAACAGACATAAAATATATAAAAGAGTTTCTAGAGATGAAAAAAATAATGTAGCTAATATAACAACACACATTTTTAGATTGCATTGAATTTTTATTGAAATATTTGTGGATTGGTGAGAGGTGGTATGTATTTTTTTAATTTTCACAAAACCCCATGTCTATTCCTTAATGGTGGTGTTTCATGGTTTCTAATTGGTTTGAACTTACTCTTTATAATTTAATCCATAGAGAAGTTATATGTTTAGTGAGTACCCATAAGAGAATTCTAAGGTTGGGGAAACATAAAATAGGTGTTTTTGGAAGGGGAAAATGTGTTTGAGAGGTCTCAGAAACAAAATAGTAGGTTTAGGGATTGAGTTGGGACTATCGTATGCTACCATAGTGCCATCAACTATCCAGTGGAGCTTCTCATGTCCATGTAAGGCTAATAGATCCACTGGATAACTGGTGGAACCTAGCATCTAGATTATGGGTTGTTGGGATATTATTAAGTCAATTAGAGTTAAAATGGTTATTTGACCCTCTCAAACCCCTTGAACCACTTCCACTTTAATTGGGGATTCATTCTGACCTTTATAAAAGTGAAAAATGCTCCACTCCACTGCCTCTCTTCATGATATATCTCTTTCGATCTTAGGTCGATTCTTTGTCTATTTGAGGCAATAAACACTTATATGTAAGGCTTCCACTCCACACCCCTTCTTTCTCTATTTTATTCATTTTTATAAATTTTATCACTATGAAAGATCATAGACCCTATTTTTAGTGATTTTATTTGGTTCATCACTCTCTTCCATTCTAGATCAAATCTAGGGTTGTTTTTAGATGGGTGAAGCTTTCTAAGCTTAAGGAAGGTGGTCTAAGTGATTTTCCATAAACAATGGTTATTTTTAAAAAATGTAGAAGTGTGATTAATATCGGCATTCTAGTAATAAAAACATTAAATTCTAAAAATTGGATACTTAGTTTTATAACTCTCATTAGGCTTGTTATCTCATTAAAGGATGCCCTCATTCTGGACCCAGATGTTTTCTTAGAATATGTGTTTCCTTAGTTATGACCTGAAATAGAACTAAAACTAAATGGATTAAATACATTAAACTATCACATTCCATAGACCCTGATAGGTCTATAGAATATCCTTATCCTACCCATTCCACCCATATTGGGGACTTTACTTGAACCTTTTTGTGGTAGATAGAGTGGAAACTGTTAAAATATCATGTCCCTACTAGATAGTTTAATAACACTCTAGATAACCTTAGTCTTGTTTTTCCAACCTTGAACATTAAGTGGAAAATTACTCATAAAATTAAATAGTTTATATAGGGTGAGAGATAATACTATAATTTATGATTTGTCCTTCATAACATGAATAATTATATAACAATATAGTTTTTTATTTATGATTCCTAGTATAAGTTCTTGAACTCAATAATATCTCATTAATAATCAGCCCTTAATTTAATTAATCAGTTTCTTATATAATTTTTTAGTGATGGATTATTCTTTGGAGATAAAAAATCAATTAATAATTTTTTTAAATTTGATGACTTTACTAGAATATTATTAGCTATAGCTCAATAATGGTTGTGAAGGTGAAATCACTTAAATGAAATAATGTGATGGTAACGTGACAAGTTGCATAAACTAATTAAATTGAGTAATTATACTATTGTTGTAATATGTTTCTATCACTTATGTAATTTAAAATGACAACATAATGATGATTATTGAAGCCTTTAAAACCTATTTATCATAGTTTAATGGGATATGAAAATTTGGTAGATGGATCAATAAATATACAGTAGTTTTTGGGATGTATTTCCAAATACATGGCCTTGAACCTAAGTGCGTTAATTTCTAGTCTTTTTTATCACTTTTATTTAAATATTTAATCCTTGGTTATGTATTGGATTTCTTTTAAAATTAATAGTGTATTATGTCAAGGGAAAGACTTGGATTCCACTTTCAAATACCAAGTGAAAATCCATTGGATTCCACATGATCCGTTAATGTGAATGCCTAAGGGTAATCCCATATTATGTTCAATCAATGTATTAAATTAATCAATGCATCAAACTAGTGTTTTGGATTCAAAAGAAAACTTTGGAACCATTTGAATGCCTAGGATGAGGTCCTAGATTCATCTTAATGTCCTCATACACATAATTCCTTAGATTACATCCTGGGATCCCAATCAATACCCTTCGAGAAATTATCGAGGGATTTATCCTTAGGTTTGGTTAGAGCCCTTTTAGGAATTGTAATGTTGATTGTTCATCCATATGATTATACACCATAGTTACAAACTATGGATTGATCACCCAGGGTTGGATCTCTAGTTCCACACCTTTAATTCCATAGAATTTTCCTTGGATTTTTATGATTAACCAGTGTGGGAATACCCGGACCCACTCTATGGACTCAAACTTGATGATTGTTCTTGGATGTCTAGAATTATATACATGGGTTCTATTACTACTTCCTTAATACCACTTTTAATGATTTTCAGTTTAGACTAAAGCGGGTAGCGTCGTCTGGGAACCACTTGCAGGCATGTGCTCAATGGCATGTAACTACTTTTACTACTTTATTTAAATATGTATATGGTGCATCATATCTTTTATACTCACATAATTTTTATTAATTAAAAACTATTTGTGTTTTCTTACTGAGTTTTACTCACACCCTATTCATGCCTCTTCATCGTTCCCAAGAATATATCATGTTTTTAGGTAAAGATCTTGGATGGTGTCTCTTTTCTCTCACTTATGTGGGGTTTGGACTTGGAATAAGATATGTGGACTGAGCTTGTAATCAGAAAATATTCAAGAGTTAGTCCATTTTATTTATTTATTTATTTCTTCGATACCTACATTATGTGCA
The DNA here is from genome assembly GCA_963277665.1 of Viscum album. Taxonomy (NCBI): domain Eukaryota; kingdom Viridiplantae; phylum Streptophyta; class Magnoliopsida; order Santalales; family Viscaceae; genus Viscum; species Viscum album. The sequence continues at coordinate 1,615,112,020 of OY728133.1, read as the reverse complement.
TCACCTACTATATGTTTATATTGTGTTGCATATTTTGTATCATATTCCTTGAATGGTTAGTTTTTATTACCACTTACCGAGTTGTAATTTTATTATTATCTTCTTATAGTTTATTTTATTTATTTATATACTATTTCTTTTACTAATCCATAGGGTATAGTCTCTCCATCATGACACTATTAGACCCTCATTTCTAGTCGATAGCCTCTGACATACATGGAAGCACGCTTGTGGCCATGTTTCCCTCTGGGTTAATTACTTATAACTGAATCAGGTCGGGGACATCACAAAGTGGAATAAAAACCACTTTTTCCTTATATTACTATTTTTTTACAGCTAGATAAGAGACTAATAATGTATTGCAACATGTTAAATAGCTCATGTATGGGAACTTCCAATTCACACATAAGGGAAAAACCATGTTTCTACTGATGGAACTTTCTGCTCAAAAATTCTATTATTACAATTGGTTTTTATTTCACCTTGAGTGATTTATCATTATTTTCTACTTATAGATTTAGGGGATCTCTAATTTTTGTATGGTATGGAATGAGGGTTTTTGTTCATGCAACATTTTAGGTATATATAGTTCATGTGTGATTAGTATTATAGCTTTGTTTCCTTATATTCTATTCTTGTGTGAAAGGTTTCCTCATTTTTAGCTATAGTATACTATCAGTTAAATAAAGTGTATTCATTAACCTAAATTCCATTTTACCATATATATTGATGGTTTAATTCTATCTAATAGTATTAAAGTTATGAAATAAATTAAATAGTGTTATAATAGTTTATAAATTAACTAAAATATGAATCATTTAAAGTTTATAGGAATAGTTTTTTAAAAATTAATTCTAGTAAATATCGATGGGTCTGAGTAAAATGGCATTCCAATTTCAACCTATAGGGTGATTTTTCTATAAATTTGGAATTAAAACCCATATAACTAAATCATTATATTCCTGAATTGAATTTTTTTTATCATGTAATTTTATATCTATTTAATATACCCCTTAAATATGTGTCTAAAAATACTAAATAAATTAGCTTTTAATGGGATGCACCTAAATGGGATTCCAATTACAGGTTATAGTGTGTTTACCTCTATAAATTGGAATCTATAACTAGAATAATTAACCTCATGTTATCTTGACTTGAACCTTATAGGTTGAAAGTATCATTGCATTCTAAGGTGATTTTCTCTTTATGGGTATATTAGGGGTGTCCATGGGTTTGGTTGGGTCGGGTTGAGGGCTATTTTGGACCCGACACAAGAAAAATAGGTCGGGTCAGGTTGGGTCGGGTCAGAGATGTTTTTGGATTCAGACCCGATCCGACCCAACCCATCTCAAATCAGGTTGGGTCGGGTCAGGTTGATTGGGTTGAGGAAAAAAAATGTTTGGTATTTTTTTATGACCCCAACTCACAAGTTGACCGGTTTACAATAAAAAAAATTGTTTAGTTATTTTTTTGGATATTTCCCCGTGGGTTGATCAGATTACATATTTCTCTACTTTATCTTCTTCACTGCACTAGGACATGCTCTCATCCTCTACCCTGTAATAAATCAACCCAAAAAAATGTCAGTCTGCGACTCGATGGTGTGATATGATTAACATTCCCGCAAGTAGTTATCAAGGTTTGAGGAGGTTCAAGGTGAGGTCAAGAGGGCGATGAAAATGGGGTAGTGATTGACACCGATATATTTGGCATCACACATAGTCTTGATGGAGATGGAGGTGGTGGTAGAGTCAGGGGTACATGTAGGTGTGTCACGGTGGATACACTAGACTGGTGAGGGTGAGGGAGATGTTCAATGATCGTTTTCTTAGTCGATCTTCCACCTTCGGATCTTCAAATCATTATATTTGTTCTACCTCCATTTGTTTTTTTTCTTGTACTTTAGTTTTAATAGCAAAATCTAATGAAATCTAGTTATCTTCATGTTTTTGTTTGTTGATCGGGAATTTTTTTTCCGCTGATTTCACATGTCTCGATTCCTTTGAATTTATTTTATGTTTGTCTTAGAAATGTCATAGAAGATTCAATCATCTATGTGATTAATAAAGTAGTCATGTAATGGTGGGTAATGACATGGAATCAATGGATGGTGTAGGAAAGGTGAAAGACAGAGGCATGGGGTGAGGGTGAGGGGGAATTGGGTTGAGAGGCAGGGGACAGGGCGAAGTCTGAAGAGGCGACTCACAGTAGTTGGGTTGGTTGGGTCGGGTTGGGTCAATTTTTTCCCAACCCGTGACCCGACCCAACCCGACCATGATATAACCCAACTCGACCCAACCCGTGGTATTAATTTTTTATCCCAACCCGATCGGGTTGAGTCAGGTTGGTCAGGTTGGGTCGGGTCTGGACACCCCTAGGGTATATATATATGAAATGTATTTGGTTGATTATAGTGTCAACAAAAATTCAAATGGTGTTTCCCCATATAGGTTCTTGGTGGAATTCTACCTATGCAGATATTATAACATTGATGAATTGATATGGATCATATAGAGATATTCCACTCAACTTATATAAATATTAATTGACAACTAAATAAATTTCTTATCATTTACCAACCTTGGTAATATTTTTTTAGAGTTTTGGCATAAAAACCATCCTTAATTATTATAATGAATATAAATTGATCAAATGGATTTAATAACACCTTATAAATGATATTAAAAATGACATCTTATTGGGATTAGTTTTAGAGTTTCTTGGGAAGATGCCTCATATGGGAACATGTATGCATCCCATGACTCTCAGTTGACATATTTTAATGTTTCAAGTAGAGGTCAGGTGATACAGGCTTGTAACCTTTTATGCAGGACCCTAGATTTAGAGTTAATGTATCATGTTAAGGGAGGTGTTATCCTAGTTTTAGTATCATCTTTACAGATAGGAAGAGTCGATGGATTATTTCATTTAATTTTTAGGAACAGAGAGTGTTTTTTATATTCTATTTAGGCTTATATAGTAATATTAAATTGATAAATGATGCCCTTTATATGTGGGTGTTCATGTAGTAAGTTGATTCTTGTAAGATAAGTGAACAACATCGAGGTGTGAGTTTAATAGGTCTTACATTATAAGGGAGTGTCTAGTTGTTTAGTTAGTAATGTATATTTCTTTTTAATGATGTGAGAATCTTGAAGTCGTCATTTAGGTTATAAATCATCATGCATGATAATATAACCCTTGGGTTTGATGATATTAAGTAGTCTAGAGAATATCAAGAATGCATTATTCCATTGGGAATATGAATCACATGAAATGGGTACTTCCATTGAATTGAAGTAATATTATGACAGTGTGCATTGTTAAACACGGGGTTGTTGAATAAAAGTTTGGTGGAGCAATCCATGTACAGTTTGGTCATAATCGTTCATTTCCCAAGTAATTTTGAGTAATTTAATCATTGTAACACATTGATAGTGTTATATCAAAACTACATATAAATGGGTCATGGGGTCCTATAAGGTTGTGTAACAGGTCCCCACTCAGGTGAGGTGACCTAAGAATTAGGATTTCCTTCATTTTTAATGTATACCAAAGTAGTTAGTAGAAAAATTGAGTTATCCTAGTGATAAGGATGACCACGTAAAAGGATTAGGTGTTATAGCATGGATGATATACATAATATTTTGGCTTTAGTGTTCTTTACTGATGAAATGTATTAGTATGACCTAGATAAAGAACCACATGTGTATTTATAACTGTACCAGTTCTTGTCATTCTTATAAGAAACTGGAGTTTTGTGTTGGAACGTGGAATAAGTGCATTGGTCCATATATAGAAACCATGTTCAATTTTTGAAAGAGTGTGTAATGTTTGAATTATGATTCTATTTAAATAAAATGATGACTAGGAAATTCTTATGGTAGGAAGGATTGTTTCAATTATGTAAAGAATGAAGTTTAAGGGTTAAGGAATATTTTTATAGAAATTCTAATCCTAAATTGTCAGAATGCATTTTAGAAATTAAGGAAATGGTGATTTTGAGTTTTCCAATATCAGAGAAGGCACTGAATTTAAAGTTTTGGCATTTTTTTGGATCGAGTCTAGTTGTTAGATCAGGATCTGGGTGTCAAATAAACCTAATAAATGTGAAGAATCAGTGGCATGTCAGTTATCACAATATAGTACAATGGAAAAATGGTTTGTTGAGTAAAAATAAATTAAAGAGATCCATGAGATAGGTTCAATTTTTTTTGAGTATGTTCAAATTATTATGGGGTACCTATATAATTTTAGGTAATGTGATTGATTCAATAAATAAGGTGTTAGCAGTCAATTTAGAAATCCTCTAAATAGTTCAATCTAAAATGGTTTAGCTGGTGTTTTAGAAAACAAATGCACACTATGAGCCAAGACTAATTTATGTATGTTGTATTAAGTGTGAAAGGTTTATTTGATTGTATTACTCTAATATATGAACCATTTACAAACAAAATATTATCGCACCACTACATGATGTTTTATTCCAACCAACTTGCTGGTGGCACTAAGCAGCTAATTGATTGGTCGCTCAGAAATTATTTTAAAATGGGGTCAAAATGGTCATTTGACCCCTTCATCCCACTTAAACCACTAAAACTCATATTTTGGTTTCATTCCAAACTTATCATATTAGTAAAGATTTATTTACTCTTCTTCTTATATTTGTGATAGATCTCCCTCGATCATCGACTGATTCTTTATCCATTTAAGGAAATCAACTCCTATAGGAAATGATACCACTCATCATCCCTCCTTTCTTAGTTTTCTTCATTTTTCTAAATATTATTTTGGTGAAAGATCATATTCCCCATTTTTAGGTCTATTTAATTTATTTTCATTCTATTCCATTCTAGATATAATTAAGGGTTGTTACTGGATGAGTGAAGCTTTCTAAGATTGAGGTTGGTGATGTAAGTATTTTCCTTAAATTCATGTTAATTTGTAAAACATAGAGGAGTTTTATTAATTTTAGTATGTTGAAAACAACCATGATAAAATCCTATAAATTGGATTCATATATTCAAAACCCCAATTAGGGTTTTTATCTCATAATAGGATCCCATCATCCTAAACATGGATGATTTTTGAGAAAATGTGTATCCTTAGTTATGAACCAAAATGGAACTAAAACCAAATGTCTTAAATGAATTATATTGTCTCATTTTAGGGACCTTATTAGGTTGATGAAATAGTCTTATCCTAATCATTCCACCCATATAGTTTACTTTCCTTGAATCTTTCGATGTAGATGGAGTGGAAACTCTTAGAATATCATGGACTAGAAAGATAGTTGAAGAAAAACCTAGAAAACATTTTTCTATTTCATAGGACCTTGAGGGTTAATTTAACAATGACTCATAACCTTAAATATTTAATATGGTGTGAGTGATAATTAATTAATTTAAGAGGTTTCTATTGTATCTTGAATGATTATATGATAAGATTGTTTTTGGTTTAGTTTACCTAGCCTATGTACAAGGTCATGGTAATCCCTAATCAACATCTGACACTTAATTTAATTTTTTTTGTTGCTTTTATGATTATGTGTTAATGGGTTATTCCATGGAGCTAACAAATCAATTAATAAATGTACATTTTATTTGGTGACTTTACTAGAGCATTACAAGTCATAGCTCAATGTTTGTTTTGAAGGTCAAAGCACATAAATAAACTATTTTTATGGTAATATGACTAGTTTGATGAAGTAATTGAATTAAGTAATAACCCATTTTTTGTAATATTTTTCAATCACATAAATATATTAAAATAATAATGTAATATTGATCCTTGAAACCTTGAGCACCTATTTATTCTAGTGAAATGGGAAATGATAAGTTGGTAGATTAATTAATAAATATTAACTAATTCTTAGGATTTATTCCTAAAGTTAGGTCTTTAAGCCTTAGTGCATCACATACTTTTATTTTTTTTTCACATTTATTAATTTTCAAAATCCTTGGTTAAAAAATGGATTAGGATTATGATTAATAGTTATACAAGTCACTAGAATTCCTTGGATTCCACTTTCAAATTCTAGGTGTTAACCCATTCTATGACACATGATTCACTAATATGAATACCTAGGGGTAATGTCACCTTGTATTATTTTAATATCTTATATTATTAAATTCCTCATCCTAGAATTATAGATTCACCAAGAAACACCCAAAATATTATAATTAATATACTGAGCTCCTAAATTCAACTTGAAGTCCTCATACATGGAATGACTTGGATTACATCCTTGGATCCAAATAAACCCCCTACATAAAATTACCAAGCACTTTCTCCTTGGTTTCAGTTATATTCCCTTTATAAATTTTAATGATGAGGGTTCATTCCTCAAATTATACTCCATTTCTAAACACTGTGACTCAACCACCATGTGTTACCTCACCATTTCCACACCTAGAACCCCTTGGAAATTTATTTCGATTCGTATGGTTTCTTCACATGGGAATTTCAAAACTCACTCAGTGGATTCACCTTGATTGTTGTTCTGGGACTCCTATTCTCATAGCCATGGTTCATATAACTACATTATTGATCCCATGTTCAGAGATAGCAGGCCTATTATAAAGGAACCACCTATTTTCCCATGCTCGACACCATGTAACTACTTTTACTTCATTATTTAAATATATATATTGCACACCATGTGTCTTATAGTCATATGTTGGGAATTTATTAGACATGGTTGGTGGTGTCCTACTATGTTTTACTCAAAACCTATCCTGGTCATTGGTTTCTACCCGAAAAGATCTCAGGGTTGAAAGTTTAGATTGTGTATTGTCCCTCTCTATTGTTAATTATATAGGGATAAGAATTGGAAGGATATTTTTAGATAATGAACATACTTAGACAACCTTCAAGAGTTGTGGAGTTCTATTTATTTATTTATTTTAATATATCTAGGTTGTTTTTGTATCAACTACAGTACATTTATACTACATTGTACATTTAGAAAAATATTTCTTATATGGTTTTTTTCATGGATTTTTTTGGGTTATCAGTTTATTATTATCTTTCAATGGTTCATTTTATTTATTTATCATTGGTTTTTAGTTCTGATCTAGTAGGTATAGTCACTAAACTATACCACCATTACGTTCTCACCACTAGTCAACAACCTTTGGCAAATGGGGAGGCATTTTTTAGTCCATATGGATATAAAAGTTATTTAACTATGAGTGAACTCGGTCGGGGATGCCACAATATCTAACATTGAGTTAATGAAAAAATTACCTAAAATTGTTTCATTCAAGACTTCAACTTCCAAAGATGCAATCATATTGTATTATCCTTGGTGGCTATGTTTTTTATGTTATGTTTCCTTGATTCTTGGGGAATTGTTTCAAAAATTACCCCATCTCCTTATAGTTGAAACACTATATATGTATGACTTTTCTTTTTTACCTTAACATTTTTGATCTTTGTGGCCTTTACCTCCATAATTGAAAAATCTCCCGTTCTCTTCAAGAAAATCCCATGTTGTCACTTTTTATAATTACTACATGTTATAAATACCATTATTCCCTTATTATCCTTTTATAAATTTCTCTTTAAATAGTGATCATACATCCTCTTCTTATATTGAATCCCTTTTAAAACATTAAACAGGGAGAATTATTTCTCTTTGCTAATGTAATATGATATTATTTACTTATATATATAACAGGTTTAACAGAATAAAACATCAATGTCTTGGATTTATCATATCAAGTAAACAACCAATATAAATTTTTTTATTATGTATTTATTACATAAAATTACAATCTAATATTGTGAATTTATCCTCATACAGGATAATATTTTCCTCTTCCCTTTTCCTAAAATATATATATTTTTAAATCAACTCATTTCTCATGATAAAAATTAATTTTAAAGAATATGACTATATAAGTATATCATTATATACCCTCTACCTCCTCCAATTCCTTAGTTTTTCTAAATCGATTCCAATTATTGATCATAATCTTCCAATAAACAATACAATGCCAAAATAACCTTATAACTTTCATTATATTTCAATTCCAGGAATATTTTTTCAAGGGACTTAGCCCATTACTCACGTTCAAATAGATAAATAGTTCATTAAAAAATGGAGTTTTCCATATGAAGTTATCCAACATGGTTTCACTATGTGGTGCAGTTACTCCATACAGGTAAGGTTGTTGGTATTAACTAGAGATAACTCAAATAGCCATATGGCCTTTTTTATTGATTTTTGATAACCCCCCCCCCCCTTCAAGGGATGAGGGGGAACCCTTACAAGGCCCGTAGGCTTAGATATTACATGGAACGTTGGCTTATGAGACATTACAAGACTCGAACATCTTAGGGAATTCAACTAGACTATAAATACAAGGAACTTCCCCTCCCTAGCATCTGTATCATCTTGGTAGCTCTCCACCTTTGCATGGTCATCCGACTAAGCTTCCTGGGCAAGAATAACTTGGTCCCAATGGCATATCCATATCCTCCCACTCTTCCAAATCTATTGGTTCTGCTCTGGTAGGTCCGTCTTCACTGAATCCACCTCTGGGGCTGCTCCTTTTTTATAGAGTCTGTTTGGGGAAACTGCATTGAACATATGTCCAAAAGGCCTTGAGGTGTCCTGAAGGCCTTTTGGTGTCCTGGAATCCTTACCGGCCTAAAGGCCTTGGGTGGCCCAAAGGCCTTGAAGGACCCAAAGACCAAACTGGTGGCTCAAAATCCCAAATAGGTGAATAGTTCTGGTTGCTACAGTACTAGACAGTAACTGCTACAGTACCAACTATAGTACATCTACAGTACCCGCTATAGTACAACTGCAGTACCCACAACACTACTAATAAGGAAATACTATCATAGAAACTAGGTATTGATATAGTTTCCCATTATTATACATGGATAAATTTATAAATAATTGGATGCAATTAGTTATCTCATAATATTATGAATATTGAGCTATATTATAAAAATTACTACGCAGGAAACAATTCTTGAATATTATTAGGGTTTATCATAATGTTTAGAAAAGTTATGTTCTTTTAACATCTAGTTCCCATGGTTACTACTAAAATTTATTGGATACCAAATATTATAAATTTTAATATAGTAAAATAGATCTATTTTTACTTTATTACATTGGTAAAAGAAATAAGAGATCATGGCCCAAAGAATCATACAGTTTAGTAGTTTTGGGAGCCAAGATGCATACATGACTTTTATATTAAATTGGAAGAATAAATCATTACATATAAACCTCTTGAAAAACTTATTATTCCATTTAATATATCCTAGAGATAATTCATAGGTCCATTATTAATAACCTAGAGAATAGAAAACAAAAAATATGAGTGAGATCGGATGCTCACTAATGTGTCATGTATAGTGGAAGCTACCATGAATATCTTTGGCGTAAATAATATTTCAAGGAAAATAATAAATAAACATTCCTTATAATCAATAATTTGAATATGAAAAACCAACTTGTTTTTATTATGATACCTTACATCAATAAAAACTATATATAATAATGTGTATATGATTTAGTCAAAATTTAAATAATTTTAAATATATCCATGGAAAAGAAGAGACATGGACATGAAGCATAAAAATAATTTCAAAATATTGACAATGAGTGATTGAGAACTATGAGGAAACCCTTATGTGAAAAAATTTGTGTAAGAAATAATTCAATAAGAGATTAAAGGAGACTATAAATTCTTTAAAAAGTAGAAATTAAAAAAAAAAGTATTTTCTTTTAAAAATTTGATAGGAAAATAGAAGAGAAAGTTAAGAGATAAGTTTTCTTAAAACTTTTGTATCTTACTTGGAAAAAGAAAGTTAATTGTAACTTCTAAAATTAATTTCATGTGGTTTTAAATAGAATATTAATACATTATTTGTTAAATAATTTAATACAATGGATTATTTGAAATAAACTATTCTTAAGTAAACAAATGTGGTGAGGATGATAAAAATACACATAGTTGAAATGAAATCCATTTCAAAAATTTTAAGAATTTAATAACCATTTTTTAATATAAAAATTAAAAATTACTGTAATATTGGGAATTTCATTTTATTTTAGATACATAGAATCTTCTAATGTAAAATAAAATGAATAATGGACATAGAATTGGGAAAATATTATTGAACAGTTAATTATAAAAAATCATTCTTTTCTTACTTTTATAAAGTAAATCAAAAAATTACTTGTAGGTAATTTTTTTAAGAAGATTATTTTATAATTTTGAATAAAAAATAAAATATAGTTTAAATTAAACTTAATTAATCATTGAATAAATGAAAATAATATTTTTTAAACAATGTATTTAATCTGGATATGAATGAAAAATATTCCTGACCAAAAACGATAAATAATGTCAACATTTCCTATAAACGTTATTTTGATGGTTATGAGCACCAATGAGACAAATATTGGAAAGAATACCTAGAAACCTAAAAAAACTAGATTAAAAGAAAAAATATTTTATGTTTTTCATTAATAATATAAAACCCCAAATAAAAATTGATACATAAATAATCACTATAAAAAGAGAGATAGTGAAATAAACCCTTACATTAGATTCCTTCTTGGTCGGGTGTGTTCCAACCTATTGTATAATAAAATATACAATTATTATTTATCTATATAAAATAATTATTTGTATCTATATTTCTATATATAATTCATTTATATCTTCTTTTTACCCATTTACTCACAATTCAAAGTTAAAATCAATATTTAGGTGTTAATTGTTCTATTTCTTATGCATGTTTTGATTCCACAGTTTTAGTCCTTGTACATTGGTGATCATTTAACCAGATCTAGAATGTTAATAATTTTATATGTTACATATTTATACATTAAATATACTTTTAAAACAATACATGTTATGTGATAATGAAAAATGAGGTTTGTTGATCATGGAAGTTGTAGTTTGTAACTATACATTGATAACATTTTAAAATCATAATTAATGGGAGGGAAGGAATATTAATAATCATTTATCCTTAAATAATAATAATTAAATAATCAATATATTATTTATTAATTAAATATATATTTTTTAACCAACTATATAAGAAATTAGTGAAAAATTAAATATGTTGTTCATGGAGGCATTAATCTGTACGTTCCCATGAACATTGTATTAATTTCCTAAAAGATGGAAATAAGATAGATGATTGTTTTTACATCAAAATTTTACTATTTCAATAATTTAATCATACTGATGCCATTATTTTTGGATGGTTGTCAAATATTTGGTAGAGTTTAAATAATTAAGAAGCATGAATGACCTTGATTGAGATGATTACCAATTCCTTTAGTTTTATCTTTGGATCTCTCCTTAAGCCTTATTGGGTCATTCTTTTTGTGATAAAAAAACTTATAAGTCATGTATGTGGATGTTAAGAAGTAATTTCTATTGATATCTTTTGAGATATAGTGATCAAAGTGGGCATTGAATTAAAGATAGTATTGGTCCTTTGATATGTAAGAGGGGTGGTACTTTTATAAATACTCTTAACATTAAAATAATATAATCGTCTTTATCATGGAAAGTGTCACCATTTAGAAAAAAATTATAATATAGGATATGTTAGGTTCTAAATCCACACATTAAAACAAATTTTAAAAAATAGTGATATATGTGTACTTATCTCTCAGTTTACTCCCTCATTAACCCTTTTAACCCTTTCCATGGTGACAAACATTTACCAGAATAACTCATTTTTGTGAATAAAATGAAGTGGAAATTATTAAATAATTTGAACGTTCTAATTCAAAATATGGAATCCATTTTATAAGATTAAATTTATAAAGGTGGTAAAAAATATTGTTAATATCAATATTAAAAATTAAAAATAAATAGTGTAACAGACCAACCTGGGACAATCTAAACATGCACCCAAGATGGCAGTCACATGGTGAGTTGATGCAATTACAATAGAAGAAGTCCTGAATATATGAAAACAAGACATACTACCAGAGTTATAGGAGGAAAAATGATACAACTAGATCCATACAATCCAAGTCAAACTGGATAAACCAAAAAGTGTGAATAAAGAAAGACCAACAAGCCTCCATGGGATCAACAACCACCACTAAACCAACTCGAACTAAAGGAAGAAACAACAAGAAACGCGAGAGTACTTCAAGATACCCTTTTATTTACCTGAGTCATGCAACACATAATCAATAACCACCTAATAGAAAAATTATTGTGTGATTAAAAAGCCTAGTAGGATACCACCATAGAGTCTATATAAGCCCTAATAATAAGAATGCATTTGTTCAATATTTTTTTAAAAAAATATTTTCACAAATCATTTATCATAAATCCAAGATCCTTTTGTAAATAATTTTCTCTTTGGTTCTCAAAAATTCCTTCAATATTATCAAAACCATAAATATGAAAAGTAGAAGTGATAAAATAAAAAAGCATATCCATGCATCATAAGGTAATCAGTCAAACACATATCCAAGAAATCCCATCATGATATTACATGTGATGCAACCTCATATAAAAACCCATGAGCAACAATCCATGATAAAAAACATCAGGAGAAAAAAAATTATAAATGACTAAGTGAACTATAAATTGGGATTAATCCTTGGGTACAATACATACTATACATAAAATATCCTAAACCAGGATTAATTTTGGATGTATACAATATTGAGTTCTACTTCATCCATTTGATGTCAACAAAATTAAAACTAGTGGTGTTACATGCACTAAGGTTGCTTATGTTAATTTCCCAATCCAACCAAGGTTACCAAAGTGTCAATATTTTCAAAATACATTTCAATAAGATGCTCATGATTTATAAAAAAAATTAAAATCCAATCCAATACCCTTTGTTGTTTGAAACACTATTTCTAAATCAGAACAAATTCCTTTTTAAAGAAAACCCCTTTAAAACATACATCATAACAAGAAATCATATTTACCAAAAAATCACTTCTACTTAATGAAAAAACAAGAGGAATTTATCAATAATGATAATAAATTCACAAAATTAACCCTTTTTATATAAAAACCTAACTCAAAATGGTATAAACTTAACCACCTTCAACAATAGTGATTAGAAACCCTGAGATTGGCCTTCAAAAGAAAAGGTAGGACAATAAAATAAAATGGATCGATAGAAAAAACCATAAGATCCTGAATATAAATCATAAATGAATCCAAAATTGTGTTCATGACCAACAAAATGAATAATCATAAGGAATGATTTCCTAGAGAAGCACACAAAAACAAACATAATGATTGATCATCGAATTAATGATTCGAAAGGAGTAGAGATCTCCAAAACCTCCTAGGGTGGGCTCTTAGTCGAGAGGGGGGAATAAAAGAGTAATGACAGAATAAACACCCACATAGAACCCTAAAAATACAGGCCATGATATTTACATGGTGTTTATTCCCATTACAAATCACAAATTCCATGAAGGGAGAAAACATCTAAAAACACATCGCATTTTTATAAAGACCCAATTTTAGATATTACACAATATGATTTAAAAATACACAATGTGTAAACTTTACACCATATACTAGATTCATGGATTCATCCTAAAAATCATTATATGGTGTGAAATATCTTTACACGTTGTTTAATCACCCAATAGACAGTAAACAAGTTAGTTATTAGCAAAATAACACCTTAGAATCTTGGTTGTTCTTTGAACTTAGGGAGAAACCCTCAAATCAATTAACACATTTATACATAGACAACATTAATTGAAAAAAATTTACATCACCTAAATTTAGATAATCTTACCTAGTAAAGGCTCTCCATACCTAAGAATCCTTCAAACACACTTAAACATGGATGATAATCAATGCATCAACAAAGGAGTACCTAAAAATCATAATGAGGTGTTACAATATCCTCCACTATAAATGACTAATACCCCCAAAAATCCCTCAGATTCTTAGACTCAAAAAAATTGAAGTTCAATAATTCCTCATCAAAAATTCCCTATCCCATGTCTAGTAACTATCCCATCTGCACTGCCACAGTACCCAAAATAAAGAAATCATTTTACCATGCAGCACCTTCTGTTAGTGATCCATATTCAGAAGTGGCTGCTCAACCAACGTGGTGTCAGTCTCAAGATCAACATCCTTCCATATAATCACATGGGAAAGATCTAGCATATACCTTCTCATCTTGGAAACATGAAACATTTCATGAATAGAAGTGAAACCATATAGAAATTCTAACTGATATTCCACCTTTCCCAGTTGTCCAATGATCTCAAAGGGTCCCAAAAACCTTAGTGCCAAATTACCCTTCTAACCCAACTGAAAATGTCCTAAGAGAGATGAGACTCTAATAAAACCCAAATCACTGATCTCAAACTCCAATAGTTTACAATGACAGTATGAATAAAATTTACGATGAATCTTTATCATGGTCAATATCATCTTGATCAACTAAACTATCTTAGTCGTCTCCAGAACTAGGCTCAACACAACCAAGGCACACTCCACTAACTTTTCCCAACATAAGGGACATCTACATGGTCGCCCATATAATTCCTCAAAGGGTTTTATATTAATTGATTCCTGATAACTATTTTTATAGGAAAGATCAACTGGTGGAATATTATTTTCCCAAGATCCTCTAAAATCTATCACACAAGACTGGAGCATATCCTCAATAACCTAGATAACCCTTTTTGTATGTCTATCTCTCTATGGATGATAACTTGTGATAAATATAATTTGGGAACCCATCACCTCCTATAAACCATCCCAAAACCTGGATGTGAACCTTGGGTCCCTTTCAAATATAAATGAAGATGGAACCCCATTAATTCACATAATTTATTTTATATACTAGTCCCTAAGTTTTTCCAACTTCATCGTTTCCTTAATACACTAGTGGAAAAAGTATTTATCATATTAGAATTTTTTACATCAATTATTTATAACTGATGTGAAAAGATTTGTAAATTGATTTATCATGTCGGTTATATTATAACCGACATAAAAATGAATTATCTTAATTTACCATGTTAGTTATTTTATAAACTACATTATAAATAAAGTACCTCACTTTATCACATAAGTTATAAAATAACTAACGTGATTAATCCAAATTTTTTACTTCTGTTGTAGAATAACTGATGTGATAAATAAAATTTCATTGCTTTATCACATTAGTTATTATATAAATAATGTTATAGATCATTTTATCATGTCAATTATATAAAAACATACATCATAAATGTAATAAAAAATTCTTTAGCATGTTGGTTATTAAATAACAAACATGATAAATCATTTAATTTTTTTTATAAAGTCCCATTTCAAGTCATTTTGCTATTTTTCCTTCATGAGAAAGCGAATTGGTCTATCTCGCTCGAAAACTATAGAATTGATTCTTTGATAATGTGTTCTCTCAACACATTTTTCCATCTTTTTTCATCATGTTTTTCATCAGCACATCTATCTTCTCGACTTGAAACTCTCAATTAAGCCTCACACACTTCGATTTTGGTGATTTGTGGATGCCCTATATCTACTTTTTATAATTTATTTCATCTTGTATTTCACTATTAATTGTTGAAGGTGGTTTAGTATCCTGATATTATATTATCATTGGTAATTCACAGATGCTCTAAATATACTTTTTTCGATTTTTTTCATCGTTTCTTTCACTATTAATTGATATAGGTGTTTTGGTATCCTGATAATGATTTATCATTAGTATTCTAGAATTTTTATTCAGTGATGTTTTACCTTTAGTTACTTAAATTATTTCCAATTAGTGATATTGGGATATAAAATTAAATATGGATTTTCATTTAGATAGATATACCATGTCACCCAATCTACATTTTTGATATATCCTAATGTGTTATAAATGGATGAGACAACCATTGGTATACTAGATGACAATTGTACATTTTGATAATGAATTCATTGTAACTTCTTATGATTAAGGGATATATATGGATGATATCATTTGTGCATTGGTTAACTATTTATTATTATATCTTAGTTTTTATTACATTCCACTAATTTTCATTTAGTATTATTATAATTTATTTGGAACTGTTCAAGAGTATAAATTCTACCAACCAGACAACCATTAAAATATCACTTCTATTCACCAACCTCAAGAATATGGGGAGGCTCTTTTGAGGCCTTACTACTAACCAGTCTGGTTAATATTTATAAAGTGAACTAGTTTGAGGAATTCTGTGTTAGCTATGTAGCCCCCAAAACAACCTCCCAACAAACCTTGAATAAGATATTTGCACCACCTTCCTAAGAAAATCTAGGTTCATATCAAGTCCTCTATAGAAGATCATTTTCCACAATAACATTTTCCACAGAAAACTCAATAAGAATGTTAAAACCCATAAATGTGACCATTAAAATTACATGAAATGAAGAAAATATTTCAATTCAATACAATACTAAGACCTGTTAGGTTAATATTTTTGATAATTAAGATAAACAATTAAGTAACAAAGCTGATTCTGTGATGGGATAATAATACTTCACATAGGTGGATGGTGATTTATTTTTACATAGTGGTTTTATATCTTGTTGCTCAAAAAAATATCATTATAATTTTTAAATACACATATTTTTTTATATTTCTAAATTGTGTTACTCTCAAATTATTCCATATTTCATATAAATATAAAACAGTATTATCTTACTATATTTTCTTTTTAAAATTATTTCCATGCATATCTTTTTATGATTTATCATTTATATTTAATGTTATCTTCTACTATTGTGTATAAATTTTAATTATATTTTTTAAGGTTTATTTGTTTTCTATTTCGAATTTGTGTTACTTTTAAATTTTGAAATATTTCATATAAATATAAAATTGGGTTATCTTAATAAGATTTATAATTTTGATATTTGTTATAGGTAATAATGAGTTATATTTGGATTAAGACAAATTGAATGAGTGATGAATATGAGGATGGTTTTGGTTATCTATTCGAATTTTCTAACAGAAATGTTCCAAATAATGGAATGTTTTTCTATCCATGCCAGAAATGTTTAAATATGAAAAAGTTAAAAGGTATAGAGATTAAATATAATTTATTTTTTTGTGGATTTAATCTAAGTTACAACCCTTGGATCTAGTCTGGTGAAAGTGGGAAGAAATTCAGATCTATTAATGATGATTCTTTGTAAGATGATATCTCTACTGAAATTGAGGAAATTATTTGTGATATTGAAGCTGAAAAAATTGAGAAAGAACTGAAAATTGAGAATCTATATGGTGATACTAAAAACCCATTGTATCTTGGTTTTATGGATTTTACAATTTTATCATCAGTGTTATGATTGATTTACCTAAAAGGGAAATAAGGATGGAGTGACAAGAGCTTTTTAGAGATACTATAATTGTTGAAACACATTCCTCCTAAAGACAATGATCTTCCAGATTCACATTATAAGGCCAAGAAAATATTATGCCTGATGGGATTGGAATAAAAGAAAATACATACCTTTCCAAATGACTGTGTGATATAGAGGTATGCATATGAATTTCTTTCAAAGTGTCTTAAATGTGAGACATCATGGCATTAGTTGAAAGAAAAATCACAGGCTGATATAGAGATTATAGAAATCCCTACCAATGTATTTTGGTATCTTCTTATAATTCATCAATTGAAATGTTTATTTTCCAATTCAGATGATTCAAAAAGGTTAAGATGGAATATTTATGTGAAAATATGTGATGGAAAAATATGCCATCCAGTAGATTGTCTATAGTGGAAGAAGCTTGATAAGCAATATCCTACATTCAAAATTGAAGTTAGAAATCTCAAACATGGGTTGTTCATGGATGGAATGAATCCATATCGAATCCTAAGTAGCACACATACATCATGGCCTATTTTATTGGTAATTTACATCCTATCTTCTGAATTTTATATGAAGCACAAATATGTAATGTTGAGTTTAATGATCTCTGGAGCAAAGCAACATAGAAATGATATTGATGATTTCTTTTAACCATTAATTGATGATTTGAAACTCTTATGGGAGTATGGTATTAGGGTATATGATTCTAATAAAATTGAATACATTAAACTGCATGCAGTGATTATGTTCACTATAAATGACCTCCTAGTGTATGTAAATATGTTTGGATACAGTGTTAAGGTGTATAAATCATGTCCAATTTGTGAAAAACAGACTTCACATTATCAATTGCATCATGGTAGGAAAAAAATTTACATGGTTCGTCAAAATATTTTTCTTATAGATCACGATTATAGAAGATTAAAAAAGGCATAATGGCTTATAAGAATTTGATATTACTAAAAAACCCTTATCCACTGATGAGTAATTTGAGAGTGAAAAAATCTTGATGTGACATTGGGAAAGACACATAAATTTGGTAATGATAGACATATTTGTAAGAAACAATGAATATTTTTTGCGCTACCATATTAGAGATATCATGAAGTGAAACATAACATTGATGTCATACATGAGGAGAGGAATATATTTGAAAGTTTTATTAGAATATTATTAGATATTAAAAGAATGACTGAAGATGTTTTGAATGCGAGTTTAGATTTATATCAATGGGAATACATTTGGAGTTAGCTCCCACTCCTGATAGAAGGTGAACATTTCTTTTCCCAGCTTATATGATATTTTCCAAGAGGGAGAAAATTAGCTTCGTCAGTTTATTAATGATATAAAAGTGCCAAAGGGTTATTCTTAAAATGTAAAAAAAATGTTGCTTTGAAGGATTTGAAATTGATAGGTATGAAATATCTTTATTTTCATGTCATTATACAACAACTTCTACCAGTTGCATTACGTGGAATATTGACCATCTGTTTCAGAAAGACTATCATGTAGGTGTGTTATTTTTCAATTCAATTTTTCATAAGGTGTTTTATCTGGATGATATAAACATTTTTCAAAATGAATCAATTTCTATACATTGTTAATTGTAACTGTATATTCCTCTATATTTTTTCTGATATAGTGGTGCATTTAATGGTTCATATGGTTCAAGAAATAAAACTTTCTGGATCTATATATCTATGTTGGATGTGCCTTTTTGAAAAGTATATAAAGATATTTAAGGGGTATGTTAAGAATCCATATCAACCTAAATCCTCCGTTATTGAATTGTATATTTATGAGGAGATTATAGAGTTTTGTATGAGCTACTTGTCTACTCATAGCACATTGTCTTGCCTCTATCTTTCCATGAATGAGTAAATAATGATGAAAAAGGGATTGGTGGCTTGAAATTGAAGTCAATTTTAGGTGAACAGATGAATAAGGTACATTTATATATCTTGAATAACATAGCTGTTGCTCAACCATATAAAATATCTCATATTAATGATTTGAAACAATGTCATCCAAAGAATAAAAGAATGTGTAATTTGATTGAGCATAACAAAACATTTCTTCCTTGGTTTAAAAAGACCATGCTTGGTAGATCAGATGCATTATAGATATTAAGATGGTTAGTGGGTTGTCCAAGTTTAAATATGATAACATGGTCCAATTATGACATTAACTGCTATAAATTTCATATGAAAACTCCAGAAAATAGAAGTGTAGTTCAAAATAGCAGTGTATTGGTGCTTATAGAACTAATAAATTTTTCTATTTCTAAAGACAAAAACCCAATTTCTACATCAAGTGCATATTATGGAGTCATTGAACATTTATGAGAGGTGTATTACCTTAAAATTAATATTCATGTGTTTAACTGAAAATGGTTTATCGGTAAAAAAATGTTAGACATGATGAATTTGGAATGACACTTGTTAATATGAATAGATTGAAAGACGCAACTAATTCTTTTATAATGGAAACACATGAAAAACAATTTTTATTTATTCCTAATCAATCCGATATGTAGTGTTCTATTGTTTTACAAGGAAACAACAATATATTGGTGAGGATAAACTTGATGAAGATGCTGATTTATGTGAGATCCCTACTTCCATGGAATGATTAATAGATAAAAATGATGAGCATGTTATAGAAATGGTTTGTCCATAATTAACGATTTTGGAGAATGAATTTTGTAATACAATCCATTATTATATTCCTAATA
The DNA here is from genome assembly GCA_963277665.1 of Viscum album. Classification (NCBI taxonomy): domain Eukaryota; kingdom Viridiplantae; phylum Streptophyta; class Magnoliopsida; order Santalales; family Viscaceae; genus Viscum; species Viscum album. The sequence goes on along the minus strand of OY728133.1, from coordinate 1,615,091,929 downwards.
TTATAGGTATCATATGTTTATTTATCAGTTACTTTTATTACTTTCAAAAAATGTTAGATATTGTAACTTTTTCATAATTAAAATATGTCCTAAAACTAATAAATAGAAATTTATGTATAGTTTAGTTTTGTTTACCATGTTTACCATTATGCAACTTATATATTTTTTGATCATTTTGAATGAAAAATATTTTAAATCTAATATGTTAAAAAATATTCTTTTGTGTAAAAAAATTGGTTTTTTAGGTTGGACCATTTTTAATATTTCTATACCAATTTTGGTTTTGTTTTTATTCATTTACAAAACATATCATATATTATTAATATTGTTATCATTTTAGTTAACTATAATAAATATGAATAATAATGTGTTATGTTTTAGTTCACTTTTTTGTTTCATAATTTTTTACTTTTTATTTACATAAGTATTGTAATATGTGAATTTGTATTTTTGTGCACTAAATTTTTATCTCATTAGGGTAATGGGATATCAATCATTTGATCAACCACAAACTTCTAGATATTAGAATCATGATCATACATCTAGGTCGGAACATACACATGATCTTCTTAATGTTCCCCAATCTTTTTCATGTACTCCCACAATGGAAAAGAAGAGTTTGAGGGTTAGTAAACATGGCAGGATATGTTTACCAAAATTATCACTTGATCGTAGCTAGGAATAGAGGATAGTGTTAGACATTGATGAGAATGATATTCCAAGAGGTCATAATGGAAAATAATTCCAGAGTTTTGTTTCAAATCTGGGTAAAAGAAAAGTCATAATTTTTTTAATAATTAGAGAATTATTGAAAAAACAATACTAGAACAGTTGTGGGAGACGATTTTGGTAATATCTTTTGCAATTTTTTGACTAATCATAAAATATTTATAGTATGTATAATATGTTTTACCTCTTATTTATCAGATGAAATTTGATATACATGACATGGGAAGAGTTAGGATGAAATGTTTATTGATGGATTCTAGGAGATGAAAGTAATTAAAATAAACCCTCTCATATAATTTCATTCTTGGGAATAGGTGAGATGAAAATCCATGTTATATATATCCTTTTATAGGTGAAGAAACATGGAAAGAAAATTTAGAATGTAGAAGATGAGAATAATTTTTGGTAAGTAAAATGTAAACTTTTAGAAGTTTTCTTATATTAATAATCTTATTATTGACGTATTAATGATTTATTATTCTAAATTTATAGGAATTGAGGAGAGTTCATTAATATATCCAATCTAGAAACATATGCCCACATAGTTTATCTCAGGAAGGTTATACATTATTAAAAGAACAAATACTGGATGAAAAATTCAAAAAACATAGAGATGAGTATTCAACCTATGGAGAGGTTTCCCCTCCAACGCCTACGTTTATACAAGAAAAATCAAAGAGGGCTTAGATGATCAAAAAATGGAAATCTCTTATGGAAGAATCAGGGGTTATGGCTATGATAATTATAAGATGTTTATTTTATTTATTTAAGGTAATTCAATTATTTATATACTTTGAATAATTAAATAATTTTTCAAATAATTTATATAGGATTCTCTTGAGGAGGAGATAACATAGGGGGTATTTAAAGATGATGAGAGTCAAGATATTTTATCTACAGCATTGGGAAAGCCCAATCACCCAGGTCATGTATGAGGATACCTGACTAGTGTATCAGTGAGAAAAGTTTTACCATGTTCTTATGCTTCTACCAAGGAGGTTTTATATAAAAAAATAGAATCATTGGAGGCTGGAGTTCAAAATATTAATGTGACAATGGAGAAAAAGATTAGAGTGTCAGTACAATCTATGCTTGTAGACATGCAAAGATAATTTCATACTACAACTCCTACTCCTCCACCTCCACCTGCAGACCCCATTATTTATCCTCCACCTCTGCCTGCAGACCCCATTTTTTATCCTACTCTTACATCCCTCCTCTATAGATTCCTTGTTATTATGAGTTGTATGTTGATGATCTTCTCTATCATATAGTTGAAAATGTGCTAATATATTATATGAAAGATACAATTGATCATCCTCAGCTAGAGGTAGAGCAACATAAGATCACTATACTGAATATTATAGATATATCTGTTGGAGTACCATTACCTACAGATGAGGTGAGGAAAGTTAGAAAAGTATTTGCCCCTTTTTAGTTAGTCCATCTAGACTTCTGTGACACATTACCATAGAGGAATGCGTATATTTTATCTTTTATTCTATTTTTGTATTAATTTTTTTTAAAAAAATTAATGTTAATAAATTTATCTATTTATTTATAGGAATACATTAAAGTAAAATAAATATAGTATATCCAACAATAAAGACAAATGACTTTGAAATCAGATACATATTCTAGAAGTCCTAACAAATTTTCAAGATATTCAAATCTATTGGTGGGTCATTATATGTTTCCAATGGAATATCATGTTTTCGGATGTCCAATAGATGTGGGGATTGTGAAAGGTTATGTCAGGGAGCTTTTTACTGGAGATAATTTGGACATCAAGGTGATATAAGTCTTTTCCATGTAAGTCATAACATAAATCATTCCTTATGTTAAATTTATTGAAAATTTATACTTTTGTTTATTTTGTATTAGTTATCTTTATAAAATGTGTGAGGATAATGAAAATACATATGTATATGGATTGATGGACCCACAGTTGATTTCACCCAAAGTGAAATCAATGACTAAAGAACAAATAATAGTTTATATTGATGAATTATTTGAACAAAATATAATTACGTAGTGTTGGATGTTTCCTTATGTTGATAGGTATGAAACTTATATCATACAATGTTTTATTTATCTTTTAACATAATCACCACTAGCATTAAATTTTCTTTTATATCAGTGATCATTGGATTTTAGGTGTTTTTTAATCAAGGGAGAAAACACTTTATTGGATATTCTATATCCTTAGAGATGTGTGAGGAAATTTTAATAACATGTTGGAAAAGTATGTTTTAATTTCTTAATAGTTGTTTATATTATAGTGAATATTAAATTTATATCATTAATATTATTTTCTAATTGGGGATGGTATTTCTTTAAAAAACACAAATAAAAAGAGTGCCAAGATAAAATATGTATAATAAAAGGTAAATATCAATTTATAATGAGTACATTTTGGCTGTATTACATAAAAATGATATTTTGAATTGACACTTTCATTTAAATTTAATTTTCATAAACAATAAGGCATCATCGAATGCGGATATTATATGTTAAGATTCATGTATGAAATAATTTAAATTGGAATATTTACGAATTTCGAATAGGCTAGATTTCCTTATAAACTATTCCATAATATTTCATTTTTCTTATTAATTATACATGTTAACTACTTTTCTTTTAATTTTTAGTTATTTTATTCCCCTAAAACTTATAGTGAACAAGATTTCACAAAGTTACAAGTGGAATGCTCAAATTATTTTATAGGTTTGATTGTATTTTAGTTTCTTTTTTGTGAATATTATAATTTTGAATGTTTTATTGTAAATGTGTATTTGGTAGTTTTTTTGGTTGGATTTAAGTTTTTTTAGTTAATATTTTAATTTTTGAATGTTGTAACTATGAATGGGTAGTTTTTTTTGTTTGTTCTTTCTATTTCAGTTTCTTTAATATTACTTATGGTTCTAATTCTGGTTTTGCTTATTTTTGGTTGGGTTGGTAGTAGAGAGAAAGGGTAACTTGTGTTAATATTTTTTGAAAAAATATAATTTTTATATCGGTTTTTTTAATATCAAAATTAAAAATATATTCTATTGGTTTTTTATGTCTATTATTTTATAACTAATTCAAAAAAACATTCATCGCAAAGACATTTCATGTTAGTTAGTAACTAACCAACATAAAAAAAGGATTTAGGATTTTTATTTTACACATAGGTTATACAAAAACTGATGTGTTATATAATTTTTTACACTATTTATTAAATAATTAATGTCAAAAAACTTCATCCCGAAGCATTTTTCACGTCGTTTATTAAATAACCGACCTAAAAAACCTTCATTCTATAGCTATTTTCACGTCTGTTATGAAATAACTGATGTAATAGGATAAAATGCATTTTTATTGAATATTGTTTTGATAATAAATGATATAATTTACTCAAATTGTGTTAAATATGTTTATTTATAAAATATTTACGATTAGATCATTAATTTGAAAATTTGTTGGAAATTTCAGTTTTACCCTTTACAGTGCACTATAGTATTTCGAAGATAAATATTTTAATATTTATTATTTGAACATGAAATTTTGTAACTGTGTTCCTGAATTAATGGAATACAACCTTTTTTAGTACATTGAAGCTAAATCGTGCATTTGGTTGGACTAAAAAGACCATGTACTCAAAGATTGGCTGGGCCCGCCAGATTGCACATTGGTTTTGTATTTGGGACATATCTTCTTCTAAGATTGTGTTGGGACAAAAATTTGATAGGATCTATAAAAACCAATTTTAAACAAATCATTATACTTGAATAACAATTGTTTCACATGTTTTTGAGGTCATATTAGTGGTGGAAGTTGGCTTAAAATATTTGGCTGAGATTCCCCATTCACACTTGAAACCTATTTAAACCAAGCCTCCCCTACAATCTATAAATTAGTTTTTTTCACATTTGGTGGGGTTGGGACATGAATTAGGAGATTGGGATAAAATTATAAGTGCTTATATACCATTTCAATCCATAATTTTAGGATAGAAGCTACCAAGATATGATCTCCTCCAAAATGCTCTTCTTTTCCTCTTCATTGTTGTAATGTTGTTGTGCTTTCAATAAACTCTTAGTTTCTCTTCCAGTTATTCTTTTATTTTCAATTTTCTTGTTCTCTTTATCTTCCTCTTTGGTCTGGAATTCAAGAGTAGAAACAAGATTGGGTTATACCCTTTCTAAACCTTTTCACTTCATAATGTTTCAACGATGACTACACTGCCCGTGGAAGAGTAGTTTTTTTAGTAATCAATCAACCACTATCCTTCTTAATTAATTTATTTTGAATAAATGATATATTGTAATTCACATAAAATGATCAATTAATCATATTTTTAAATTTGAATAAACTAATCAAGCAATTGAAAAATTAACACAAAAACACGTGAGGTTGAGTATTGTGTGAATTGTGAGAGCGTGATCTTAATCGATAACACAAGACCATATAGGATCAATTTTTAGTGTTAAAATATAATCCCTAAACTTTATTAATTATAATTTCCAGAGAGGAAATGTTCTTTAATTTACCACTAACCATAAGCTAACCTGAGAACATCAATCAAAGTAGGGTGTTGTGATTGCATGTTCCAATGTTACCCTAGGGTTAAATTCACTTCATCTTTGTGGTAAAGTTAATTATCGTAGGGTTATGGATTTTACAAATTAAGGGATCATAATTAGGAAATGTTAATTTAAATTATAATGACAAATAATTGAGTGAAGATTTAGAGTTAGATCGATTATGACTTTTAATATTTTCTAAAAAACACCATCTTATTGTGTCATTTTAATCGAACTTCATTTAAAAAAACAAAAAAAACAATCTTTTTCCAGCAAACTTCATCAAGGTTTATAATTGTTAAAAAAAACCCCATCCTTTTTATGCAGTGTGTTTTATTCTCTGTTATTTTATTTTCATAATATCTTTAATAAGATGTTTCAATCACTGCCTCTTTGAGAGACGACCATAGTCATTTACTCTGCTGCGCCTAAGTACCCCAACAACCGTTAATCATTTGAAGGCAGCCATGATAGTGCCTTTCATATTATATTATTTTTTATGTTAGTTATTAAATAACTAATGTAAAAAATCGCTCTCATTATAGATTTACTACGTCGGTTTTTTAACTGAAATTAAAGACAATATTCATAACATTTCCTTTAATAACGGAAGCTAAAAAGGGACATAAAAATGTAAAAACAACTTTAAAAAGGATTTTTTTCACTAGTGATATGGAGGAAATGTGCTGATTTTATGAGTTAATAAATGATCACCCATATTGGATCCTTCCCACTAGGAGTCCATGGAAAACCAATGATTAAATACATTAAAATATCATCCCATTTCCAAAATAGAATGGGTAAGAGATGTAATAAACCCATTGGTATTTAGCATTCTTCCTTAATTATATGAAAAGTAAGACACCCTGATACAAAATTTTCAATCGACCACCTCATTCATTTCCACCAATACTGATGTATAAAGTTGTGATACATCTTGGTATCCCTAGGGAACTCACACCAACATGACTGGTCTCCACTATCCATCAATTATTTCCTTAGGGAAAATAAAACAACCAACCTACTTAGGAAGAGAAAAGAACCATTAAGGGATAGAGACCACTCACCCATGGTCTCCCCACCATAATGGATTTTACCCTAGCATTGAAACTTGATGTATTTCAATTGCTCAATGTGAACTCACACATCAAAAGATGAGTCAGCCTTAATTGACTCTAAGAACACATGTCCACCATCCTCTTATACTCCCAAGATCTTCTCAATAAACAATCTCATCATAGACCACTCATCAACTGATTCCTTCAAATATTTTGTCGGTAATTTTCTATACAATGCATCAAAAACCACATTTCACTTCCAAAGGGTGTACACAATATCCAAATCCAAAGTCTAATGGTATTTCAACCAACGTCTATATCACACATTCAGATCCCATAGAGTGAAAATATATTTCAAGCTCTTATTATTAGAATACACAAAAAACTTCTACCTAAAGAGGTCGTGTTTTTATATTCTAAGTGAATTATTAACCACTCCAATCCCAAATAATGGGTAGGATAGTTCTTTTCATGAGGTCGTAACATGCTTGAGTCATAGGGCACAATCTTTTCCCGTGGAACAACACACATCCCAAACCTATACCAAAATCAATTTATAAAACATCATAACCTAAAACTAGTTTTAGAAGAATCCAAACTCATTCTAAAGTCAACCTCACCTTGAGCTCCTCAAATTATATCTGAAAATTTTCATTCCGCTCCAACATTATACTCGTACAGGTTAAAGCAATCAACAGAGATGTAATCTTAGAGAAATACTGAACAAATCTTCTCTAGTAACTGACCAAACCCAAGAAGCATCAAATATCAAACACATTTATGGGCTTCTCAAGGAACATAAAAGGCTATATATTGTTTGGATCAACTGAGACACCCCTCTTAGATATGACACACCCAAAAATTTTCATTTACTGAATCCAAAACTCACACATAGAAATCATACCATATAGACTATATTCTATAAAGAGTAGAAGAATGATATCTAAATTGTCTTTATGATTCTCCTCTATCTTAGAGTATACCAAAAAAATAATCCATGGACAAAAAAACAAAGGATACCAAGAATTTATGAAATACTATGTTTATTAATGCCATAAAAAACAAAGGAGAGTTTGTCAGACTGAATGGATTAACCAAAAACTCAATATTCCCTTACTAGGTCCTAAAACTAGTGGTAACTAAATTGAACTAAATCTTTGAAAACCAACATGCCCCTCTAAGTTTGTAAAAAATATCATTAATCCTTAGAAAATGACATTTTTTCTTAATGGTTTCCTGATTCAACTTCTGATAGTCAATAAAAAGTATGAGACTCCCATATTCCTTTATAGAAAAGAGGACTGGAAAATCCCATGGTGAAATGATGGGGAGAATAAATCCTTTAACCTATAGGTCCCCAAATTAGACATCAAGTTCTACCAACTCAAAATGTTCCATTCAATAAGATGGCATAGAAATGGGAATCATACTAGGGAGAAGGTCAATAGTAAACTTGACCACTCTCTATGATGGTAAACTATAAAAATCATCCAAAAATAACTCAAGGTTCACACACACCATTGCAGGAAGTCGATCACCCAAACAAGGGTCAACTAAATCATGAAAAATATTAGACAACAAGAATGTGATTATCCCAACATAAGGAATAATAAGCCCTAACCTTACTTATATAGAGTCTCACTCACCCTAAAATTCATGAGTGGCCACATATGAAGATAATAACTGAACTTGATTTCAAAAAAATTGTTTCTAGGCCTTAACACTAATCAACCAATACATGCTAATAATTAAATTGAATAAGTTAATATCGAGTGCTAAGAGGTTCTACTTTACCTCAAAGTCAGCTATCATCACCTGACATGCAAGACACTTGAAACCTTTTTTATAAATCTTTCACAAAGTTATGGAAAGATCCAACAAGTAAGACATAATTCTCAATATAAACACATCAACTAAAAATGATGATATAATATAATTAGTATCACTTGTATCTAACAAATATTGCACTATAGAAGATAAAATAAACATTGTACATCTAACTGTAATGACCCAAACCTTTACTAAAAAAAATTCCTCTTGATCTGATTAAATGTATTATTATGTAAAATGGTTATATAATACATATTCAATTATTTGATTTTATGTTTTTAGATTCTAAAATACCATTTTTAATTTTTATCGTTGCTAATATATCCATTGAAAAGTGATCAAATGATTAGTATAAATATAGGGCTTCAACAAATCCAATTTACTCAGACAAAGGAAGCGATGACCTCATATAGTTCAATTACACCATACAAATCCCTTATGTTGGAGCTCAGAAAGGAGGTAAAATCACTGGGATTCACTTTTGACCAAAACAAATTCAAGTTACAACACATTAAGCATGAATGGAACTGACTACGGGAGAAGTGGAAGTTTATAGAGATTACCCCTAGGGCGATGTTATTTGAGCCTCCCCAAGAGTTTCTCACCATTACCCACCTTACCCTAAGGTCATATGTAGGTGTTATAAATGGTCATGTAACCAGAACCTAGAACTATGATTATGTGCATTATTTTTGTATAGAATAAAGAATATACATTCATTTTATTATTGTTACTTTGTAAAAAGTTTTTGAAGCAAAAATATTATTTTTAGTTAATATTCAGTTAATAAATCTATTTTGAAGAATTAATGGATTTTTTAAATTAAATAATATTCTAATAAAATATTATTACTAAATTATATTTTATTAAACATAAATGATCGTATAATTTTTATGAATAAAATTGTAATGTGTATTATGGTTTGAAAGCAGTTTCTGTCAAAACCCATGAATTTTTTATAAATGTGGGTTTTTATTTTAAAAGTAAAAAATTTACATATTTAGAAAATTATTTAGATAAAATGAATATTATTTTTGGAATCCGGATGTCAAAATTATCCAATAGTGAACTTTTCTTAATTTCCTAAGAATGTCAATTTTTAGGTAAAAATTGATTACTATTTAAATATATAATGTGTTTTATGACATAATAATGAACCAATAGTGATGTAATAAAATACTATAAATGGTATTTTCTGCCAATATATGTATTTATTTTAAAATAATTGGATTTTACATTTGTTTAATTTATTTTACAAATTCTTAGTGGACCTTCCAAGACTTATAAAACACTTTGATTTTTAAAATGGTTTCCTTGAGAGTGTGACTCACCTCCACATAAGAAAGCATAATATTTTAAGAATTTTGGTCATTGGCCTTATAAAATATGGGTTTTAACTCCCCTTTGGAAAAAATCATGGGTTGGTTTGTGGATTTGATTAGTTTATTGTGTTGTGTCCAAAACCTAAATAATAAAGAATTCCCTCTCTTTTCCTATATAACCCACACAAGCTCCCAATTCACCTCAATAAAAAAATTTGGAGCTCGACCGACCCCTACCCCCTCTCTATAATATTATCCCAAGGTTCACTAAACTCCCAAGAAGCCTCTCTCAAGCCTCTCTCAATCCTTTGGGATCACACTTTCAAGTAAGGGATTTCTTTATTTTCTCATTTTGGTCCAAATTTTTTTACGTTGTTATGCTCTATTATTTTGAATTAAAAATATTGGGGTATGATTTTTCCACTCCCCTATACTTTTATACTTATGTTTGAATGATGATATACCCCTTTATCTCTCTTTAATTCCTCCCATGTACACTAGTTACCATGCTAAAATTCTGTAAGGGATTTCTCTCTCCTCATTTACATTCAAGAAATTATTTTTTATTATGAATCTAAATTCCCTTAAATATGTTGGGAAATGAGTCTATATAACCCCCTTAATGTTTTTTAATGAACATATTATTAGAAACCCCTTTATCTCTAGTCAATCATTTTTATGAATTCTTATGTCACGCCCTTATGCTGCTCAATTTTCACCGCAATTCTTCATGCCAAAGTCATTGTGTAGTGAATACCATGAAAATTTTTCTATCAAGGGTATTCACCTTTACACACATTTACTTATCGATTGTATATATTCAATTATGTATTCCACATTCCTTTATCATCTAATAAATGATGATGTTGAATGAATCCATGTTGTATGATCCATGTGGCTCACTAATCCCTGAAATAAAATGATTAAGAAGGGTTTTCCCTAATAGCCCTCCAATGCATTGGGTAAAGATTAATATAATGATAAGTCAAGTGCAATGTGGGTTTACTCATGCTAATTCATGTTCAATTATGTTTTAATCAGGCTCCATATGCAATGTTCCTTGGCTCCTGCTAAAATCATGTTAAATATTGTTTCCACATTTCCATGTTATGGTAATAATGTTATAACATGCCTTTATCTTCATGTTTCTCCTATGATCCATTGATATGACTATTGCCTAATATGTACTATATTCTTCATGTTATGCCTATTTTACTCCCTTACTGGTCTTTATATCTCACCATTTTCTTATGCATGTCCCCAGGTTAACCCATGCAATGCTAATTATGAAGGAATGTCATGGTTATGTAAAAGAAGTTTTCAATAAAGATGTTGGGTTTTGTTCTCTAAGTTGTTATGTAGTGTTCCAAATTTCCCAAGACACTATACCTCTCAATCCTGAGATTTGTATTAAGTGAAATTATATGTAATAAATCATGTTTAGGTGTGTAATAAAGAGCAGGGTTGTTGTAGTTGATATCAAAGGATAGGTTTAGTTATTTTTGGGATTAGGATTAGAAAACCCTAGTGAAAGACTTAGGGATAAGAATAAGTATAATAAAAACATCCCTAAATTTTGGTGAGTATTGAGTAAGTGGTTTATCAAGAAAATGCATTCGTTTTTAGATACTAGCAGGCAAAGGCGGCTCTGGAACAAATTTATCTAGGGGTAAAACCCAAAAACACCACTTTGAGCTAGACTTGAATGGGAAATAGTGAATGACAATGTGCCTTACTACACTAATGGTTACTACACTTACAGGGGATATGCTTTGGTAAATTCATAATCTTAGTATGATCCATTATTAAGGGAATTAAAAAAATGCCCCCTAAAAATATATGATGGGAAGTAGATCGTGGATAACATATATTGAAGCCTATAAATTAATAAGTTATGGAAATAAATATAATTTATAAGTTATCCCTTTTTTTAATTAGATTACCCTTTAGGTGTCACCCCTAAATTTTCTTTTATTCCTTCCAATGGCTGGTAAATAGGAGGACTCGACCTAACAACCGAAGAAAAGATCAATGTAATGAATGTTCTAATGAGATAACCAATATGATAGGAGTGGGAATTGAAAAATTTATCACGATACTCTCTCTATTAACTCAAGTTTTTAATATAAACATGGTTCAAGAGAAACTTTCAACCTCCCCCCCCCAATAAAGAACAAGATGCAATCGAGAGATTCATAAGACAAAGGCCTCATACTTTTAATGGATCGCCTGATCCCTCAATCGATGAACAATGGATCCACTCCATTGAGAAGATCTTCTCTATCCTTTAATGTTCTAAACAAGAGATGTTACTTCTGGTTTCTTATCGTATAGAGGGTGAATTTGATCAATGGTGGACATTGATAAAAAATATGAAGCCTAAAGAAGATATTGAGGCGTTGGAATGAAAGGATATTTGGAAAATATTTTTTGATAAATATTTTCCTCAAACCCTCTGAATTAAGATGGAAAGTGACTTCCTTTCCGTCAAGAAGAAAAATTATTAATTCATCATAGCATATGAGAAAAAATTCACAAGGCTTGCACGATATGCCCTCGGCTTTGTCATTACCTCAGAATGCAAGGTTGACCACTTCTTTGATGGGTTAAAAACTAGCCTACAAAAATCCCTAGTGATCTGTGACTTCGAGATCTATGAGGAAATTGTCTGATTTACCCTCAATGTCAAAATGGGGATTTGGGAATCTCATGGGTATCATGGGGATAAGAATCGTAAGGTGGAATTTTATTCTAGAGGTCTGATGGATAAATTAAACAGTGCTACGAAAATCCAACACCTCACTTTCCAAAAGTGTAGAAAGAAGAATCCTGGAAATTCCCTAAAGGGGATGAGGAAATGCTTTAAGTGTGGAAGAGAAGGGAACATGGAAATTAATTACAACAAGAAAAACTAGTGGCTACGACAAAGGAGAGGAACACTGTGTTCAACCCTCAACACGCTATTCATTGCTTCAACTACAAAGAACGTGGGCACATTTCAAACTAGTTTCCTAAGAAAAGGGTTTTTGGAGGCAACCAACAAATTCCAAGGAAACAAGGGTAAGCTTTTTTCATTACTACCACCAATGTGAACCCCGATAATGAAGTGGTAATATGTACTCTAGATATTCATTCAATAATTGTTAATGTACTTTATGATTTTGGTTCTATGCATTCTTTTATATCCCAAAATTTAGTAGAACATATCGAACAATACCACAAATCATGGAAGTAAAGATGTATGTAAGAACAGAAAATGGGGAAATTATTTCAACCCTTGAATATAACTCCTTTACTATCATAATTTCTTGATTGAACATCCCCACAAACTTCATCATAATCCCTCTAGTGGAATTTGATGCAATTATTGGCATGGATTGGTTTTCCCTATATAGAGCCAAAATAAATTGTCGTGAGAGGGAAATCACTCTCCATATGGAGAATCGACCCCTGATTCTGTACAAGGGAAAGGAGGGTGATAAATCTTCCTTAGCCCCGTCATCTCATGTGTGGATATTTTTGCACTATGATCAAGTGTATATTTCGCATATGGTTGAGTCTATGGAAGCAATCATCCATAAAGACATGAATATTGTGAGGGAATTCGCTGAAGTGTTTCCTGAGGAAGTTTCTGGTATTCCACCTAGAAGAGATGTTGAATTCTCAATTGATATTATACCTATGGAATTTCTAATATCAAAGACTCTGTATAGGATGGTTGTTGTAGATCTTTAGGAGCTAAAGAGACAACTACAATAGAATCTAGATATAGGTTTTATATGCCCAAGTGCTTCACCATGGGGTGCACCAGTTCTCTTCAACAACAAGAAGGATGGGTCAATGTGCCTTTGCATTGATTATCGTGAGCTCAAAAAAATCATGATAAAGAATAAGTATCCTCGGTCCTGAATTTATGACTTGTTCGATCAGCTATGTGGAGCACAATACTTCTCCAAGGTGGATTTGTGGTTTGGATATTACCAAGTAATGGAGAAAAATGAGTATATCCTGAAGACTAATTTTCTTACAAGGTACATGCACTATTAATTCATAATAATTCCTTTTGGACTCACTAATTATTTAGTAATCTTCATGGACTTGATTAATAGAGTCTTTATAGATTACCTATAAATATCTATGGTAGTCTTTACAGATGATATTCTAATATACTCTAAAACCAAGGAGAAACATGAGGAGCATCTAAGCATTATACTATAGACTTTGTGAAAGGATAAGCTCTATTTAATGTAATGAAAGTGTGAGTTCTTTTTGAAGCAAGTCTCATTATTGGGTAATATCATCACAAGAAATGGGATATATATGGATCCCTCTAAGACAACAGAAATAGAGGAATGTTCGAGGCCAACATCAGTGAAAGATATCCATAGCTTCTTAGGGTTAGCTGGATATTATCTCCGATTTGCAAGAAATTTATCATGATTTTCAAACCCTCTTACCAAGCTAAATTTGAAGGGAGTCAAGTTTTCTTGGAGTGATGAATACAAAGAGAGCTTCAAAGAGTTTAAAAGGAGGATTATCACTATGCTCGTGCTCAAAAAAACCACAAATGGAGAACTTTTTTTGGTATTTAGTGATGCTTCAAAGAAGGGAATGGGTTTTGTGTTGATGAAAAATGACAAAGTAATTGACTATGCTTTAAGGAAATTGAATGTTCCTAAGAAAAACTATCCAACACATGATCCAGAGTTGGTTATACTAATCATATCTTTGAAAATTTTGTGGCACTACCTCTTTGGGGAGAAGTGTGAAATATATACCAATCACAAAATCCACAAGTATATATTCACACAGAAAGAGCTAAATAAGCACCAACGAATATGTCTAGATATTATCAAAGACTATGACTTCTCAATTCATTACCACCCAAGGAAAGCGAACAAGGTCGCAGATGCTCTAAGTAGAAAGAACCCAACAATTCTATAATTGATGAGAATTGAAAAATATCCAATCTTCTTAGATTTGATGAAGATAGACATGGAAATCATAAATAAGGTAACATCATCAATCCTTTCACAAATTTTTTCTCAATCATCTCTTTTGTAATGGTTAAATGATTCTTAAAAGGATGAAGTGGGAATTAAGAAGAAAGTTGAAACTAGCAGAAAAGGGAAATCCTTGGAGTTCAATGTTAATGAAGAAGGAATTGTGAGATTTGGGTCAAGACTATGTGTTTAATCAAATCCAAAGTTAATGAAATAAATGTTGGATGATGCAAATAGTTCGAATTTCTCTATTCACCCAAGAATCACAAAAAATGTATCAAGATCTCTGAGATCATTTTGGTTGGATAAAATGAAGAAGGAGATTGCAGAGTATACACCAAAATGCATGGTATGTTAGTAAGTGAAGGCTGAGAGGAAAAAGTCCAAGAGGATTTTGTAATCATTACCCATACCAATATGGAAATGGGAGAACATCATCATGAACTTTTTCTCTAGAATTTTGAATACATCCAAAGAAAATAATCATATCTCGGTTGTTGTGGATCACCTTACAAAGACTAAACACTTCATTGTGGTTCGAGAGGATTTCTCATTAGATGAACTGGCATGGATATATATCAGATAAGTGGTAAGGTTTCCTAGAGTACCACTGTCAATTGTATTTGATCGAGATCCAAGATTCACCTCTATGTTCTGGAAGGGTCTCCAACACGCCCTGAATACTGAGTTGAACTTTAGTACGACTTATCATCCTCAAACTGATTACCAATCTGAGTGGACTATCAAAACATCTGAGAAAATTTTGAGAGCATTCTCAATAGACTTAAAAGGAGGATGGAATCAACATCTTCCTCTATTTGAGTTATCTTACAATAATAATTTCCACTCAAGCATCCAAATGGCACCTACTGAAGCCCTTTATGGGAAGATGTGCTGAACACCATCATGTCGGGATGAAGTCGGGGAGGGAAAACTCATAGGTTTAGAAATAGTCGAAGAATTGGTGGAGATGTTTTATACCATTCAACATCACATTAAAGCTGCTCGGAGTCAACAAAAGAACTATGTTGATAATCATCGACGAGACCTAGAGTTTGAAGATAGAGACATGGTATTCCTTTTCAGACCACTATGGAAGTTAGTTATGAGATTTGGGATAAGGGAAAGCTTAGTCCAAGTTACATCGACTCTTTTGGGATCCTTGATCAGATTGGAGTAGCGGCCTATCGACTAGCACTCCCACCGAACCTATCTCAAGTACATGATGTATTCGATGTATCATGCTTGAGGAAGTACATACCTGGCCCATCACATGTACTCAATCCATAAGTGGTACCATTTTATAATGACCTATCCTATGAAGATAATTTTGTGAAGATATTAGATCATAGAGAAAAGGTTCTCCAAAATAATACAATGTCCCTCGACAATGTGTAGTTGAGAAACCACAATTTTTAAGAAGTAATGTGGGAATCAGAGGAAGTGATGAAGCAGAGTTACCCTCATCAATTTTAGTGTGGGAAAAGGAAATTTTGAGGGTGAAATTTCTTAAGGGGGGAAGATTTTAACAACCCAAACTTTTTCTAATGAAAATTCCTCTTAATATGATTAAATGTATTATTATGTAAAATGTTTATATAAAACAAATTCACTTATTTGGTTTTATGTTTTTGTATTTTAAAATACCATTGAGAATTTTTACCGTTTCTAATATAGTCATTGAATAGTGATCACATGATTTGTGTAAATATAGAGCTTTAACAAATCCAATTTACTCAAACAAAGGAAGAGATGTCATCATCCAGTATAATTACTCCATATGAAGCCCATTTATTAGAGCTCATAAAGGAGGTAGTGTCACTAGGATTTGCTCTTGACCAAGACCAATCTGAGCTTAAACACATTAAGCTTAAACCGAACCACCTTTGAGAGAAGTGGAAGTTAATAGAGATTACCACCCGAGCAATGTTATCTGAGTCTCTCCAAGAGTTTGTCATCATTTCCCACCTTACCCTTAGGTCTTAGGCGAGTGTTATAAGGGGTTATGTAAAAATACCCTAGAACTATGATTATGTGCGTCATTTTTGTATATATTAAATAATATGCATTCATTTTATTATTGTTACTTTGTAAATAGTTTTTATAGCACAAATAGTGTTTTTAGTTAATATTCAATTAAGAAATATATTTTGATTAATAAATGGATTTTTAAATTAAATAATATTTTAATAAAATATTATTAATAAATTAATTTCTATTAAATATAAATGATCTTATAATTTTTTATGAATACAATTGCAATTTTTACTAAGGTTTGAAATTTGTTTCTATCAAAACCCATGAATTTTTTATAAATGTCGATTTTTATTTTAAAATTATAAATTCACATATTTATAAAATTATTTATATATAATGAATATTATTTTAGGAATTAAGACCTCAAAATTATCTAAAAGTTAATTTTTCATAGATTTCTGAGGCAATCGAATTTTTGGGTAAAAATTAAATATCGTTTAAATATATAATGTGTTTTATAACATCATAATGACCCAATAGTGATGTAATAAAATAATAAAATGGTATTTTCATCCAATATGTGTTTTAACTTTAAAATAATGTGATTTTATGTATGATTGATTTATTTTACAAAGTCGTAGTGGACCCCCTGAGACTTATAAAACATTTTAACTTTTAAAATGATTTCCTTGACAGTGTGACTCACCTCCACATAAAAAAGCCTAATATTTTCAGCATTTTGGCCATTGGCCTTATAAAATATTTTTTTTCCACTCCCCTTTGGCAAAAACCATAGTTTGGTTTCTGGTTTTGTTTAGTTTAATATGTGGGGTCCAAAACCTAAATAATAATGAATCCCCTCTCTTTTTCTTTATAAACCCACCCAAGCTCCCACTTCACCTCACTCAAAACATTCGGAGTTCAACCAACCACTGACCTCCTATCTATAGAATCCTCATAAGGTGACCCAATCTCTAAAGAAATCTCTCTCATGCCTCACCCAGTCCTTTGGGATCACACATCCATGTAAGATATTTCTTCCTTTTCTCAATTTTGTCCAAATTTCTTTATGTTATTATGCCCTTTTATTTTGAATTAAAAATGTTGGGGTATTATTTTTCACCTACCCTATACATTAATCCTTATTTTTCAATGATTATATACCCATTTATCTCTCTTTAATTCCTCCCATGTACACCCATTACCATGCTGAAATTCTATAAGGGATTTCTCTCTCCGCATTTACATTCAAGAAATTATTTTATATTATGCATCTAAATTCTATTAAATATGTTTGGACATGAGTCTATATGACCCCCTTAATATCCATTTCATATACATATGAATAGATACCATTTTATCTCTCATCAAACATTTTTATGAATTCTTAGGTCACACCGTAATGCAGCCGAATTTGCACCGCGAATCTCCAAGCCAAAGTCATTGTGTAGTGAATACCATGTTAATTTAACTATCAAGGGTATTAACTTTTACACACATTTACTTATTAATTATACAGTTTCACTTATGTATTCCACATTTCTTTATCATGGAATAAATTATGATGTTGAATGATTCCATATTGTACGATCCATGTGGCACACTGATGCATGAAATGAAATGATTAAGAAGGGTGCACCCAGATAGCGCTCCAATGCATTGGGTAATGATTAATATAAAGATACATCAAGTGAAATTAGGGTTTATTCATGAAAATTCATGTTCAATTATAGTTTACTCATGCTCTATGTGCAATTATCCTTGGCTCATTCTAAAATCATGTTAAATGTAGTTTCCACATTTCCATGTTATGATAATAATGTTATATCATGCCTATATGTTCATGTTTCTCTAATGCTCCATTGGTATGACTATTTCCTAAAATGTATTATATTATTCTTGTTATGACTTGTTTACTCCATTACTGGGATTTATAGCTCACCTTTTTCTTAGGCATGTCCTCACATTATCCCATGGAATGCTATGTATGTTGGATCGAAATAACGATGTAGATGCTCAATGTACAAGAGGGGGAGTGAATTGTATACTTTAAAATTTTCCTTAAACAAGAAAAGATCTAAGTTTAACAAAGTTAAACTAAGAAAATTCACAACACCTCTAAAACCAATTGTTGGATTGGTGCAGGGTATGAAGTTACAAACTTCTAGTACTATAAACTTGCTTAAACCTGGAAAGTGATTCCAAAAACTGGTTCCAGAAATATGGTTTCAGAAATTGAAACTTAACCAAAGTTTACAGTATGAGATTCTACCTTAAAGAGTATATAATATAAATGAATCAGAGTACAAGTGTAAGGAAATATAATAAGGTTATACTTTCCTTACAATACACAATGCAGCGGAAAAACAAGTAGTTAAACTACAAGTAACAAATAATACCTCTTTTAACCCAAAGTGATGGGTATCAACAACATTGGATAAAGGTCCCTTGATTTATACTTTCAAGAAAGTTTGTCTTACCCACAACAGGGTAAGCCCTTGATAGGAAGATCGGAGTCTCTGTCTTGCTATCCCTGCAAGCCCTCAACTTCAAGGTAGTTGGAACATCTGTCTTCCTCAACAAGGAAGCCCTCGAACTTCAAGGTAGTTGACACCTCTGTCTTCCTATCCCCGGAAGCCCTCAAATGTAATCACCAACATTCAGAGTCGCACAAAGCAATTTGAATGAGCAGTTCAGCACGCACAAGGAATGAAAAGCTTCTCTCTCTAGAAATCACCTTAACAGCGTGTAATCTCTAGATTGATCAACTTCTTCAATCGTTGTATCATTGTTGAGCTCTTTCAAAGGAGCTACTATTTATAGGCTCGGTTGGAATAGTTGGTTCCCTCCTCCAACAGTCATATTTTCCTTAAATTTCGGAGGGACCTGTACATGTGTCACTCAACTAACAGTTAGTTAGAAACAGAATGGACGACATCGATTTATACCAAAACTTGTGTAACTGAAAGCATGACATCATTTTGTAACAAAACGAGTCTAAGCATAAGCAAAACCGAAATTTGGAATGTAATAAAATAAAAGTTCGGAGTCTAACAAAAATGGAATTTGGAGTCTATAACAAAGAGATATTCAGAATCTATTTTTTAGGAATTCGTAACCAGAACTTACAAAGTTTGAAGTCAGAGTTTATAGAAATTCGGAGTCAGAACTCATAAGAGTTCGGAGTCTGAATTCAGAGAACTCGGAGTCAGAACTTAGATGAGTTCGTAATCAGAATTCGAATTTGAACTTCATGAAAGTTTGTATCCATAATTTGGAATGGAACTTCATGAGAGTTCATACCCAGAATTCAGAATGGAACTTCATGAGAGTTCGTATCCAGAATTCGGAATGGAACTTCATAACAGTTCATATCCAGATTTCAGAATGGAACTTCATTACAGTTTATATCTAGAATTCGGAGTGGAACTTCATTACAGTTCACATCTAGAATTCGGAGTGGAACATCATTACAGTTCGTATCTAGAATTCAGAGTGGAACTTCATTATGGTTCACATCTATAATTCAGAGTGGAACTTCATTACAGTTTTTATTCCAAATTCGGAGTGGAACTTAATTACGGTTCACATCCATAATTCGGAGTGAAACTTTATTACAGTTCACATCCAGAATTCAGATCCTAAAACAGAATGCTTCATATCTAAGTATTATATTATTATGTGGTTTTAGATATGTATCCGATTTTTATGCTTAAGAAAAATATTGATGTGAACTATGAAAACATGGTAGGGGTAAATTCCTTTGAGAAGGAAATTTTCCTTATATAAGTAAAATATATATTTTCTTGAGTATAGGGTGTTTGGGATTTTCAAAACAAGAAGGAATGGAAAAAGTCATAAGGAAAACCTTATTGACTCAACAATGTACGAAGAAATGTCATGGTTGTGTAAAAAAAGTTTTCAATAAAGATATTGGGTTTTATGTTCTAAGTTGTTATGTAATGTTCCCAATTTACAAATACACTAGACCTACCAATCCTGAGATTTTTATTAAGTTACATTTTATGTAATAAATCATGTTTTAGTGTGAAATAAAGTGAAGGTTTGTTATAGTTGGTATCAAAGGTTAGGTTTAGTTATTTTTGGGATTTGGATTGCAAAACCCTAGTGAAAGACTTAGGGATAAGAATAAGTATAATATAAACATCCCTAAATTTTAGTGAGTAATGAATAAGTAGTTTATCAAGAAAATACATCCCTTTTTGGATACGAGCAGGTAGAGGTGGATCTGGCACATATGTATCTAGGGGTAAAACCTGAAAACGCCGCTTTGAGCTAGACTCGAACAGGAACTAGTGCACGAAAACGGGCCTTACTCCACTCTTGGTTATGACACTCCTAGGGTATATGATTTGGTTAATTCATATGATTAGTATGAACTGTTATTAAGGGACTAAAAAAACCCCCCCTAAGAGTATATGTTGGGAAGTAGATCATGGATAACATATATTGAAGTCTATAAATTAATAAGTTATGGAAATAAATATAATTTATAATTTATCCATTTTTTCATTGTATTCCCCTTTATATGTTACCCCTAAATTTCATTTTATTCCTACCAATGTCCAGTAATAGGAGTCCTCAGAATAACAATCGATGAAAAGATCAATGTGAGGATTGTTCTAATGAGATGCCTAATACTATGGGAATGGGAATCGCAAGCTTTGTGATGATACTCTCTCTGTTAACTCATATTTTGAATAGAAATATCGATCAAGAGAAACATTCAACCCCCAACCCCCACCCCCCTGATGAAATAATAATCCACAATCAAGAGATTCATGAGACAAAGGCCTCCTACTTTTCATGGATCATTTAATCCCGCAATCGACAAACAATGGATCAAATCCATTAAGATGGTCTTCTCTATCCTTTAATGTTATGCAAAAGAGAATGTACTTATGGTTGCATATTGTATGGAGGGTGAATCTGATCAATGGTGGACATTGATAAAAACATATGAAGCCTGAGGAGGATATAGAGTTGTTGGAATTGAAGGATTTTCAAAAAATGTTTTTTGATAAATATATTCCTCACACCCCCCGACTTAAGATAGAAAGGGACATCTTTTCTCTCAAGAAAAAAAGATGATGAATCCATCAGAGCATATGAGGAAAACTTCACAAGGCTTGCACGATATGTATACATCTTTGTCATTACCCTATAATGCAATGTTGACTACTTCTTTTATTGGATAAAACCTAGCCTATAGAAATCCTTAGTGATCCATGACTTTGAGAGCTATGATGAAATTGTCTGATGTGCACTCAAGGTCAAAATGGAGATTGTCGAATCTCAAGGGTATCATGGGGATAAGAAACATAAGGTGGAAATTAATTCTAGAGGTATGATTGATAAATTCAATGCTTCTAATAAAATACAACACTTCACATGCCAAAGGTGCGGAAAGAAGCATCCTGGATATTTCCTGAAAGGGATTAAAAAATGATTTAGGTGTGGAAGAGAAGGTAACCCAACCATTAACTACCGATAAGAAAAACATGTGGCCACAACAAAGGAGAGGAATAATATGTTCAACCCTAAGCATGTTGTTCATTGCTTTAACTGCAAATAACTAGGGAACTTTGCAGACCAGTTCTCTATGCCAAGGGTTTTTTGAGGCAACCAACAACCTCCAAGGCAACAGGGGCGAGATCTTTCAATCACTACTACCGAAGTGAACCCGGACACTGAAGTGGTAAGAGTTACGCTAGTTATACATTCAATAATTGTGAATGTAATTTTTGATTCTTGTTCTATGAATTCATTTATATCTCAAAAGTTTATTAGAAAAGTCCTAACAACACCACAAATCATGGAAGTAAACATATCTGTGAGAACAGAAAATGGGAAAATTATTTCAACCCATGAATACAACACCTCCACTATCATAATTTGTTGATTTAACTTCCCAATGAACCTCATCATACTCTCTCTGGTGGAATTTGATGCAATTCTTGGAATGGATTGGATTTCCCTATATACAGCCAACATAAATTTCTATGATAGGGAATCCACTCTCCATATAGAGAATCAACCCCTGATTCTGTATAAGGGAAAGGAGGATCATGAATCTTCATTAGCACCATCATCTCAAGTGTGGATATTAATTCCCTATGATCATGCATATCTTTCTTAAATGGTTGATTATAGGGAAGCAACCATCCTTGAAGACATGCCTATTGTGAGGGAATTCACTGAACTGTTTCCTGAAAAATTTCCTAGTATTCCTCCTAGAAGAGATGTTGAATTCTCAATTGATATTATGCCTGGAACATTTCCAATATCCAAGAATCCATATGGAATGGTTGTTTTGAAGCTTGAGGAGTTGAAGGGACAACTACAAGAGAATATGGATAAATGTTTTATATGCCCAAGTGCTTCGACATGGGGTGCACCAATTCTCTTCATCAAGAAGAAGGATGGTTCAATGAGCCTTTTAATTGATTATCGTGAGCTCAAAAAATCATGATAAAGAATAAGTATCCTCTACCCAAATTTATGACTTGTTTGATTAGCTATGTGCGGCACAATACTTTTCCAAGGTCGATTTTCGGTTGGGGTATTACCAAGTAAGGGTGAAGAAGAAGGATATACCTTATACTACTTTTCATACAAGGTACAGGCACTATGAATTCATAGTAATGCCTTTTGGACTCACTAATGCTCTACTAATCTTCATGTACATGATTAATAGAGTCTTTAGAGATTACCTAGAAAAAATTGTGGTAGTCTTTATAGATTGTAAGAACCCATATCTTCCTTTTAGGTATGTTTTTCTTTTCTGGTTGTTTCTGAGAAAAAGAGGAGTTTCTGGAAATTTTAGGAGTACACGTCATGTACTTATAAGTACTCATCGTGTACTCGGTTTTTATGGGTGACTATGTACATGATGTGTAATGGCTGAGTAAATGTCTATGTGTGGTGACCTGGAGACTGCCTAAAGAGGAGGCTGGTTATGGCAAGTACATGTCGTGTACTTCTAAAGTACACATCCTGTACATTCTTTTTTATTTCATTAAACGAATCGGGGTCACATATGATAGACAGAACCATCTTCTTCTCAACCTATCTCATCTGGGAGAGAACAAGACTGTCAGATCATCACTGAGCCCCTGACTCACTGTCCTTCCTCTGAATTGACCGTTGTCAGTTGCATTGGAATCTCATCGGTGAGTTATTCATTCTTCTTGAACTTCATCTCTTGATTTCTCCTCTTTCATGAGTAATCCTCTGTTGAATGTTTTTAGAATTTTTGTAGATCTATGGAATTATAGGGTGATTCAAGGCCTAGTGTTCATGTATATCGATCTCACAACGCCGAGGTAGGTGGTTTGTTCCTTTCCGTAGTTATTCTTTGAGTTATATGTGCAAACGTTCCCAATAACCTTGAAAGGGGTGTTGAGAGTTTAGGGTTTTTAGCCTTTCATTTCCTGTTATGCCTTGTTTGTTTAGATAGAGGTTAGTTGTTCTGAATAGAGTTAACTTTTCCATGATATGGATCTTTTTATCATATATGCTTGTTTTGACCGTTTGGTTTATCTTGCAAGTTAGGATGCTTTGTTTTCCATGCCTAGTATTGTACGATGGAGTGATTTTATCTAACGTGTTGTGATGTGTTGTAGAATATTTAGACAAGTGGTTATTGAGGTTTACTTTTTCCACAATATATCATTGTGCACATTTGACTAACACAGGGTTGTGAGAACTGGGTGTAGTAGACCATAGGGAGAATAGATGATGAGGGCTTCTCCATAGTGTCTGTTTACTTTTATGTTGCAAGACCATAGGGGGTATGGACATAAGTGCTCCATCAGATTTTTTGTAGTTCCACATTGTGAGACCATAGGGGGAATTGGATGTTTCATGCTTCCCGAGAGTGTCTATAGTTACTGATATTATACTACATGGGGGGTTGATGGTGAGTGATTCCTTAGAGAGTATTTGCTAAAGATGACCATAGGGGTAAGACTGTGTGTACTTCCCAGAGGGTTTCTTGTGTTTGTTTGGTTGAACCAGAGGGGATAGGTTATGATTACTACCTTGAGGGTTACTTGTTTTTTATTATATGCTTGCCTGATATATGGATTTGAATGCAATTGAAACTATGGGATTGTTTACTTTTAAGTAATTCCTTATTTATTGCTTCTTTTTGCTTATTTTCTACCATATATATATTCATGGACAGTTAGGCACAGATCTTTGGGTGGTTTACTACTAGGATTTTACTCACACCCTATTTGGGTCTTGCTTTTGGGACCAAACTGGTTATATTATTGCATGTCTAGATAAGGGAAAGCGCCCTTCTACCTCAGGTTCTTGAATAATGTGGAGCTGGAGAGCATGGGACCAAGCTGAGGCTTGCGATACTGAGGAGTTAATTACTTTTTATTCCTATAGTTGGGTTTAGTACTATATTTCATCATTGTGATGTATTTTTATGTTTTTCTAAACATATGTATCATGCATCATATTCATGTATGTGCTCCAGTTGTTCTTAACTTCAGTCTTATGTTGTTTACTTTTGTATGGTATTATTATTGCTTCTGCTATTGCTATATGTTTTACTTACACTGTGTTACTCTGCCAATGAGGGCATAGTATACCCACTATCACACACAGTTCCCCTACTTCTAGTCAGAAGCCAATGGCGTTTGGGGAAAGGTGCTTGAGGCCATGTGACCAACCAGTTATGGGGCGCCTCTGGGTAGCTTCTGGAACTGGGAAGTTACATAGTTGATATTCAAATATACTCCAAAACCAATGAGGAAAACGAGGAGTATCTAAGTATTGTACTACAGACCTTGTGAAAGGAGAAGTTGTATGTGAAGTACAAAATGTGTGAGTTCTGGTTGATGGAAGTCTCATTATTGGGTAATATCATCACAAGTAATGGCATATCTATGGATCCCTCCAAGATAGCTAAAATTGAGGGATGGTCGAGGAAAACATCGGTGACATATATTCATATCTTCTAGTGGTTATCTGGATATTATCGTTGATTTGTGATAAATTTATCATGATTGTCAAACCCTCTTACCAATCTCACTTTGAAGGGAGTCATTTTTTCTTAGAGTGATGAATACGAAGAGAGCATCAATGAGTTGAAAAGGAGTCTTATCACTGCACTCGTGCTCACACTACCCACAAGTGGAGAACATTTTTTGGTATTTAGTGATACTTTGAATAAGGTATTGTGTTTTTTGTCGATGAAAAATGAAAAAGTCATTAACTATACATCAAGGCAATTGAAATTTCAGGAGAAAAAATATCCAAAACATGATCTGGAGTTGGCTTTAGTAATATTCTCTTTGAATGTTTGGCAGCACTACCTCTTTGGGGAGAAGTTTGAAATATATACATATCAAAAAATCCTAAAATATATATTCAAACAGAAAGATATGAATATGCGCCAATGAAGATGGTTAGATCTGATGAAAGACTGTGACTTCTCAATCCATTACCACCCTGGGAAAGTGAATAAGGTGGAAGATACTCTAAGAAAAAAGGACCAATCGATTCTATCATTGATGAGAATTGAGAAGGATCTAATCTTCTTAGATTTTATGAAGATGGACATTGTAATCATAAATAAGTGAATATCATCAATCCATTCACAAATTATTGATCAACCATATCTTTTGGAATGGTTAAAATATGGTCAAAAGGATGATGTGAGAATTAAGAAGAAAGTGGAAACTAGAAAAAAAGGGAAATATTCAGATTTCAATGTTAATGAAGAAGAAATTGTGAGCTTTGGGTCTAGACTATGTGCTCCATCAAATCTAGAGTTAAATAAATAATTGTTGGATGACGAACATAGTTAAAATTTCTCTATTGACCCAAGAATCAAAAAGATGTATCAAGATCCCCGAGAGAATTATTGTTGGGATAACATGAATAACGATATCGCTAAGTATACATCAAATTGCATGGTATTTCAGTAGTTGAAGGCTGAGAGGAAGAAGTATAATGGGATTATGAAATCATTACCCATACAGACATGGAAATGGGAGAACATCACCATGGACTTTATCACTGGAATTCTGAATACATCCAAAGAAAATAATGTAATCTGGGTTGTTGTGAATCGTCTTACAAAGACTAAACTTTTCATTGCAATTCGAGAGGATTTCACATTGGATCAACTAGCATGGATATATATCATATAAGTGGTAAGGCTGCATGTAGTACCACTATCTATTGTATTCGATCGATATCCAAGATTCACCTCTAAGTTCAGGAAGTGTGTCCAACATGCCCTAAATACTGAGTTGAACCTCATTACGACTTATCATCCTCAAACTAATGACCAATATAATCAGACTATCCAAACACCAAAGGACATGTTGAGAGAATTCTCAATGGACTTAAAAGGAGGATGGAATCAACATCTTCCTCCGGTTGAGTTCTCTTGCAATAATATTTTCCACTCAAACATCCAAATGGATCCTTATAAATCCCTTTAAGGGAAGAGGTGCAGAACACAGGCTTTTTGGGATGAAGTCGGGGAGAGAAAACTCATAGGTCTAGAAATGGTCAAAGAAATGGTGGAGACGGTTAATACCATTCAGTAGCACATTAAACCTGGTTAGAGTCGATAAAAGGCCTATGTTGATAATCATTGATGAGACCTATAGTTTGAAGTTGGAGACATGGTATTCCTCTTCATATCACCGTGGAAGAGATTTATGAGATTTGGGAATAAGGGAAAGCTTAGTCCAAGGTACATCGGCCCTTTTGAGATCCTTGATCGTATTGACTCTGTGGCCTTTCAACTAGCAATACCACTGAACCTATCTTAAGTATATGATGTATTCGATGTATCACTCTTGAAGAAGTACATACCTGACCCATCGCATGTACTCAATCCAGAGATGGTACCATTGGAGAATTACCTCTCCTATGAAGAGAAGCGGTTGAAGATCGTAGATCGTAGAGAAAAGGTTCTCTGAAATAAGAGAATGCCCTTCATCAAGGTGTTGTGGCGAAACCAAAATTTTGAAAAAGAAATGTGGGAATAAGAGAAATTTATGAAGCAAAGTTACCCTGATTTTAGTATGGGAAAAAGAAATTTTGAGGGTGAAATTTCTTAAGTGGGGAAGATTGTAAAGACCCAAACTTTTACTAATGAAAATTACTCTTAATCTGATTAAATGTATTATTGTGTAAAATGGATATATAAAACTTATGCACTTATTTGGCATTATGTTTTTTTGATTTTAAAATACCATTGATAATTATTATTGTTGCTAATATAGTCGTTGAACAATGATCACATGATTAGTATAAATATAGAGCTTTAGCAAATCCAATTTACCCAGAAAAAGGAAGAGATGGCCTCATCTAGTAGAATTTCTCCATAAAAAGCCCATTTATTAGAGATCGGAAAGGAGTTATCATCACTATGATTCTCTCTTGACCAAGACCAATATGAGCTTCAACACGTTAATCTTGAATAGAACCTCCTACGAGAGAAGTGGAAGTTAATAAATATTACCACCCGAGTGATGTTATCTGAGCCTCCCCAAGAGTCCGTCGCCATTGCCCACCTTACACTTAGGTCTTATGCGGGTATTATAAGGGATTATGTAACAATACACCAACATTATGATTATGTGAAACATTTTTTTATAGAATAAATAATATGCATTAATTTTATTATTGTTACTTTGTAAGTAGTTTTTAAAGCATAAATAATATTTTAAGCTAATATTCAATTCAGAAATATATTTTGATGAATTAATGGATTTTAAAATTAAATAACATTTTAATAAAATATTATTACTAAATTAATATTATTAAATATAAATGATCGTATTATTTTTATGAATACAATTGTAATTTTTACTAAGGTTTGAAAGTTATTTCTGTAAAAACACCTGAATTTTCGATAAATGTAAGTTTTTATTTTAAAATTAAAAATTCATATATTTAGAAAATTATTTAAATACAATGAATATTATTTTTGGAATTAGGACCTCAAAATTATCCAAAAGTGAATTTTTCTTCAATTTCTGAGATAGTCGAATTTTTGGGTAAAAATTAAATACCGTCTAAATATATAATGGGTTTTATAACACCAAAATGATCCAATAGTGATGTAATAAAATAATATAAATGGTATTTTCGTCCAATATATTTTTTTCCTTTAAAATAATGTGATTTTAGGTTTGTTTGATTTATTTTACAAAGCCTTAGTGGACCCTCCAAGACATATAAAACATTTTATCTTTTAAAATGATTTCCTTAAGAGTGTGACTCACCTACAAATAAGCAAGACTAATAATTTAAGAATTTAGGTCATTGGCCTTATAAAATAATTTTTTATAATCCCTTTTGTCAAAATCTATGGGAAGAAATCATAGGTTGATTTTTGGTTTTGATTAGTTTAATGTGTGGTGTCCAAAACCTAAATAATAAAGAATTCCCTTTCTTTTCATATATAAACCCACCCAAGATCCCATTTCTCTTCACTAAAAAAATTTGTAGCTCAACAAACCCCTTATATCCTCTCTCTATAATCCTCTCGAGGCACCCCAAGCTCCCAAATAATCCTCTCTCTAGCCTCTCTCAAGCATTTGGAATCACACTTCCAAGTAAGGGATTTCTTCCTTTCTCATTTTTGTCCAAATTTGTTTATGTTGTTATGTCATTTTTTTCTTTTAAAAATGTTGGGGTATGATTTAAAACCACCCCAATACTTCCCTCCTTATGTTTAAATGATGATATATCCCTTTCTCTCTCATTAATTTCTCCCATTTACACTTATTACGGTGCCGAAATTTTGTAAGGGATTTCTCTCTTCTCATTTACATTCATGCAATTCTTTTATGTTAAGCATCTAAATTCCATAACATTTGTTGGGACATGTTTCTATATGACCCCCATACTGTCCATTTCATATAAATATTTTTAGATACCCATTTCTCTCTCATGAACCATTTTTATGAATTCTTATGTCACAATGTTATGCTGCAGAATTTGCACCGCGATTTTCCAAACCAAAGTCATTTTGTAGTGAATACCATGCCCGTTTCTCTATCAAGGGTATTCACCTTTATGCACATTTACTTATCGATTATATAGTTTCATGTATTTATTCCAAATTCCATTATAATTTAATAAATGATTATGTTGAATGATTTCATGTTTTATGATCCATGTGGCACACTTATGCATGAAATAAAATGATTAAGAAGGGTGTGCCCTAATAGCGCACCAATTCATTAGGAAAAGATTAGTATCATGATACATTAAGTGAAATGAGGGTTTAATAATTCTAATTCAAGTTAAATTAGGTTTTAATCATTCTCCATGTACAATGATCCATGGATCATGATAAAATCATGTTAAATGTTGTTTCCACATTTCCTTGTTAAGATAATCACGCTATATCATGCCTTTATGTTCATGTTTCTCTTGTGGTACATTGATATGCCTATTGCCTAACATGTACTATATTCTTCATGGTATGCCTTGTTTACTCCCTTACTAAACTTTATATCTCATCCTTTTCTTATGCATGTCCTCAGGTTATCCTATGCAATGCTAAGTATGAAGGAATGTTGTTCACATGTAAAAGAAGTTTTCAATAAGGATATTGGGTTTTATGTTCTAAGTTGTTATGTAATGTTTATAATTTACCAAGACACTATAAATCTCGATCCTCAGAGTTTTATAAAGTGAAATTTTATGTAATAAATCATTTTTAAGTGTATAATAAAGAGCAGGGTTGTTGTATTAATTGTAGTCATCCCTGATTTAGATTCCTATTATGCATACTCAGTCTCACAAATATGACATGTGTTTCCCACATGAAAATACCCCTTGGCCTGAGGATTTGAACCAACACCCTTGGAATCATCCGCACAAATCAACAGACCCTTAGTGAAAGTGGCTTCTGACCTATATCCCTAGGATAAACTTTCCCAAAAATGATTCAGATGGCCCGATAATCTACAATAATGATAAGTAGAAAGAGACTTCATATAGTTATTATTGGTATGACCATGATTCCCACACAAATAGTATATGTCCTACTTTTTTCATGATGACTCCTATGAAACTAGTTCTAATGAAAATTGGTTACACTTGTGCTTCCTTATCTGACCAGAAGATACACTATGGCTAACAATTGTACCAACTAAACCTCCACCAAAACCAATCTTCCCTACTACGTCCAAATTAGACAAAGATGATTTTTAAAATACCTTAACAAAGTTTGTAAAGAACATCAGAATCAAAATTTTCCTAATAACAGGTGTCAGTCCAAACTCAATCATCCCATATATTAGGCACTCATTAGTGACAAGAAATTGTTTCAGATGCACTAGCTCAGCAAAATGGATGCAATACTCGAGAATGGTACACTCCCCCTTCTCAAAGGTCAGAAATTCTTGGGTCCTTTCCACAAATAATGTATCCATATTAAACTACTAATTAAATATTTTCATGAAATAATATCAGGTTTTATTCTAATGAAAATTATATTATACAATAGAGAGTCAACATCTCTTTCCCTATCCATCATACATGTACATGAAAAAACACACCTTCAAGCCTTCCAGAGTATTAATGAAGTTGAAGATCATCTCAATCCTGTAAAGCCACTCCTAATATTCCTGGGGTAATTTTTCACCATGGAATATGGGTGGATGCTTCCTAGTAAATTCTAGTACATGATCTTCCATATGTCTAAGGTTCCTGACACCCACTTGACCTAGAGTCTAAATAGTGCAAATTCCTACTTCTACCAACAAAGGATCCACTAGAGGATTCTCATTTGGATTATATCTTTAAAATTTCTTTATGGGATATGGGAAATATATTCTCAGAGGAATTTTATCATAAACACAATAAAATAACCAATCAGATCATGACGACATTCTCAAATCTTAGGACCCCTTTTTGAAATCAAACCAATGATTTAAATGAAAAATAATTTAAGGTAATTAAGAATTCTACCAATAAAAGAGATTACTTAAAATTAAATAAACCATACATCCAATTAATTAAAATTACCTCAAACCCAAAGTCTCAAAACTGGTAAAAAATACCCTTAACACCCATGGTAACTCATTTATAATCACAAAAAGTGAGCTGGTCAGGATCCTTTTTCTCACTTACTATCTAAATTCTGACAGTCCTAACTCTTATCTACCTAGGAAATATAACCAAACAAAGATAGTATTAAAAATATTCAGGCAGATCCTTCCTTGTAATACCAAATTGTAATTGATCAACCTAGGTCAACAAAACCATGCACCCGAGCTAGCCATCACATGGTGAGGTGAAGCAAAGAAAACATAACATGTCTTGAATAGAAACAAACATAACATAAAACTAGAGTAATAAGTGGTAGAATAAGATACATCTACATCCATAAAATGAAATCCAAACCAACCAAATAATAAATTATTAATAAAGAAAGACTAATAAGCCTCAATGTGACCAACAGTCACCTTTAAATCAACCTAAACTGAAAATAGCAACAATAAGAGAAGCTAGCATGCTACAAGATGTTATCCCCTTTACCTAAATCCTGCAATACAACATCTACAACCACACAATTAAATAAGTAGTATTTTAGAACAATGTACAGTAGGACACCACTATAGAGTCCATATAAGTTCTAATAATTAGAATACAATAGTTCTAGCTTTTAAAAAAATATTTTTATGCGTCATTTATCATAAATCCAAAATCCTCATATAAATCATTTTCTCTTTGGATTTTATAAAATCCTTTCATATAATCAAAACTAGAAATATGATAATTATAAGTGATAAAATAGGAATTATTTTCCATGCATCATAAGGTAATAATGTAGAAAAATATCCATGAAATACCATCATGTGATTCCATGTGATACTACCTCATATAAAAACCTATGAGAAATTATACATGATAAAAACCATCATATGATAAAAATATATAAATGGACAAGCACAATATAAGTTAGGATATAACCTATGCGATAATATATACTAAAAATAAAATATCTTAAACAATTCCAAATTTTGTATCCAACATATATTGATTCCTTCTATAGTCTATTGATATCAATAAAACAACAAATAGCGGTACCACAAGAACTAAGGTTGCCTATGTCTATTTCTCGATGCACCTAAGGTTACAAAAGTTTAGAGCTTGTAAAAAATCATTTTAAAACCATAATACCAATTTATAAAAAAAAATTAAAAGCTAATCCAATCAACTATAGTGTCTTAAAACCCATTTCCAAATCAGAAAAAATATATTTCTAAATAAATCCCCTATAAAAACATTTATCTTTCAATGAAATCCTTTATAAACACAGATAACATATATTCAATGAACATACTTATTAATAATGATAATAAAATTATTTAATTAACTCATTGTATAAAAACATACCTAAAATAGTATAAACCTAGTCACCTTCAACAATGGTGATTGGAAAACACAAGATCAACCTTCAAAAGACAAGGCATGAAAAGATTCAAAAAAGGATCGATAGATTACACTATCCAATCATGAATCGGAAACATAAACACATCCAACACAGTTTCCATGACCAAATGATTGAATAACTGAAAGGAAATATTACCCAAAGAGGGGAACCTCAATAACCATGATGATCAATCATTGAATGAAAGATCCAAAAGGATAAGAGATCTCCAAAATCATCAAGGGTGAGATCTTGGTAGAGAGAGGGAGTTTGTAAGCAGAATGAAAGAATAATCACCCTCATAGTTCCCTAAAAACAAAGTCTATGAGATTTAAAAGGTGTGTAATACCATTATAGATCGTGAATTCCAAAAGGATGAAAACTCTGAAAAATGCATTGCCTTCTTATAGAAACCTGATTTTAGTCGTTACATGATGTGAACCCCAAATACAAGGCCGGTAAAATTGACATCCTATAAAAAATTCATGGCCTCTCCCCAGTGACCATTATATGGTGTGAAATCCCTTTAAATGGTGTGTAATTAACCAGCACATAGAAAACAAGCCAGTCCTTAGTTAAAGAAAACCGAAGTAAAAAAGTATGTTCTCCAAACTTGGGGATAACCCCACAAATCCATTAATAGATTTATACTAGGATGCCATTATTTCATAAAAAAATACATCCCTAAAAATTAGACCATTTTACCCAAAAAAGTATCTCCATCTTTGATAATCCCAAAAATTCACCCAAACAAGGATGATAAATAATGCATGGATAAGTGAGTACGTGAAAAGCATAAATGGGTTTTACATATAGTTTTAAGAAAAATACAATTTTAAGTCTAAAAATTAATTTACACTAAAATAATGTACATATTTGATTATCTTAAAATTTATTAGTTTATGAGTTAATAAATTAGTGGTATATGACTTTAAAACTAAAATAAGATCTAATGGGAACATTTCATACTTAATAAATGAAAAATAACCAAAAGTAGTTTTTATTAGAATAAAATGCCACATAGGTTTCAAAATGATAAACATCGATTCATAAATATAACATAATATTTTTAAATAATTTATTTTATTCTTTGAATAAAAATTTTGTTCAGAAAAAATATTTCATATACTTCTATATCATAATTATATCATGATGATATCTTAAAAGTGATAATATTTGAAAAAAATGGTATTTTTCACTATTCACCTAAAAATCTACCATTTTAGAAAGATTCCAAAAATTCACCCTCAGATAATTTCAACATTTTTAACACAAAAATGATGTCCATTTCATCAAATTAAATTTATATAAATATAAATTTATCATTTAAATGAAAATATTAATTTTAAATAAAACTAATTTTACAAAAAATGTCTTTTAAACTTTATTTATTAATATTATTTCTTATCAATTTATAATTAATTGAGTTATAGTTTTTACACTGAAATTATATATTTTAAAAGTGATCAATTTAGTATATATAACAATTTTAAATACTTTCCTTAAAAAGTTTACATTTTTTTAACATTTAATGACTTTAATTATGTCACGTTATTCATTTTATAATAATTTAATTTAATCAATAAAAACAAAATCATGACATGGTAGAATATTAATTGACTACTTTATTTGTATTTACTAAAGGCTTATTCTTATTATTATGATAACATGTTGTGGCTCATTTTAGTTTAGTGTTGTGTGTGTTATAAATTGTCCAACATAATACTTATTTAAAAGAATATAAAAACTTAAATTTCATGGAGTTACAAACATAATTTGGGATAAAAGGATTTTTAGAACACTAAATAATGAAAATATATTTCAAATAAATGGATTACATAGAAACACCAAACCTCTAAATTATTGGAACAATTCACATATCTTGGTTGATTACCAACTAGAGAATAAGATGATGTCTACAAGACCTAGCCATAAAAAGCCACATGATTAGGTCCCACCATGATTGTGAACTCATCCAACATGATCTATAGGTTTCATAGGAAAACAATAATATAAAATAGATAAGTAAAGAATATGAATAGTTTTAGTGGGAATTTCATTAGGGAACCAACCCCAAACATGTAAGAAAACTAGTGGAGAAGCGACAAAGGATAAGGGGAATAAGGGGTGCATGCCTAAAAGGATCTTTAGATGAATGGGAGGAGTGGGGGTGAAAAAACCCTTAAATTCAAATAGGGAAAATTTTGAATTTAAAAAAATATTAGAAACCAATTTAGCAACTCATTTAGTATGAAAAATTTACCACACCTTTTCCTAACCATTTGGAATCCACTCGATGTCACTTAAACTCTTTGAAAACCTCTCATGAATTACTATACCATGTTCCAACCATGAAAAAAATATCTGAAAGAAGTCAGTGGAACTTTAACTGAAAATTTCCTTATACAATTCTTGAGGATTATCTAACTAGGGTTGGTTTGGTATATTATTGATCATGTCATCGGTTGGATCCCAACCAAGATGGTATATATCCACTCATTTGAAGGAAAAGGATATATAATCCTTGATTGAATTAGAACAACGAAATTCATAACCATCATTAGTTGAGTCACATATGATTTTCTTCGATACATAGATGTGGTAAATGTGATGTGCTCATCTACTAGAAAAATGACAAGTGATGTATTCGTCAACTAGGTTAGCATTTTTCAGAGAATCAAGAATGTTTAAGATGTCATATATAATATTGACAATTTTCTATGTATAGTTGTCAATTGAAGTCATGTATAAAATGGATTATAGTTTTATATATATTATGTATCTGATATATCTTATGTTGTATATGTTTATCTGGAGATATGAGTATGTTTGATCAATATCACACTGGACCCCATAATAACTTAAGGAGTCATGATGCTTTTGGGGAAGCAACTATTTACATCCATATATGAATTATTTATTTCATACTTTTTATTAAATCTACTAATACATATGGGGTTACATGATTACTCCTTTGGACAAGGATTGAGTTTTGGAAAATGTTCTAGTTTCAAAATAAATAGTGTTTGATTAAACCTAACCAAAAGAGTTTTGGATGGATTCCCAAAGAGTTCTTAAGTTGCGGAAAAATTACTTATGTGATTTTATTCTAATTTAGATATATTTTTAAATGAAGTAAAATTAGGGATATAATATTTTAGTGTATCCTTGAATCATAATAAGGAATATAGGTATACAAATTCCTATATCATAGCCATTGATTGTGGTTGTCATAGAGCGTGATGGGAACGTGATATAAGATAATATTTTAGTGAATAACTAATAAATTATTCCTTGATATGATTCATATATAGCATTTAATATTAATTAATTAGTTAAATGGGTGTAACTTAAATGGGAAGTAACTCTCAACTACCAGGAGATGGTATTCAATGCTCCAACGCTTCGATACATTTAGGATTTATATAGAAGGGGATGTGATCTATACCGTTTATGTACACTTGATGTATGAAATCTTAGTTAAACCTCTCTTCAAGATCCTATTTCTTCATTTATATTCTTTAAAGAATGTGTTATCACCCCTTTAAAGAGTTAGAATCCTCTTGATAAGTTTGAGGACCCACTGTCAAGTGTAAACCCTCTAATGTTGGTGGAATTTATTTTATATTAAGGAAATATCCATTAAAAGTATAACATGGATGTTTTTTCATTTTAGTTATACCTAGTTTTATGTTCTCAATATATTCATATTAAATATATTAAATATAAATCATTCATTTCCATGGGGTAATTTTACCAAAAAGGATAATTATATGATCTTTGGAAACCTGGTATGGAACATTCAGTTCTCAATGATCTCCATTCACCCTTAACTTATAATCATTTCATATATTTTATTATTTGGAAATGGACACTAGAAAAAACTCATCTGGATAGGATTTCAAAATATAATTTTTCAAAAAAAATCTATGGATACAATGATAAATAAAAAGAATATCATTGAAAATTGATCAAAAAATTTACATAAACCTCACTCCATAAGTTGTAAATCATATTGTGGGAATGACATCCAACCATGAGGTTTTAGAGGTAATCTGTGGGGATCTGGTATCATATATCATAACTTAGAAATTAATTAACTCTCCCTCTCTCCAACTATATTAAAGGTGCTTTCAAATAACATTTGTAGTTAAGTAATAGAGTTCCAAGATCACCCCCTCTTCAAGGATCACTGTATATACTAAAATATACACTATAAATTAATAAATATAAATTTATAATGTGGTAAAAAATATTTTATTTTTTAATTAAAAAAACTAATAGGAGAACTTACTTATAGCAAATAATGTAAATTAATATAAAATATAAAAAATATATACACCAGTAGTGCCAGATATAGCACCTTGAGATTATTATAATATATATACCTTTTTTAAAGTATAAATAATTAAAATTGAAAAAAATCAAAAAAAAAATATTTTAAAAAAAATTAAGGATTCTTATATATAATTGGAAGAAAATTATATACAGTCTTTTAATAATTATGAAAATATATTATATCTCCTTCAACTGCCTCCCTAGAACATTGTATATGTTCTTCTCATATAGAAATAGTTGTTTTTTAAATGATTTATTAGGAAAGTTATTAATATCTGGTTCTTATAAGTCAATAAACTCAACATAAGACTATCTTCAAAAAAACATTCCAATTCGAATCAGTAATGACAATGTAAACA
Source organism: Viscum album (assembly GCA_963277665.1). NCBI lineage: Eukaryota > Viridiplantae > Streptophyta > Magnoliopsida > Santalales > Viscaceae > Viscum > Viscum album. The sequence goes on along the minus strand of OY728133.1, from coordinate 1,615,054,292 downwards.
TTCTCTACCTATTATTCTAGTATAAATTGCTTGTTGATTACTCAGTCATATTTATATGACGTTTTTTAAGTTTTAAAATGTAAATTAGAAATGTAGAACCTTCATTCCATGGAACATGTCGAACCAATAATAGGCCCAATAATATATATCTTAATACATGACTATATATACCATTATTAATGACTCACAAAAATTTGTAACTGTATCAACGGATGGAAAACTAGTACCATGTTTTTCATTACTTGATTTACTTAAACATTGATAATGTGAAATTGAAATACATTAGAATATATAGAACCAAAATTATGAGACATGGGAAATGAATCATTAGCTATTTGTTTGATTTATTTAATCACTATAAGAGTACTTAATTCACACATCTTATAAAATTTCTAATTTCACACAAGCCAATGGCTAAAGGGTTGAGAAAATATATCAAATGTAACTACCCATATAATTAAAAAAGTAAATAAATAATATTATTCACAATTATTAATTTTATGTATTCATATTTATCATAGTTTTATAAATCATTTTATAAAAAATTTCACCTGAAAAGAATAGTTTTATTCTAAAAAAAATATTGTTCCATAAATTACATGGTTATATTTTAAAGAAAATTTTATAAATTTTACAAATCTAATTTGATAAAATGGACTTAATTTTTATATCATAAAGTAAAATTTTGATTAAAGTGACTTAGTTTTTATATCATCAATAAAAATTTAAATTAATGTAAATTATTTTGATTTTTTTGAAAAGAATGATTTTTGCACGAATAGTGGAAAATACTGATTTTTATTTAAACTATTATTTATTTTTAGTTATTTAAAAATTTGAATTATATTTAAGATTGTTTTTAAATTTTTATTATACCCATTTTACTATTAATAATACAATTAACTCCATATCAATCATCATTATTCTTTATTTTGGTATAAAAACATTTTTATAATTAAAAAGGGAATTTTTATAAAAATTGATTTAATTTGAGATTTGGATGTCTATATTAAAATTAATTTTTACCACCATTTTAAATTTTATATGGTATAATAGATTTCATATTTTCAATAAAGTGGTTCAAATTTATTAATATTTTTTATTTTATTTTTGGTTATTACCAATAGTTACATTGACAAAAATTAGTTACCATGGTAAAGGGTAAAACATGTTAATTATGGTAAAAACTAAGTTATAAAGAAGCAAGATCTTGTCTTAGTTATTATTGGATTATTTTATTTAAACCTAATAACCTTTTATTTTAAATTGGAATGTTTTAGATCCACTATTTCATGAATAATACATTAAAATATTTTTAAACATTGAAAAATTACAATGGTAACACTCCGCTCACTTATAGTCTTGAACCTACACCCATCACTTCTTTACACACATTTAGCAACATAACTCATAAAATACCTACCCAAATACCTTAAATAATATCCTAACCAGATCCTTGAGTACATGTTATCCAATAAATACTTTCCTATGAATGATTAAGGTGTATTCCAAGAGACGTTTTCAAAAGGTTAGTTATAAGTCTTAAATGAGTGTTTCATGTTTATTTCTTCTTATAAATCTTTAATATGTTATTTAAAAAATATTAAATAATAACAAAAATATCTTATATATACTAAAATTTTATTATTTTTATTATAAAACCATTATTCTTATCCTTTTTTCATCTTATGGGAAATGGGAGCATCGCTCATGTGTACGTGAAGACTACCATCACCACGAAGCAATATGTATTTTTCATCACCGAATCATATGGATGATTTAAATAATAGATAAAATGAATATATTTAATATTTATAACATAATTATGATTATTTAAATATAATATATTACTTAACTTCTTATATTTTCATCTGTTATAAAATGATAATGTTGCCCATGCATATATGTGGACGACAGCCACCATGAGGTGATGTGGTTATCTTTTCATTTACATCATGCATGAATGGTCATATAAATTAAAATAATGAATAAATAATACCTTTATTACATATTTATGATTATATAAAAATAAAATATTTTCTACTTTATTTTCTTATACCTAATTTAGAAATAAAAACCCTATTTATGTGTATATATGAACTATCATCTCCGTGAAATATTATGCTTCATTTTTCATTAACACCTTGAATGTATTTTTATAAAATTATAATGAATTTATAAACATTATAATTATAAAATTTATAATATTATGGAGATTATGGAATAATGAACACTTTGAAAAAGGTCAATTCACCAAGTATATCTAGAGTTTATGAACCAAACGACTGAAAAACATCCAATGTGAACTTAACCAATACAGTAACTAAATAAAACATGTTAAAAAATGAAATAAAGGGAATAATGATAATGGAATAAAAAAATAAAAGGTTCTTAATCTAGTAGAACACTAGTTTTATTTTTTTACTTAGTAGGGTATACATAAAAACAAAATGAGTCGAGACATGAGGTAAGAGATTTTATTTTAAAAATATTTTTTTAATGTTTTCCTTCAAGATATTTTTCTTACATGTTCATGTTATTTGAAATATTTTCAAGAATGTTATTATTTTGATATAATGGTTTATAAAGGATAATTTTTACTACATTTTTATTTCATTACAAATTTTTAAAATTGAACCATTTAAATTTTTTTCATTTGTGTTAATTTCAAATTTCTTACAAAATTGGAAAAATAAAGTTTTTTAATGATTAAATATTGACCTCATTTTCCCACAATCATAGATAGTATTTGTTATTAGTACTCCCTTATAAATTCCATGATAATTTTCAATTAAAAAATTTTTCTACATATTATGGAAATTTTTAGTTCCAATTTTTTTTTCAAATGAAACAAAAAATTATTCTCATTTTTATGAGATGAAAAAGGTGTTTTTTATGGGTTCAAATGCGTTTTTATGGGTTTTTAGTGAAAAAAGTAAGAGATTGCCAATTTTTTCATTATAAGGTAATTTAGTATTATATATTTTATCAGGTGATCCTTTTATATCTCATGATGATGGTTATCCCAATATGCACATCTAATGAATTGGGTAATGATGTAGTCTTAAATGGTGAAAATGAGAGAGATAACCAGATTGGTTAATCTAATGAAATTAACTTAGTTTTAGTTACTCTTACATGGGTTAAAGGAAACTCAAATTGGGTTATAAATATGATAATATATGACACATATACTATTATTGTGAGAAATGGTTTTTTGAAAATATTTTTATTTCATGAGGTAAGGAATGTTTAAAGGTAGGAGGTTTCTTTAATGGATTAGTTTAATGAGTTCTGACATGCCTCAAAATGTCTTCATGAATTTTCCAGTTATTTATAATTGTTTTTAATGGTCTCCTTTGATAAAATATTTTTTTACATGTGGAAATGTTTTATTTATGTGATCAAAGTTTTATTTTGAAAAATGTAAACATATTTAGGGGTTTTCATGTTTTTCACATGACTGAAAAGTTCTTTTTTATTACTGTATAGGGAAAGGCCTAGTACCTCCGTTACAAAGGTCCCCCAAGGGGGTTGAAAATAATGTAATCCAAGGGCATATTTCTGCACAAAGATCTGACACTCTCTCAGAAGAGACCCTAAGCCATAAAAAATTGAAAGTCCTTCTGGGCATCCGAGACTTGCAAGAGTGTCCACAACTAAGTTAGTTTCCCTCCAGCAATGATAAATGACGTGTCCCGAAGAAATTTTCCTGACACATCTTCTGATAATGTAGATCAGATCCTATGGAATATCATGTCTTCTTTGGATCATCTTCACCAGAATTTTGGAATCTGACTCAACTTCCGACACCTCAAGATCGCGTTCCCTGCAAACTTGGAGGCTAGTAAGCAGTGCCCAAGCCTCCGCCCCCAGGGAAGAACCTGGGCCATAGAAGGAGTTTAATTCCACAATAACAGAACTGTAAGTATCACGCAGGACCCCTCCACCTCTCATTAATCCATTTCTTAAAGAGCCATTCATGTTGAGTTTTAGCCCGTTGGAAGGGGGAGTCCAACATACCCATCTGCCTTCCGAGCCTCCAAGAGAAATGGGTCTGTTAAGGATGTTGCAAATCAGTGTCGATTGTTGATTCCCTTTCAATAATTAGAGTAGATTATGAATAAGGGACCTTTCCCTAATCATGTTTTTCACATGACTAAAATAATTCAATTAAATTTATATCTCACAATTAGCTTTGATTTTCTCATCCCATGTTTTCAAATATATTTCATAGGCTATAAGGATGATTGGAAATTTAATAATGGTTAATTTTTTTACTGTTAAGGCTCATCTTAAATGAAGAAAATGTGTATTGAGTGAAATAGGGTTGTAAACTTAAATCTCTATTTTTATAAAAAAAATACACGCTATGTGGAAGATACCAATTTTTATGTAATGATTTTACAAATTATATAACTAAATGATAATTGAAATGTTTTAATAGAAGAATAAAAAATGGAGATATATAAATAGATAAAGAAAAAAGTCACAGAGGTCCAAAGTTATGGAGTCTGAGGGAATCCCCTTCCACAACCAAGGAACATTCAAAAGGAAGAGATCCAAGAGTATATAACACCTAAAGACTCTCATCTTGGTTACTAAAAGAAGCTAAAAAATTATCCATCATATTCCCCTCCTGTAATGTATAAACAACCCTCAATCCTAGATGGGGTAAACATTTTCAATTCTTGATATAATAAATGAGATTCCAAGGGCACTCATGCTTCCCTTTCAAAGTGTTAACCACAATTGTAGAATCTAACTTCGATTCAATTAATGAAATTAAATGATCCTTGAAAAGAATCAACACTTGAAATAAAGTGTTATCATCCACCACAATAATATACCCAGAACCAAAAAACATACAAATAACAGGGATGGAAAATCCACAGGAATCACGAACAAAACCATAACCACTCATAATTCTGTGCATACAGGAACCATAAGTGTTCAACTTTGTCCTATAAGTAGATGGATTCCAACCAATCCCCACACCATAGTTCGAATGACCACAAAAAACATCACTTGTGCATCTTATGGTAGATATTAACAGTTGTAGTGTCATAGAAAAGGAGACTTCCTTGAAAAGCATCACAAATGAAGAAAGAATATCTAGAATTTTTTTCCAAATGTATAGAAGATAATCTTGAATAACCTAATGGATAACTCCATTATTCTAGTCCTATGTGGTATAGTAAATGATGGTGGTTCATATTTCCCGCACATTTTCCTGCACTCAACTCAAGACAAAAGATTCCCAACTAGCCTATAGAAAATCATCATCATCACACTCCCTGTCATAATAAAACCGAAATCTGGTAACCTGGAACCAGAGAAGAACAACCCCATCACTGTGAAAGAATAAGTGAGAAAGAGATTCTATATTTACATTTTAGTTACATTATCACTTCAAATACAGATGAATACATAAACATTAAATGTTATCATTATATGGAATAATATTTCTATGAATCCTCTAAAGAAGAAAGCTATATTTGGGAGAAGTGTCTTTACACTAGAGATTCAGACCCAAGATGTCCTGATTTGAATTTGGAAGGAATATAATATTAAAAACCAAGTATTTAAGATTACTATAAGGAGAATATGAGATGAAAAACTTTTCTGGGTCTTCAGAAAGAGAGATATAACATAACACCTCTTTTTTATCCTCATTTAGAACTACATCAATGAATCGGGTATGGGCACAAGCCTGACAGAAACTGATTTCTAGGAATGGATAGCTTGACAAGAAGAGACTGGAACCAGCCCAGTTGTGTTTTCAAAAAGAAATGTCCCCAATCCCAAAAATACACTTAGGATTATCCATAATTGGAGGAATAAGTCTCTTTAAGGAGCTCTAAATGTTGGATCCTCTATTTCTATTGGTCCAATCATTGGGGAACATCCCATAATTCTTTTTGATTAAACTATATGTAATGAACCACAATTTTATCAATGGAACTTCCCTTATAATAATTTTGAAACACATAATAAAAATATTTTTCTCATAAATAAATAATGATACATTAGTCAGAAAATAATCCAAAGAAATGCCAAATATTATATAAGAACAATAAATTAAAAATAAGATAATGAGAATAGGATAATTTGGATCTACTCGATCCACTAGAATTAATGCACTCATGAATAAAGTAATAGAAACAAAACATAATGTTAATAAAATAAAATTATTTTTAAAGATAAAAGTATATATAAACTTGAGAGAAAATAGAATTGAGTGGAGAATGAATGAAATAAGTGGTATGTATATAAATTAGGGAACCTTTACTAATGTGACAGTTACATAACTATTGGAATATTAATCTAACCATTAGGAATAGTCATCTAGTCATTAGAATAGTAACCTCAAATACTGTTGACACTCCATTTTTTCACATGAATGGATAGTTTTCAAAGAGAAATGCCTTAAGGAGAAGAAGATAAAGTAATACACGAAGTGAAAAATCCAAAACCCTTTTGCAAAGTCCCTCTTCATGGGTACCCCAAGAAGAGTCAGTGTATAGGGTACCTATGCATCATACTACACAACAAGCCTTCACATAAACTTGTACATCACCCTACACAACACAACTAGGTGAGAAATAAACTTCTCCCAGGGTCCCATATTTTCCTATAAATATTACCTTGGGATTATTCAGTTGTACAGACCAAAAATCCTGAATAACTCCTCACACTCTTCTTTTCCTAGTCCATCTTTCAAACCCTATGAAACTTTCAAGGTAGCCCTCCAAAATCTAAAGAAGAGAGAATTAAATGGGGGTAGTTGAACCAATGTCCACCTAGGATATAAAAAAAAAATTACACCTGTATGAGGAATTCTCTCCCCCATGGTTGATTAACACTCACATGAGGTCTATTTCCCTAACTAGGGATCTATGCAAGACACTTCTAATAACACCCTTGGGGACCCTTAGAGCCTTTAGCAAATCCTCTCCCAAGTTTAATTTCCTAGGTGGTCCATCACCAAAATACCTTTGGATAATACATGCCTACCTACATGTAGAAACCCTAGCCAACACAGGAATACCCTATACTATTCCCCCTTAGCTAGCCCAACCTCTACCTTGTGAAATCCACCTCTCAGTCCCAATTCCAAGACATTGATGGCAGGGCATGTCATCCTTTAGATCCCTTTCCTATGAGGGACTGAATTGAAACCTCCACCAAAGCCTATGGAGTTGAAAAACCATGTTAAGAGTCACACTAGTATGTCTATAATTAGATATTCATTCTTTCGGTCGAATGTTTTGTGAACTTGTCCTACTAAACAGTTTGGGTCCTTAGGGTTCATGTGGATATGATTTCCCATAGTTACGAGGATCACAACCCTAGGGGAAATGTTTGTGAACTCTTGGTCTTGGAGACTAGGGTTAAAACTATGTCCTTCCCAAGAAATATCTAAGACCTGGAGCCTTCAGTTCTCAGTAGGGAGGGTGAGAATCATGGTTACATTTCCCTTTACATGGAATGATATCCTCCTCTCCTACTACAGAACCAATTTTAGTGCATCCCTCCTGGAGTTGGCCCCCATACCTTCTTATAGGACCTATCCTACTTAATTATTTCCTCTTTCTATGTGCCCATGGGTTGTATCAAGGTACATCACCAAATGTGAATATCTTGGCTATCAATACAAGAAGATATGTGGGAGCTTCAAATCCCTTTGTCTCTCTCTTTGGGTCCAGGGTATAATGATGAGAGGGAAGTGTTTCTTCCCTAGCCTCTTCCACCAGTGAAAGAGGGATTGTGGGGTTTGTTAGATCTTTGAATTAATCTTGTTTGTGACTTTCAACCATGACTCATCATGACTCATGTGGTATTATAGTTTAGTCATGATCATAGTTTCAAAAAAATCATAGGAATGTTTTTGTGGAGTGTCTTCCTTCTGATCTTCCACCCGCCTTCCTTCAGAGTGCCTCCATAGGGTTGGGTCCTCAATCCCATGTATCCAACCTTATAGAAAAGTTGATTGTTTGGTTTCTCATATCTTCCAATTCCTATTTTCTCATTGCAAGCATGAATCACACGGTCTTAGAAGTTGGTATTGATAATGGCATCTGCACGATCCTAAAAAATGTGGGAATCATTCCATGCATAATTCCCAACCGAACCTTATAGGCCTCCTACTTGGTATAAGAACCAACATATTATAAAGGGAATACTCCATTGAAATAATCCCCAAAATCCAACCCTTTTAACTCCTCTTCTAGAATAAGCCCCAATCAAATCAACATACTCATCCATGGGCCTCCTCCTTTGGTGTATGCCCCAAACAAGCTTCCAAATCACCATGAGTTCAGACATCCTTCATGGCCCCTTTAATAGGGAATTATTTTCAGGAGTAATACCCAATACAAATCTTATCAATGGGTCATACTACCCTATGATACAAAGATGAGGGCCTCCATAGGCATGTTTCCTCATAACAAAACTATATGGGATTTCATTTCCATCTAAATGGGATATGTAGGAAGCCTCTCTAAGGTTCAAACAGAACACCCCAAATCAACCCTATAATCCTTGAACCACATCCCTAGTAAGGTATTATTCAAAATTGGAATTCATATCCCTTACAGGTTTCCTAGGATGATATTTTATATGTCCCAAACCAAACTTTGTCAAGTAACCCTCCACCTAGATGTATTTTCCACAAGACGTTAAAATTCATAGTTCATTTCTTATCACATGACCGTAAATGGTATGATGTGCCCTGTTAAGTGGAACTATAATATGTGGGCTCTGATTTCTTTCATAAGGATACGTAGGAAGCCTATTTTAGGAGTCTAATCCTGACATCAAAACAACTCCCAACTCTCTAGGTGATGATACACTTTCGAGTGCCCCACTATGTGTCTGAAAACTAGAATCATCGTAATAATGAATAAAGAATGACTAACTAGTATGTAAGAGGGTACCATTGATGGGGAACCTTAGATACATACAGATATCTCCATTGATGAAGAAATTCATATACATATAGATGATTTTAAGTTCCATAATTGATAATAATTGATTTTTAATTCAAGGTAGACCCACCTCATACTTGGTAATTGATTAAGGATTCACAAACATATCTTAAATCTATAATAGAGTCATAGAGTTGGAAGTAATTTACTTCAAAAGGGTTTTATGATCCCAACCACCCATCCTCTCTACTAATGTGACTTCTAAAGTTTCATTGGAAAAACTCCCCAATGAACACCTGCCTTTGGAAAGTTGGTTCCTCATTGATATAGAATCACTGGGTGTTTCTGATTCCATGAATAAACTCATTGAAAACTATTCATAATAGTGAACCCAATGTGAGTGATTTCACAAAACAGAACCCCCTTAAATAAACCATTGGTAAATGTGTTTTTGTTAGAAACAAAAAATGGTGAACCTGATTTGAATCATTAACCAAGATGGTGGTGTCACCCATCACTACTAGAAATACTATTTATACCAACGCTTATATCCCAATGATTTACTAAACCGCTGGGAATGGCCATATATACCAATGGTTATCACATACAGTTGGTATATATGATTTTATAAAAGGTTTTACCAAAGGTACATTAGAACCGTTGGTATAGATGTTGTTTAGGTGAGTTTTACCAATGGTTCACTGAGAACCGTTGGTATAGATGTGCTTTCGGTGAGATTATACCAACGGTTCCTTAGAACCGTTGGTATAGGACAGCTTATACCAACGGTTACTTAGAACTGTTGGTATAGGTTTTTCCGGACAAGTATATATCAACGGTTTTTAAAAATCATTCGTAAAAAGTTCCCCCAAATACACAGTAGCCCGACCTCTCCCCCCATTCGTGATACAGATCCCTAAACCAAAGGATTTCGGCGATTTTGGAGCTCTTCCGATTCCTCTTCCTCCATCCCATCCAAGGATCCTGTCAAATCTTATCAGACTCATCCTAAATTAGGTATTTTCTTAACTTTCAGTTTTTAGTTTTGATTTTGATGTGTATATGTTTTTTTTCTATTTTGATTTATGCAATGAGCTTGTATAGTCAACCATTTCGTTGACCACTATTATGGATTAAGGTAGGTTAAGTAGTAGTTGTGGGACTAAGCTTGTTATAGGAGACTTCTAAGAGAGTGAAATTTATCTATAATTAGTTTTATTCACCACTTAGAGAAAGAAATGATTATATATTGATTTAAGGAGGATACCCTTGGACTTTTCTATAGTCTTCTTGGCTTTCTTGTTAATGACTCCTTGACTAAGGAATAGTCAACCATGGAAATAAGGAAATCTAGTACTAAGATTCGTTGGTTCATTCAAAATGACCAAGAATATTAGGAATGTGGCCTAATATTTAGATATTCCTCCCTGATACTTAGTTTTACTTGATTTGTTTCATGTCTCTCTATTTTGGAGTTATATTATCAATCATATGCATGTCATCGACTGTGAGGATATTAAGCTAGATACCGATGCATCATTTATAGAGCACCCAATGGTGAACTTATATTGGAGATATAATGTGTTGTGAAGGAAGATAGTGTCACTAATAAAAGTACTTTGGCCACATGTATGGATTTAATAAGTGACATTGTATTTTGAGGTTGATTTTGGGGTGTAGTGTCACGAGTTTCTTGATCGAAATCACTATAGACACTTCTTGGGGAGACAAGTAATTAGAGGGGAATAATTATAACATCCTTGAAATTCAAGATATGTTTGTATTTAAATTATAACATATAATATCTTTTTTTATCCATTAGATGTACTATTTATGGTAAGAGGAGTCATGGATTTCATTTTTTATAGGTTGGAGGCTTTATGGATTGTACGATGGCTTAAATAAGGCCACTAGTTAGCCAGTAAAGGGAACCATCTAGCTAGTGGAGCTGGAAGTGGGGTATCCATTTTAGTAGAACCCACTGGATAGCTAGTGGCACCCAAAAACATGTTTCATTAATGGTTTTTTCTCCGTTTTACATCAAATAATTTATCTAAATATTCATCTCCTTAATTCAAAACTATGGTGGTTATATCCACTTATAGAGATCCCTCATAGTGCTCTAGGAACCCACATCCTCTCATATAAGAATATTAAAGTCAAGATCGATCATGGGTTTCATTTAAGGTTAGATCCATCCCTTATTGGATAAATAGTCCTTATGTCTCCAAAATTAATCATAGATCTAAGATATTTTGGCTAGATATATGGACTATCCCCAATAAATAATAGATAATCAATGCTTAATCGATATATTGGCATTGGGTCTAGAATATTAGTGGCCTCTTCTTGACCAATCTTGGATCTACTACTGATGGAAAACCCTTTTTGGTACATGAATGTGGATTCCATCTCATAGAATCCTAGAACTATAAATTTAGAAACTCAGTGATGAGAAATTCAGTCTTTTATAGTGAATGTTGGTGCGTGGGCATTATCTGAGTATTTTTCATTGATGAATCCTTGGATTTTGGATTCAATGCACTAAAGGTATGAAATACTTTCCATATTGGGCCATTATTTGGAATTTTTTCCCATGTCTGGTTTGTTTTTATACATAGTTAACAACCCTTTCTTGTATGGATTATGTGTTCCTTACTATGTTTTGTATTAATTGAGTAGTATTGCATAACCTATGGAATATTTGTTCATATCTAGTGGAATCTCTATTTTAGTTTTCATGTTGGCCAATGGTTTTGATAGATTTTGTCAACTCCTTAGAGGGGGATCTAAGGCAGCATGACTCATTGGGAAAGTCCCTAAATAATATGGTTAGCACCTTATATTGGCATGTTTTTACTATGGGAATTCCATAAAGTATTAGAATATTTTCCATATGTTCAGGTATGATCTAGAAAGCCCCCCCCCCACCCCCTTGACACCCCTGACCCCACTAGACAGCGCTGCCACCACCATGGATAGCCCGACCACCCCCCGTGGACACCCCGCCCACCCCCTGGACATCCCCCCCCCCCACCCCTGGACACTCTAGACCCCCTTGACAGCCCCGCCACCCCCATGGGCAGCCTGCCCACCCCATGGACACCCCATACCCCCCCTCTCGGACAGCCCCACCCACCCCCTGGACACCCCTCTCACCTCCTTGGATATCCTGCCCACCCCTGGACTTCCCCTACCCCCTTGGACAGCCTGACCACCCCCGCGGACAGCCCGCCCACCTGGACACCCCGACCCCCCTAGACAGCCCCCACCCCCTAGACACCTCTGACCCCCCGGACGGCCCCACCACCCCCCTGGACACCTCACACCCCCACTGGACACCCCACACCCCCCTTGGACAGTCCCACCACTCCCCTGATCCTCATCCTACTCCTCATCCTGATCTCCCTGAAGAAGTTAAAGTATAAAACTCATGTACTCCCAACAAGACCCTTAAGGATTATGTATTCCTTGATCCCCTTCCAATATCTTATTGGTCAATCCTTGAATATAGGCATTAGAAATTCTGTATCTTATTTTCTTAGATACACTGTATTTTGTTGTATTTCTTAATATGATTCTCATATAGAGTAATGTGTCAGTTATGCTTTTATATAGAGTAAACAATTATCATTTACGTAAATATTTTTTGATCAAACTTCAATTTTATTGAATTTCTTTGAAATGACTTATTTCAAATTTTTTATAGAATGGATAGAATTTGGATGTACGAAACTGATCGGATTTCAACCGATTTTCAAAATAATTTGAACAAGTTTCTAGATTTTGCATTTAAAAAGGCTTTAGATAGTGGTCGCATACACTGCCCATGTTTTAATTGTGTTGGAAGACCTTGGTTGAGTCGTGAATCAGTTAACTATCATATAACCAAATATGGTTTCCAAACAAACTATTATGTGTGGTATCACAATGGAGAGAAAATGGAATCTCAAAATGTTGATGATCCAAATGATAGGACTGAATTGGAGAGTTTGATATATGATCGGTTTCCATTTATTCGGCATCTTGAGAAGGAAAGGATGTCCAGCCAACAATATTTCGATACAAGCTCACATGATGCGTCTAATGAAAATGATGATGTTGATAGGGTGAAAAAATTGAATAATGTTGCAATGACTCCAGTATATCAGCAATGTGGTAAAATGAAAAATTTGGAATTTTTAATCTGATTGCTTCATGGGAAAACGATGTATGGTATTTCAAATACTGCAAATGATTACATTCTTACCTTTTTGAAGGACTTACTTCTAGATGATGCAGATATTCTCTCAAACCACTATATGACATGGAAGTTAGTTGAGGAACTTGGATTCTCAAAAAAAAATCATGCTTGCCTGAATGATTGCAGCTTATTTTGGGAGGAAATTGCTGAATGAAATGATTGTATCAAATGAGGAACCTCCCAATGGAATCCAAAAGATGATGGAACACCATCTCGTGTGCCACAAAAAGTAATGTGGCACTTTCAATTGATCCCCAGATTATAGAACCTTTTCATGTCTGATGAAATATCCATAAAAATGTGATCGCATGACATCGAGAGAAAAAAGAATAATGAAGAGTTGGTTCACCCTAAAGATGGATTTTCATGGCAGAGATTTGATGCTTGATATTTTGAATTTCTAGCTGACGTGCGTCATGTGAGATTGGGTCTTTCATGTGATGGTTTTAATCCATTTGGGCAGATGCTAACTTCGCACAACACATGGACAGATTTCATACATATTTATAACCTTCCCCCTTGGTTGTGTATGAAAAAGCCTTACACTTTCTTTAGTATTATTGATATATGTCCCTTCTGATCCCGACAATGATATAGATGTATACATGAAACCTTTAGTAAAAGAGTTGAAACTTCTTTGGGATGTGGGTGTGCCCACATACGATGCATGTTGGAAAGACATATTTCATATGCGTGCTGCACTTATGTGGACTATCAATGGTTTTTCTGCTTATACAATGATGTCTGGATGGAGCATAAAAGGAAAATTTTCATGTCCTCTTTGTATGAAGAATACTCAATTGAGAATACTGAAATATCGTCGTAGTTTTAGTTTTATGGGACATCGACGATTCTTTCCAATGAACTATCTATATAGAAACAATCGTCGAAGATTTGACAATACCATGGAGAATGACGATCCACCTCAGCGTATGTCTGGAACTGATGTGCTTAATGAATTGAAATATTTTAGTTATTCATTTGGGAAGGGTGTAATGAAATCTAGAAAGAGGAAAAATGTTTCCAATGATACCTATTACAATTGGAATAAGAAGAGTATATTCTTTGAGTTGTCGTATTGGTCAACCAACTTGTTACGTCATTGCTTAGAAATAATGCACATTGAAAAGAATATATGTGAAATGTTGCTTTCGATTCTTCTAAATGTCAAGGGGAAGATAAAAGATGATTTATGATCTCGGTGTGACTTGGTAGATTGGGGGATCAAACCAGAATTGCATCCTGTCTGTATCAGCGAAAATAAATGGCAAGTTCCATGTGCTTCTTATGTGATGACACCTGCTGAAAAAACTCAATTTCTAGAAGTGCTAGAGACTATTAAAGTTACTGATGGATATTCAAGAAATATATCAAAACGGGTCAACATAAAATATTTGAAGATGAAATCTTTGAAGACTCATGATTATCACGTCCTTTTGCATGAGTTGATTCCAATAGCAATCAATCATCTCTTGTCCAATAATGTTAGAGTCTCGGTTATTCGGTTGTGATATTTGTTTAGAGATCTTTGTGCTAAGAGGTTGTCCAAATCCTTCTTGGAAAAACTATTGGCAAAGACACCATTAATTTTGTGTGAGTTAGAGAAAATATTCCCTCCATCATTTTTTACATGCATGTTGCTTTTGACTGTCCATCTTCCGACCGAAATAATTCTTGGAGGACCCATTGCTTTCCGTTGGATGTATCCAACTGAAAGAAACATGTGCACATTGAAATCATATGTTCGGAACAAAAATTATTCCAAATGTTCTATTGTGAACGGTTACTTGGCTCAAGAATGTATGGATTTCTGCTCAATGTATTTGTCTGATCTTACTACGAGGATAGACAAACCAATTAGAAATGAAGAAGAACAGTATGGGAAAATTGAACCTAGTTTTCCATTACTTCCTCAGACAGGAGTAATTCCGGGATCATATACATTGACAACATTAAGCCTTGAAGAGCGAGAGATGGCACATCGCACAGTGTTGTTCAATTGTGATTTGTTCGATGAGTATATCAAGTAAGTTAATTGTACAAGTATCTCTTATCTTATCTCCTATAATTTTAAATATTTTTTAAACTATTATTATTTTTATCTATAGGGAACATAAAGAATTGATATATAGAAAGCATCGTTCTTTATCTTTGAGAAGGAAAGAGACTTTTCATAGAAAAGGGTTTTCTGCTTGGTTGAAATTGAAGGTAAAAATATTTCTGTAATAACTAAATAAAAATAATATTTAATTAATTTTACTATCTATTTATATTTCAGATATCGAGTTTTCCGGCAGACTCAGTTTCTGAGGAAATAAGAGCTTTGGCTTTTGGTACTATTACCATGGTCCGTGCTTGTAAATCACTTGTGATCAATGGATACAAATTTATTATCACTGAACGAGCAAGAAACATTAGAACACAGCATAATGGTGTTATGCTAACTGCCACAATAGACTATTATGCCAGTTCATCGGACACTAGACCTCGTTCTGAAAATGTTTCTTATTATGGTGTCATGGGGAAAATAATAACTTTGGATTATTACTCGCATGGTCGAGTCACGATGATGAAATGTCAATGGTTTGATTCAATGACGAGGCAAGGCACCTTTATTGATGATTGTGGATTTTTAGTTATTGACATGACTTTCACTCTTGCCACTAATTAACCATATGTATTGTCATCAATGGTGAAACAAGTTTTTTATGTCAAAGATCATCGTCATCCTAAATTTGGTGTAATTATTGAAGTAAATCCCAGACATGTTTTTGATGATGGTGATGATGAAGTTGACACTATCCCTACTGCAATTGGAAGAAATCCGTTTATTACTTATGATGATGCCAATAACATAATTTTCAGAGTTGACTGTGAACCCGAAGTTGTAGTGGAAAATATATAGAATCATACAGTCGTGTTCTCACCTACATGTTTCACCTACATCATTCAGAGTGTGTATCCTAGTACTTACCTTCAAACCACCATAAATCTTCTGTTTCATTATGTTCTTTTTATCAGAATGATTTTTCTATATTTTTTTTGGGTTACACATTATTTATTTGTTTCTAATTACTTCCATATTTGTTTTAATTGTAGGAAATGACACCCATTGAAGAGAGGCGGCAGAAAAAGATGACAGATAATAATCATCGCATGGTACGGATGGGTGTTCCTCCACTCATCCCTGTTGTGAGTATTTTATTTAAACTATAAATATTTCAATAACTTATAATATCATGTGTTTAATTTTATGTCAAACGTTTTTTCAGGATCCACCCACTAGACGATAGATATCTGACGAAGAGCCTGATATTGCTCCCAGTAGAGAGGCTGGTGGTAGGAGGGGGGTGGTGTCAGAGATGGATGATCATCTAGTGGTCCCGGAACTGAGTCTGGTGGTACGAGGGCTCGTGGGGAGAGAGTTAGACGATCCACTACCACAAACATATCTTTTACTCCACATTTTGATCCTGGTGTGTCTTCAGGGACACATGAGATATTTAGACCTCCGATGTTTACACTACCAGTTGGCCAGACGTCTATGCCATCATCTTTTGCTTTTGGTTCATTATCTTCGGGCTGTTATATTCCACCTTCTTCGACTCGTGCTGCGACATAGTATGTGGCTGAAGAGCATACACTGAGGGACACTCCACCTGTACAGGATATTCCTTCAGCTTCTGCACCCATTTATCTGACTACCACAGGTATATTTATATAACTCTATCAAATTTTTATACCAAAATTTATTTTTATTATAACTTGTATTGATATTATTTTTCTTTAATAACAGATTAAACTATAGATAGGAGGCAGGGGAGGGGGTATACTCACTTTCATGCGGTATGGAACCGCCAGACACAGTTGATGGTTGAATACAATGTTGATGAACAAATGATTGAGAAATCTGGGCAGCAATGTCGGGGTTTATTGGCGACGCTGGCAAAATACTTCGATATCATTCCGGTCAGCCCTCTCTCTTGGAGACATCTATCACCCGAAGTAAAGGATAACGCGTGGGCACAAATATGGGTAAAAAATCTATTGGATTTAATATAGTATTTTTTTTGTATTTAAATGAACTAATCAATTTGGTTTCAGCTTCAGTTTAACTTCCCTGATGGCAAAGGTGCATGACCAGCGTGTTTAAAAGAGCTAGGAGAGCTTTAGAGAGATTATAAGCATGAACTGTATATTGGCTGGTGTGATTGAGTGGGCACAGAGTTAGAGACATTACCTATCGTGGATGACTATCTGATAGAGCAATATCGCCAAATGATTACCCATTGGGCGACTTCCAAATTTAAGGTATTAATCTCATTTGAGGTATTTAAATGGGAGTTTTCATATTTTTCATTAATATAATCTTATTAATTATTAATCATTACTTAGGAATATTCTTGAAAAAACAAAAAAAACATTGATTCAAAGCAATACCTCCACACTTTGGGGTGCACAACTCTGTCAGATCATGAGAGGCAGCAGGTACGATAAAGTTGTTTATAATTTTTCTTTAAGACTTTCCCTTTTTATTGCATCCTACTTAAATTATGAGATTTATTGAATATTGAATATATGATTATACTTGAACTTTATATTGTTTCAATGTCAATACATAAGCACAAATTGAATATTGAAGGACGTATCCCTCGAGAAAAAATGTTTTGCTCGAGTAAAAGAAAAAAAGATGGAACTGCGGTAAATGAACCGACCCAAGAAAAGATTATAAGTTTTAATTTGTTTATTTCAAAGTTTAATATCTAATTTGAAATTTAATAATCTATTAATATTTTTTACAGGCTGCTTTAGAGGCTCTTGATGCCCAAAAGCCTAACAATTTTGGGCCACACGATCATTTATATCAGGTTTTGGGAGATGAGCACTCTGGTCGAGTACGTTGCCGACCTGGTAAGTATATAGTCCCGACGAGGTATTGGTCCTCTCCAGGTATCCATTCTAGTACCACTGAGTTGGAATAGGTCAAGGAGCATGCAAGACATCCTGATAGAAGGGTCACAAAGTTGGAAGTACAAGTTCAAACGAGGGACAAAGAATTTATGAAACTGATGAAAGCTTTATCTTCATCACTTCCACCAGAGGCTAGTGCGGCTTGTCAGACATTTATGTCGTCGATGGATGCATCATCCAATGCACCAGGTGGAAGCTCTAGTGGCGGTCGAGATGATGACGTTCTTGGTGATGACGAGGATACTAAAGAGGAAGAGGGTGAGGATGAGGATGAGGACGAGGGCGAGGATGGGGCTGAGGGTGAGGATGGGGTCGAGGGAAAGGATGATGCTGAGGATGAGGATGAGGCTGACGATGAGCATGGGGACGATGATGAGGACGACGACGAGGATAGAGATGGCAGCGAGGATGAGTTCGATGATGACAGTGGTGATGGTGATGGTGATCAAGGGCAGATTGATCCATTACATTTTTGAATTCTGTATAACTCTTTATTTTTGAACCTATTTTTCCACTATAGGGTTTTCCTCTGCTTCATAGGGACGTTGTTATCAGATCTGTTTTTTTTTTCACTTGATTCTTATTGTATGATTAGTCTACTACCTAGACCTTTATTATTCCTTGGTACTGTGATACCCATTTTTCTATTTTGTATTACTTATCTTTCTTAGTTAGCCATGTATGTCTTGTGTTATGCATGTGGAAAATGATATGGAAAATGTTCTTTGAAGTAGAAGGGTTTTTGAGTGAAATTGATATTATATGATCTCTAATGAAATTACAATTCCATGGTTATTTTATTCACACCATGACTAATTTTAATGAGGTAATGAGATATATACTGGAAGTGGTACCCAAAAGCCAACAATAGAGGATAAGAACATATACCACTCAATAATAAAGGTGTTTTTTGTGGATATTTTTTTAAAAATAAAAATTATTTTCATGAATCCTATAATTATAGGAAATTAAGGTTTCCAAACTATGTTTGAAGGATGATTGAAATGTGATAAATGAACTCAAACCATCTGAGATTTTTTTTATCCATTTGAAGAGGTACATGACTATATTCAATACATAATCAATCATTTTTGACGTGTACGAGTAAACCCCACCTCAATCCGAGGTGCGGTGTGGCCGGAACCACTCAAAGTGTCTAACTTTTCATTGAAATGGACAACAGTTTAAGTAAAAACAACAACTGACATACGGAAAACTGACCAAACACATTCAGATTTTGTTGAAATTGTAGGAAAATAATCCATGGGTCATTTTTGATGTGTATGAGTCAACCCCACCTCAATCCGTGGCGCGGTGTGGCCGGAACCACTCAAAGTGTCTAACTTTTCTTTGAAATAGACAGCAGTTTAAGTAAAAACAACAACTGACATACAGAAAATGGACCAAAGGCATTCAGATGCTATTGATACTTAAGGAAAATGATTCATGCGTCATATGTGACATGTACGAGTCAACCCCGCCTCAATCCGAGGGCCGATGTGGCCGACACTACTCAAAGTGTCTATCTTTTGTTTAAAATGGATGGGATTTTAATTAAAAAAACGACATATGGAAAACCAACTAAATGCATTCGAATTCTATTGAAACTTTAGGACAATGATCCATGGGTCATTTGTGACGTGTACGAGTCAACCCCGCCTTAATATGAGGCACGGTGTGGCCGACACCACTCAAAGTGTCTCACTTTTCTTTGAAATGGACAATAGTTTAAGTGAAAACAACAACTAACATAAGGAAAACTGACCAAAAGCATTCGGATTCTGTTGAAACTTTAGGAAAATGATCCATGGGTCATTTGTGATGTGCAAGAGTCAACCCTGCCTCAATCTGAGGCGCGGTGTGGCCAGCACCACTCAAAGTGTCTAAATTTTTATTGAAATGGACAATAGTTTAAGTAAAAACAACAACTAACATACAAAAAACCGACCAAATGCATTAGGATTCTATTGAAACTATAGGAAAATGATCCATGGGTCATTTTTGAAATGTACGAGTCAACCCCGCCTCAATCTGAGGCACGGTGTGGCCGACACCACTCAAAGTTTCTAACTTTTCTTTGAAATGGACAACCGTTTAAGTAAAAAAACAACTGACATACGGAAAATAGACCAATGGCATTCAGATACTGTTGATACTTTAGGAAAATGATCCATGCGTCATATGTGATGTGTACGAGTCAACCCCGCCTCAATCTAAGGGCCGGTGTGGCCTGCACCACTCAAAGTGTCTATCTTTTTTTAAAATGGATGGGATTTTAAGTAAAAAAAAGACATACAGAAAACCAAACAAAACAGATTTGGATTCTGTTGAAACTTTAGGAAAATGATACATGGGTCATTTGTGACGTTTACAAGTCAACCCTGCCTCAATCTGAGGTGCGGTGTTGCCAGAACCACTCAAAGTGTCTAACTTTTCTTTGAAATTGACAAAAGTTTAAGTAAAAACAACAATTGACATACAGAAAACTGACCAAACGCATTAGGATTCTATTGAAAGTTTAGGAAAACAATCCATGCATCATATGTGACGTGTACGAGTCAACCTCACCTCAATCTGAGGGCCACTGTGGCCGGCACCACTCAAAGTGTCTCACTTTTCTTTGAAATGGACAACCGTTTAAGTGAAAACAACAACTGACATACGAAAAACAAACCAAAGGCATCCGGATACTATTTTTACTTTAGGACATGTATCCATGGGTCATTTTTGACGTGTACAAGTCAACCCTGCCTCAATCCGAGGGCCGGTGTGGCCGGTACCACTCAAAGTGTCTCACTTTTATTTGAAATAGACAGGATTTTAAGTGAAAACAACAACTGACATACAGAAAACCGACCAAATGCATTTGGATTATGTTGAAACTTTAGGACAGTAATCCATGGGTCATTTTTGACATGTACAATTCAACCCCACCGCAATCTGAAAAGCGGTGTGGCTGAAACCACTCAAAGTGTCTAACTTTTCTTTGAAATGGATGAGATTTTAAGTAAAAAACGACATATGGAAAACCGACCAAAAACATTCGAATTCTATTGAAACTTTAGGAAAACAATCCATGGGTCATTTGTGAAGTTTAAGAGTCAACCCCGCCTCAATCCGAGGGCCGGTGTGGCCGGTACCACTCAAGGTGTCTCACTTTTATTTGAAATGGACACGATTTTAAGTGAAAACAACAACTGGCATATGGAAAACTGACCAAACGCATTCATATTCTTTTGAAACTTTAGGAAAACGATCCATGGGTCATTTGTGACGTGTAAGAGTCAACCCCGCCTCAATCTGAGACGTGGTGTGGCCGAAACCACTCAAAGTGCCTAATTTTTCTTTGAAATGGACGAGATTTTAAGTAAAAAAAATGACATATGGAAAACCGACCAAACACATTCAGATTCTGTTGAAAATTTAGGACAACGATTTATGGGTCATTTGTGACATGTACGAGTCCACCCCACCTCAATCCGAGGCGTGGTGTGGCCGGCACCACTCAAATTGTCTAACATTTCATTGAAATAGACAACAGTTTATGTAAAAACAACAACTGACATATAGAAAACCAACCAAACGCATTCAAATTCTGTTGAAACTTTAGGAAAAAAATCCATGCATCATATGTGACGTGTACAAGTCAACCCCGTCTCAATCAGAGGGCCGGTTGGTCGGCACCACTCAAAGTGTGTCACTTTTCTTTGAAATGGACAACATTTTAAGTTAAAACAACAACTGACATACAGAAAACGGGCCAAAGGCATTCAGATACTATTGATACTTTAGGAAATGTATCCATGGGTCATTTGTGACGTGTACAAGTCAACCCCACCTTAATACAAGGCACGGTGTGGCCGGTACCACTCAAAGTGTCTCACTTTTATTTGAAATGGACAGGATTTTAAGTGAAAACAACTGGCATATGGAAAACCGACCAAATGCATTCGGATTCTATTGAAACATTAGGACAATGATCCATGGGTCATATGTGATGTGTATGAGTCAACCCTGCCTCAATCTAAGGGCCGGTGTGGCCGGTACAACTCAAAGTGTCTTTATTTTGTTTAAAATGGATGCGCTTTTAAGTAAAAAAACGACATACAGAAAACTGACCAAATGCATTTGGATTGTTTTGATACTATTGAAAAATGATCCATGGGTCATTTGTGACATGTATGAGTCAACCCCACCTCAATCCAAGGCGTGGTGTGGCCGGAACCACTCAAAGTGTCTAACTTTTATTTGAAATGGACATGATTTTAAGTGTAAACAACAACTGGCATACGGAAAACTGACCAAACACATTCGGATTCTGTTGAAACTTTAGGATAACGATCCATGGGTCATATGTGACATGTAAAAGTCAACCCCGCCGCAATCTGAGGGCCGGTGTGGCCGGTACCACTCAAAGTTTATTTCTTTTGTTTAAAATGGATGCGCTTTTAAGTAAAAACAACCGGCATACGGGAAGCCAACCAAACGCATTCGGATTGTGTTGATACTTTAGGAAAACGATCCATGGGTCATTTCTGAAGTGTACGAGTCAACTCCGCCTCAATCCGAGGTGCAGTGTGGATGAAACTACTCAAATTCTCTATTTTATTTCAAAAGGAAATCATTTTAAGTGAATACAACTGAAATTTACACTCATCAACGATAGTCTCAAACTCTTTTTCATGAGTTGGGTAGTTTCACTCATGGGGTCATAAGTGACAAGACTTCTAAAAAAATACCTTTTCACCATATATTATAAATAATACAAGTTCAATGCAAAATTCATCACAAATCACTACATACCCAAACCTAGGATCACAAAAAAATGGGATTTGAGCCAATTTCAAATGCTTATTCAACTCTAATAGATATTTCTCAAACTATTCTTCCTATTAGAATTTGATGGGGAGGTGTGCTGGTTGGGGGGTTGTGCATGGGTGAGGTGAATTACCATCGGATGATTGCTGTCATATGTATTTTTTTGGGCTATTTTAGGTGTTTTTTATACTGTTTGAAGTCTGTATGTGGTTATTATGATATTTTTTATGGAGGTGTATAGTGGAGGGTATACTGGAGGGCTGTTGTGCACTGTTTTTTTATGCAGGTGTATGATGGGGCTACTGGAGGGGCTTCTAGAGGGCTGCTATGCAGCAGTTCTGGAAAAACTCAATACCAAGGGTTCTAAACTGTTGGTATACGTGTTATGGAATTCTGGAAAACCTATAACAATGGTTCTAAACCGTTGGTATAGGTTTTTCCAGAATTCAGGAACACCTATACCAATGGTTTAAATGAAACCATTGGTATAGCTTTTGCCAGAATTCTGGAAAAACCTATACCAACAGTTCTAAACCGTTGGTATAGTTTTTCCAGAATTTTGGAACACCTATACCAACGGTTTAAATGAAACCATTGGTATAGGGATTTCCTCATGGGTTACTAGACAACGGTTTGGAAAACCATTGGTATACCCTATACCACCGGTTTTCCAGCCTATACCAACGGTTTTAAACCGTTGGTATGACATACTTTTCTAGTAGTGCATCTATCATGCACTTTTCACTCTTAGGATCGAATTGGGCCAGAGAAGACAATTAATCATGCATGTTTTTGTTCAAATGGGATCATGCATTGATGGGGTGTTCTTTTTTGTGTTTTTCATCAATACTCGGTATCTTTCTCTCAGAACTCCCTTCAATCCAATGGCATTCTTCCAGCTTCTGTAAATGTATTCCTTTAATATTGCTTATTCTAGTTCTTCTTACAAGAAAAGAAAACTATCACTAACCCAACATCTTCAACACAAGGTCTTGAATGTACAGTTCCTAGATTATCACTATAATGGTACAATCTCAACCCTAGAGGTCGTCGGCAGGCCCTCCATCTCTCAAAACCCTGTCGATCTCCAAAACCAATGATGTCTTATGGTCTAGAAGAAGATGACACAAAACGCTGTCTTAATCCATTTTAGAGGGTTATCCTCAGAATTTGAAAACCATTCCCTAACTTATCTCAGGTAGGTAGATCAAGAGGACATAGATAGCATCATCTAGTAGACACAAGGGTTCTTCCAAATCGATCATATGAGCAGTCACTGCCACCAACAATGCATGATAGTGAACCATCAACATGATGAGGGTGTCATCCTCTGTAGTTTGAACCTATTCATCCATACCTGAGTGTACAATATGTCTTTTCAGGGAAATCAACCATCCAACAAAGATTAAGGCCTCACTGCTATTCCCTCCAAATAATCCCACCAATAAAATTTGGTGTCAAGCTACGAGAGGGGATAGATGTGACAAATTTGTGTTCACATTTTCATACCAATTATTGAGTATAAGAGCATTATTTTCACTAGATATATGTTGTTTTGTGGATAAAATGAATTATTTCTATGTTCGTGGTGATTTTCAGATGTTTCCCAACAAAAATCACAAATCCAGAGTGATCATAATGAATGTTAATATATACACAATGTGTACTTTATAAACACATGTCGCGTACCTTTTCCTCGGCATGATTCGGCCAGACCAAGTACACACCCATGTAGTCAGCCATCTCTTACACACCATGCACAACATGATTACACATCGTGTATGTACTTCTATATGTGGATGGGGGATTAAGTTGAAACTACATGCCATGTGGGTGCGCTAATGTTGGGTATCCCACCAACCAACAATCTGTACATTCAATGTCAAGGGGTGGCTTACTGGATCACCTATCGGTGGAGAAACCCAAGCCAAGTCATGTTGACTTGACTAAATGTAATTTACTTTATGGTGCACACCATTTACATTATGGTACACACCATGTATTCTCAATTTATATAAATATGGGGGTTTCCCATCCATTTTTGGGGTTGGACATTCAGGGGGAGGTGTTGTCGCTCTGTCATTCGAATCTCCCCTGAATCCATTTTGTGTTTTCATTTCCTATTTTCAAGTTTTTCATAGTATAATTATCTCTTTACCTTTATTCCTCTCATATCCAAGGTAGGGGTGGAGTTTCATCTCATCCTACACACAGTTACCATGGTCATAAGAGGATAATTCCATCATATTGGGGGTTTTAATAAGATTATGATTTGATGTGATTTAAATTCCAAAGGATTGATTTTATTATGAATTCTATTTTATAATTTCATTAATAAATTAAATTTCATGTTAACTATTGGTGTTGTAGTGGAAAAATAACAACACCAATGGAGAATTAAAAACAAGTTATAGTAGGGGAAACTATGATCATTGGGTGAGCTCATTACGGCTGGCTTTAAGGGTTAAGAACTTGATTTCATTATGAGTAGTTAACTATTGTACTAAGGTGTTAACCTTTAAATGTGTAATTTTTTGTTTCTGGACCAAGAAACAATGATTTTTTTGAATCCCCATGTTAAATAACATTCATTAATAGATCTAATTCTAAATAATTAGTATTAAATTAAAACAAAATTAAATTACAAACCCAACATGGTTATCTTCTATTTATACTATTATTTCCTCTGTTTTAATTTGATTTTATCAAATAGTTTCACTAGTTCATCAATGTTCCCTTCACCATTTCTATCTGGATAACCATATAAGATCCAAAAACTTTCATTGTTTAATTTATTATTTGTTTTCCCCATGAGATTAGCTCCAACTGTCGCTAACTACCTAGTTAGTTGGTTTAGAAGGGAAGAAATAAATTTTCCAAATTTACCGCACCTTGCAACGGGAGTAGTTAGGAACATACAACCACTGACATTAATTCATCTAGATAGAATAATCTCCTAGAAACATCCATGGATTCCCACCATCCAAATTTGGAGGTACACTGGAAGTAGGAACATACACCTACCCGCACCCAACAAGCCTACCAGCAGACTCATCTAAAAGCACTCAATAAATCCCACTCTACTTAATTCTAGAGTGATTGAATCCTTAAGATGCTTATTTGTGGAAGCTTAAGATCCTACTCTCCCATAACCAAATTATTTTAGAAATATTAGTAATTCTGAAGAAACACCTCATACACTTCACTATGAATGATTTCTTCATGACCATAATATGAAAATCCTCGAGAGCCTATCTCATGAAGGGAGTCATGAAAATCCTCTGTCTAGCCAGAAGATCATGGAGAAAGAGGGTATTCTCTTTTCTGTAATCCACTATGGTATTAATCCTTAGGATGACATTCACTTTGTAATTTCTCTTTGTTTTAGTGTTTCACTTCATTAAAAGGGTCCTCCCCTTTGTGATGTAGTGATGATAAAGCCCTCATATCATGAGGCACATGGGAAAACAAGTCCAGTCAAGTCAGATGCCTTTAAAATGATAATTGAAATTCTTTATCTTATATAAGACATCCCAAGGTGTCAATAATTCTATGAACCACCCTTGGTCAAACTACCTTCTAGTGTTATAGAGGAAATCCCTACAAGTCTTGTTGTTTATAATAAATCCATAGGAAAACATCCACTTTGGTTGGAACAGGTTGAGGAAAATTTGGAAAAATAAGAAGATGACATGTTAAACATGAGGAAATGTCTAGCTAAATATGAAATACTAGTCTTTTTCTTGCCTTTATCCACCCCTTAATACAACATTCTAGAGGAGTTATCGAAATATTTTGTGCACGACAACTGCCTCGATATATGGAAAACTCTTCATCACTTGATAGGAAAATCATTACCCTATGATGAGTACCAGATTCATGTCAAGGTAATGTAATGGATGAAATTACAAATTGACTCAGTGTCTCTCCCAGCTATATGACATCCAAAGTTTGAGAAATAGTAAATATCCCTTTAACATGCATGCCTCATCACATTACAAATATTTTGATAGATGATCGTAGATTCCCCATCTAGTGTTTATATCAGAGGATAAGGTTCACATGGAGTGTTATATTTCACCACTCTCCTCAACCAGCAAAGCCTTATGAAAGTGGTATTATGTAATTTTATATCTTTAGGTCAACCTCAAAAAATGATTTTTTTTCCACAATTGATGATATGCTCAACAAAAATAGTACATGAACAACTCTCACCAATTTTTGGCCAGAACCGAGAAATCTATTGAGATACATTTGTGTCAAGCATCTAAGAATATTGAGAAAGCCTCCTTCTTAGAGGGAATTTATTCATCATATTCTGTGATGTCATAAATAGTGTAATAGTCATTGGATGTTCGTGATTCAAGTTAATACCAAATGATTCACTTAGCCCATTTTTGGAAAAAAAATATTGTAGAATCAGAAGGGCAGCAACGATAGTAACACCCATTAAATTTCAGAAGCAACCTCATCTCGCAGGGCTGGAGTATTTTTTTAACCCAACCTATTATTCACCAAACCAGGCTAGAAGATTTGTGAAAGTTGAATGGTAACAACCCCATCCATGAGGGCTTGGGGATTTTTCACTTCTTGAACCTCCTCCTCAATGAAAATCAGTCTTCTTCTAATTAGGGTGAATGTTGTAGAATTGACCCTCCCTATTCATCCCATCCCATTATCGAGAACCATCATTAGGAACATGCATGACTGAACTATCTATAGATTCACTTTGGATTTTCATTTTCCAAATGTTTCCTAGAGAATCATTAAAGGATGTGGCAAGACCTCATGGAGGGTGTAGAAAAATAAAGTCTCACAAAGAAACTGATATAATTTCTAGAATGAATTATGCACTAATTAATGTCATTAATACCACCCGGGGAAACCCTACAGAACACTAGGATAATTTGTTGGAGAAATTAGAGGAGAAAGTTTCAGATAAAAATATGGTACACACTAAAATGATTGAAGGAGGTGTGAATACCTAGAACCAGAGACCTGCCTTGAATCTATTTGTTCCCTCAATAACTCTACCATTACCTCCTTTAAGAGAATCCATCATGGAAAAGTTTCAGGATAATATTGTGCCTCACATACCTTCTAGAGAGGTTGATCCCCTTTCACTTGAAAAAATATTTTCTTGATATGAGGAAGAGATGAAAGAATTTAGGAGACTCAATGAAGAACTAATCCAAGGTAGCCTTCATACTGGATATTTTCTACTATAAGATACTCATCTCACACTCCCAAATAGAAAAAATCATAAAGAGGTATCTCTATAGAAACTAAAGAGGATCTAGAACATCCTCTAAATGTGGGATAAAAACAACTAAAATAATTGGATCCAACAGTTGCATATCAAAAATTACCTATGTTGGGTGCACAATAAGAATAGGGCCAGGCACACCCTTACAGGCTTTCCCCTTAGTGCTACCCATGGAAGATACCAATAATGTCACCACCAATGGACCTACCATCCAATGTACCTGCTAAGATCTGGCTCATCCAAACATTCTTTGAGCACTCATGAACACTATTGATTCATTTATAGATTAATTAGAATCTTCGGAGGAATAGAGAACACTTATACAAAGAGAAATTAAGCCTCTATTTGAATGGGTATATCTGAATCCTCTCTCGTAGAACATTGAAAACCAAGTATTTCCCATTTTTATTGTCTCATGAGACCCATAGTATCATTTGATTCATTTTTTATCTTACTATGATCCCATGATTGGGACCCCTGAAAGATAAGAGGCAATGAAACCCAGGTGCCTCATGAAATCACTATAGGGAGGAGCCTTTGTATGGTACACTAGTTCACAGAATTGATCAATTATAGGGTGGTAATACCTCCATCAGAATTTTATATTCTAGTTTATACCAACGCTATAGAAGAAAATAGTATTTATCCTCTCAAACTAGAAGCAATGGGATAATGAAGCGATTTCATATTTCATTGCTCGAAAAAGGATAGAAATACTTTTTAAACCTATTTCTCCCCCAAGAATAATTATTTATCATATTTATAGTAAAACTTCATGATGAGTTTTACACACCACTTATCCCTGTGAAATATACAAGAGGGTTTCAAACCCTTGTCGGAATTTCTCAAAGAATGGAATATTCCATCACAAATACCAAATCCAAGTCTCATGTAATCCTGTCTACTCAATAAAAGAGAATAAGGAATGTTTAGGTTTCCAATATTACACTTTTGTAAGCCCCTGTACCTGATCCACTCCAAATCTTGCACAGTATCGTGTTATTTTGCCTCCTGGGTGTCGGAAACAATGACTGTATCATCAGTATGATCAAAAATATAATAGGAAAAATTAGTTTAAGGAGATGAAAAAAAAGTTCTATACTTTTCAAAATGACCAAGTGCCTGGCTTATTCATATCATTATTGGAAAAAAAATTTGATCATGTTTCCAATTCCCAAGAAACCTATCAATGATGGTGAATATGATCTCTTAAACTATTTCCCCTTCCATCAAGCACTGGGTAAAAAAAATTAGGAATTTTTTTCTTTAATACATCATACAAAAGATGGTGGAATCTAGGAAAGTGAAACTAGGAACAAAAACCTACTCAATTAGCATGTGTTTCAACCACTATTCTGGAGAAAGGGAGTGAATTGAAGGAAATTAACTACAAGAGTACATAGAATTTCATTAACTAGATAGTCAAAAATATGGTCAACTGGACTCATGGTATCCTTCAAGCATAGTTGCAACAACTGACTGTGCCCCCGACCACTTCCGCTACAACAAAACTGGCTCCATCAGTAGCTCGGTCTTTTAAAATTCAGAATTCTAAAAAATGACATGGCCAAATGAGAAAGAAGTGAACATAAGAATATGATCATGTGGCCCAGAAAATGTTAGCTTTGACTTTAGCAGACTTCATGTCTATAGTCTCAGGAGCACAGGCACCACCCCACTAAACAGTATTACAAGATCCATCCCACCAGACTGAATTTCCATTGGAAAAGGATTTGATCTTAAGTTCCATTATTGTTATTCACTTAATAGACCTCTTATAATAATATTATCATTATTATGAACCCTAATTCCATAAATTTCATTAGGGAACTAGTGGAAGATATGCTCAGATATTAGGATCTAGGAGAAGACGTAGTCATACCAAGAGTCACTACTCTAACCATGTCCATTCTCAAACCATCTATGTTGTCAAAACTCATGGTATAGCTCTCCAATGAGCTCATAATGAGTAGGTAAGATTCCCCACACATGACAGGGTATTCCCTGACATGATAATCCTAGAATATCAACTAGAGGATACATCATCATCTAATCAACCTCGGCATTTATGCATAATTAATAGACTAAATACATTGAGGGAATAAGAATCAATAGCTCATATTCCAAATTTTTGATTCATCCCTTTCAAGCTTCCAATCTTGTATGCTTGTATTTTATCAAAAGACCTCTTAGAAGCACTAAAAGAGGTATTTTGATTTAATCCAAGCATACAAGATTGAAAACATGAAAGGGATGATCCAATAGAATTCCACACGGTAATCTATTTCAAAAACCAGGATGAATATTCCATTATATAGGGAGTTGTTAGACCCTTGTATATATCTGGTAGGATAAATGACATTGATATCTAATGAGCCTTCATTGACAATGGATCAAGATTCAAAATCATCCCAATCCAAACACTTTTTCAAATGGGTTTCAATAAATCTCACTTGTCTCCCTCTAATTTAATTTTATAGGGTTATGAAAAGAATGATAAAAATCCTTTTGGTGAAATAAAACTTGGGACTTAGTTTGGGGATCTCGTGTCTGACCTAGAATTCATGGTTGTTAGGTAGGATACGACCTTCAATGTTCTACTAGGAAGACCTTGGCCACATCATCATGCAATTATCTTTCATCATACCACCAATGAATCAAATATTACACCAAAGGGAAAAATTGGGAAATTTCATCATGACAAGGCCCCATTCAAATAATTTGAGTCATAGTAAATTGATGCGGGATTATTCCATATGAATGGGTATATGGCTGATGATGTTGCTTGAATAAATACCCCAAATGGTTTTGAGATGATTTTGACTAACCCTTTCAAACAAAACAGTGTAGAATACGTACTCCCCATAAACCAAATTGAAGAATTAGGTCTGAATTTGAGCACACATCTAGAGGCATCCACTATATTAATTATGATAATTGAGCCTAGAAACACTAGAGAATTTGTCAACTCTCTAATCAGTAATGAAATCCTTGATGAAAATTTCTTCATTCCATCCCTCAAAATTCAAAACTTCACTATTCTATTAGTTAGGTTGGTAAAAGATTTCATATCAATAGTGGAAAATAAAGATTCTCATTCTCAGTCCCTCTTCCCCCCTTTGAAGTTCCAAAAAGTCCTCACACCTGAAATCAAGTGAGAAATTTTTTCTTCATCTTCTGAATGTCCAAATGCTGGCTTCTCTCCTAAATCCATGAAACTTGCATCATCACCAACTTACCATGAATAAGTGGAAGAGCTAAAGAATGGGGAAGAGGAAGAGGAGGAAGACCCTAGAGATTCTCGTCCATTATTTTAGGAAGGTGTCTCTGCCATTCTGAATGAACTCAAGGAAATAAATCTGGGTGTATATGAAGATCCAGGACCCACTTTGATCAGTGCGTCCATGACTTCCAAATAATAGAAGGTTTATACTTCCTTTACAAAGAAAAAATAGTACTTGTTTACCTGGAATTACACATACATTCCAGGTCTCAATCTTGAGGTGGAATCCCACCACTTGGAATTGCTAGATGACCATTGGGGATGAAAACAAGAAACCAGATAGACATACACAACTCATGCCTCTAAAATTGAGGCTAATTTAGTTAAGATATTTTAATAAAGAATTCATCTAAGAGGTAAAATATCCAAAATTGATAGACAATATCATCCCATTAAAGAGAAATAATGGGAAAATCAGAGTTTAAATCAACTTTGAATCAACATTATAGATATCATCTAGTACTTTCTGAAAGATGACTTCTTATTTCCAATCACAAAACTTCTAATTGATATGATGGATAGTTATCAAGACCTCTCCTTCATGGATGGATATTTAAGGTAAAACCAAATTAATATGGCTCTAGAAGATTCAGAAGAAAGTACCTTTAGGGGAAATAAGGAAGTATTCTTCTATTGGGTAATTCCTTTTGGCTTAAATAACTTTGATTCCACATACTAGTATTCCATAAATTTCATTTTCAAACCCTACCAAGAGAATTTTGTCCAATGCTACGTTGACAATCTAGAGGTTAAGTCCTAAAAATATTCTAACCACTTGACTTACTTGGAGACCATCTTCAACAAGCAATGAAAATATAGCCTAAAATTGAATACCTTAAAATGTTCTTTTTTGGTAACCCTATGAAAGTTTCTACTCTTCGTCATACGCCATTATAGAATTGAATTTGATCTCGAGAAAAAAATATTCCATTGGCATGTCACCTCCTCAAAAACATAAATAGTTGAGAGGACTTCAAGTATACTTTTCCTATATCTAGAACTTCATAGAAAACATTTTAGGTAAGTGTTTTCCCTTCACCAAATTAATGAATAAGGGAGTCACATATCAGTGGACCAGTGACTATCAGGAAGAATTTGAAAACCTCCAGAAATACCTTTTCGCCCCACTAGTATTAGCACCACCTATTGAGGTAAATCCACTCATTATATATGTGATTTCTCTTGAGTGATCATTGAGTTCCTTCCTTGCACAAAATAATGATGCTTGAAATAAAAATAGCCTTTACTATCTCATTCAAACCATGATTGATGCTGAAATTAATTATTCAAATATTGTGAAGAGCTTTCTGGCATTCATCTTCAGGGTTCAGAAACTGAGGAACTATATACATAACCATGAATTCCATTTGGTCTCTCACAATAACCCACTAAAATACGTCCATAGTCATCTTATGTTGATAGGAATTATGGAATGGTGGTTGATTATTCTATAGTAATTTTATATACAATTCATGACCAAGAAAAATGTTAAATGAAAAACCTGAAACGATTTCTTCATAGAACACTCGTCTGTAGAAACAATATTGTTAAGTTCTGAATTTATAGATTATGAGATATTATCTATTCCGGAAATCCCCCAAATGGGTGAAATGTATTTTGTAAGTAGCTCTATTAGCCCAACTGTGAAGAGAGTGGAAGACCTTTAGCTCAATAAAGTCTGGTTAGGGATCATCCTCATTTACCCAACAAAAGAAGTCTTGCCTTACTTCTTCCTATTATTAGAAGGTTTCACTAACAATGAGGTGGAATATCAAGCCCTTGTTATAGGCTTATTACTGGAACTCCAAATTTTAGTGGGCCACCTAGAGTTCAGAGGTGATTCAGAGTTGGTAATAAAATAGATCAATGAGGATTATACTAATAGAAAAGAAGAATTGATCCCCCTGTTTGACTATGTCTGAGGGTTAATGGTAGAATTACCATCATATCCAACATTAAATGACATCCCGTAATCACATAATGCCTATGAAGATGCATTGGAAAATAATTCTATGGTACTAGAGGATCCAAATCAGGATTAAATAGTCATCATCATTTCCCATCACTAAATGGAATCACCTTTTATTCATGTCAAAATGAAGGAGACTAATGAAGTCAGTCTTATCCACGAACCATGTGTTCCTACCACTGGGTGGATGATACCCATCATGTACTAATCTAGAATTGAGTACATCCATTGGAAATAGCTTGGAAATAGAAAATATTATAGCGAGTAGCCAACATCACTATTTATGATGGTCCAAATCACTAGAAATTTTTCTGTAAACAAGGATTTGATGGAGTCCTTCTCAGATGTATTGATGGAGAAAATACCAATGATATCATGAAATAATTACACTCAGGAGACAACAGTTCCCACCAGTCATGATACAAGATTTACAACCAAATCCAAAGGCTTGGATACTTCTGTCCATTGATGATGCAAGATTTCACTGATTTCACCAAGATATTTCATTCCTTCCAAGTTCATTCCGACTTCATCCATCAACCCCTGAAGTTTCTACATATAGCAAAATACTCCTCGCCATTTTCTATATATGGAATTTATGTTGTGCGTCCATACCCTCCAAATACGGCCAATCAATTCAAATACATCTTAATTTCTTCTGATTTCTTCCCCAAATGGGCTAAGGCAATACCCATCAAATAATTTAGGCCCAAAAGCATTTTTCACCTTTGTGAAATCCAATATCATTACCATATCTGGTATCCCTCATACAATACTGATGGACAAAGGAACCAATTTCTATTCTATTAAGGTGTAAAATCTATATCATGAGTAAAATATCAATCCTAACCATTCATCCTTCTATCATGCATCAAATAATAGATAGATAATGTCCTTTAACAAGAACATATCAATCATACTCCACAATATAGTTGATAGATATAAAAATTATTGGCTTGAAAATATCCTCCTTTTCCATATGGTCATACCAAAATAAAACTCATGCTACAACACAAGAAACCCCATACTCACTGGTATATGGAATAGGAGTAGTTCTGCCCATTGAAGTTCAATTTACATAACTCTATATTTCCATCTGTGACCAGCTAGCTATACATAGATGTAATATCTCATGAATTACTGGATTAATTAGAGTTGATCAGTGAGAAAATATTTCATACTTTACATCACTTGGAAGTCTATTAAAATAAAATATCATGATCCTTTAACAAGAAGGTCTTCCTCTACTCATTACTCTAAGGAGAATTGGTATCAGTCCTTTGGACTCCAATGATACTAGGAAATAATCCTCCAAAGCATGAACCAAAGTTGGAGGGACCTTAATCCATACATAACTTAAACTCTAACAGATATTATTCCTTAATCTCAATGTATGGAGAGCTCACCATGCTCCCAAACAAGGAAAGATTCCTAATGAAATATGTTGTTTAATTACATGACGTACATCTCAGCTACAAGATGTTAAACTGCATAGTTGATCATTGTCGTGTGAACTTAAAATGAATGATATATTTTTTGTGTCGCACAATGATAAATTGCATGGAATCATCATTATCGCTATACAATAACATACTGAATGACATATAGTCGTAGTCATATGACCCAAAAATGCAAGTCACGATTCATCCTCACCATATGACATAAAACAACACAGATAAAATCCCACATATTTGACTTTAATAAACCCAAAAAATAATAAGAGTTGACACTCCTCATGGTCCCTTAAATATGGTTATCCATCTCAAGGTTAAGTCCCAATAACATTCTTATATACCCCTAGTGGTTCGAGATTCCCTCTTAGATAGAAATGAGGAAAAAAGGATGGGTGTCTCCCATGCACAGTCCCTACATACATCATTACCCCTCCATAGTGGTTCTTGGTCCCCCTTTATAGGCATAATCCCCAACATTACCCATGTCCTAACCGCAATATGTTAAATTGCATGATCATTCTAGAAATGTGTATGGCTTTATTCTCAATCTAATAAGATACATAGTGGTGCATATACCTCATTTCATGGGCCCAACCATCATTCTAGAAAATATCAAATCCAAATTCCCCCTGTTGAAGACTAATTATTGTTGGGAACTATTTTTCAGAAATACATTTGGCTTAATTCTTACTTCAATAAGATTTATATTTATTCATGGGTCATATTCCCTGGTTCATCCACAATATTCCTTTCCATGGTGGGTGACCCACATTATTTCCAAGAGATGTTAAATTGTATAGTCAACATCCTCATTACATGATGATAAACTATAAGATTCTTTGGAGAACTTTGTGTGGCTTAATTATCATTATGATGAGATAAATAGAGATGCCTAGATTTCTAATCCTAGGTCAATACAAAACCAAAAAAAATCGCGTATTCTCTATGTACGAGTCATACCAACATATGGAACCTTTCAAGAACTATGTTTGTCTTGATTCCAACCATTCTAAGATATGTAGTGATGCCTAGATTTCCACCCTTGGGCCCAATATCAAAATTTCATCTTTTTAACATCGATTTATATTATTACTCAGCACATTATATTAAAATGAATGGAATTTCAAGAACTATGTATGCCTCAATTCACATCATAAAGAGATATATAGTGATGAATGAATCCTACCTCCTGGACCAACCACCATAAAAATCTAAATTTTATTATCATTCACTTGTGTTGCCTTTATTTCATGGAATAATATTTTACCACCACTTGTTTCTCACATAGAGAAAAAATTGGTTGAGATTTGGATTTTTGGTAAATGGGTTCCATG
Organism: Viscum album; assembly: GCA_963277665.1. Taxonomy (NCBI): domain Eukaryota; kingdom Viridiplantae; phylum Streptophyta; class Magnoliopsida; order Santalales; family Viscaceae; genus Viscum; species Viscum album. Next base: position 1,615,018,024 of record OY728133.1, on the reverse strand, counting down.
AATGAGTAAAGAATATCAAATCACACTGGGGTTATCATGGTCCTAGTTTCAAGAAAATAAAAGGAAAACCAGTTGTCCTTATCACATGAAAATAAACATCACAATTTCCCTAATAACTATGTGTGGCTTAATTCTCATTTAAATGAGATACATAGTAACTTCCAAATTTTCCATCTTGGACCTAGCTGTAACATAATAAAAAAATGTAACCAGTCTCTTGTGTACGATTCTGATCTAAATAAGAGGATTTAATATAGTGCCTCACTCTATACTTGACCCTTATTCAAAAAAAGTCTTCTTCCTTGTACCTAAATTAAATAAATATATGGGAATGTTATTTAGAACAATTTATGGATTGATTCTTGATTCAATAACATAGGAAGTGATTCTTGGTTCCTATACCTTGTTCCAGCCACAATATTCCTTTATTTTTTACACTGAGTCACATACGACCTTACCGCATGACTTGAAACTGTATGGTTAATGTCCTCACCACTTGTCTTCAAAATACATGGCCCCTCAAGAACTACATGTGGCTTGATTATCATCTTAGTGAGATATGTAGTGACACTTAGGCCTTATGTCATAGTCCTAGCCATAGGGTAAAGAAAAATTCCCCAACTCTTGTATAGGAATAAAGATCTATATAAGAGCTTTTAATTTGGGTCCCATCATTAGGGGTCCACTAAGGAAATAGAGATGTACCCATTCAACATATGAGTTAGATATTTGAAATGGAATCTACACTTCATATCCAATATCAATCCCAAAGATTCCTTTTTTTAGATATATCACTTCCACACATCATAATATTAATATTGGACACTTTCGGATCTTCAAAATCTTTCTCTAGTTCTCGATGATATAATGTCTAATACCTGAGGACTCCATTGACTAACTATAGTATAACATACCCCAAATGGATTTACATAATTCACCAACATAAAGGGCCTATCATTCAGAGGATTCCATTATTTTATTATGTAGTAACACTCCCCAGTAGGGTTTGCATAAAGTAGCCCACAAAATGGGTTTTTCAACCAGTGGTAACTTCTCCCTCGAGAGAAGCCTCTTCTATCCTTGTAAGATTTCATGAAATTATGTTGGAAGTTGCAATTAAAATTAAGTATACGGCCATCCGTCACAGATTTTTTCTATATCCTTTCTCCTAATTTGAAAACCCCCAAGATCATAGTTTATAATTTCCTCTCTCATGTCTAATGTTTGTAGAAACAATATTGGTCTGGTAGGCCACATATCACATATCATTTCCCTAATTCTATGGTTCTAGTTGTATGATCAAAAAAAATTCAGGAACTATATTCCCCATGTTTGGGTTAGACCTATATAAGGAACCCATTCCCCCAATTATTTAATAATTTTGACTTAAAATTCTCCTTCTATATTAAGTTACTTTCCTTCCACAAAACTAGACTCTATATCCAAGGAAATCTGAATCTCCATAAAATTCCTTCATCCATTAACAGTAAAATGTCAGAATTCTTGAGAACCCCTTTTCCAGAATATGTTGTAACACACCCCAGTTAGATTTCTATAATTCTCCCCCAAAAGGGTCTGTCATCCAAAGGGTGCCACTATTTGACTATGTAGTAACACACCTTGGTTGTCTTTATATAATGTATCCCACAAAATGGGTTTGTCAACTAGTGGTAACTTTGTCCTCAAGAGAGACCTCCTATATCACCTTGAGAACTTTTTCCCATATCAATCTTTAGGTACAGATATCCTTGGATTATATCTTATAAAATTTCCCCCATCGTACCTAAAAGTGATGGAACATTATCAAATAGGTTACCATGAAAGGGGGAAATTATTAAACATTCATTCAAATCTAAAGACCTTAAATTATATCCCCCTAATGTCAATATTGTACAACTTTAAAATACATAGCATAATTCCTTTGTTTTATAACATTAAACTTTATAGAATAACTTCCTAGTCCCAAGACATTAAATTATACAACAAATTCCTTACGGTAAAATGTTAAACTACATGGTCAATTTCCTAGTCACACAACATTAAACAATATGATTCTTCAACCCTTATAAGAAATTATAATTCCACTTTACCCACATTAGCCATCTAAAAAATATACCCTCCTTCACACAAACCATGTTAGTGTAGGATCATTTTACCATTCATGGAAAATACCAATACAGATTCTCTCTTCATTCTCAAACATCTTCCCTTGGAAAAACCACCCATCATGGTCCTAAGAGATCCATATCTTCATAAACTTCCTACAGACATCAAAAATAGAACATCATAATTCCTAATAAATCCTTTACCTAAAAATTTTGTAATACACCCTAGTCAGTTTTTCATAATTCACCCACAAAAAGGTCTATCAGCCTAAGGATTCCACTATTTGACTATGCAGTAACACGCCCCAGTTGTCTTCTCATAAGGTTGCCAAAAAATTGGGTTTTTAAAATAGTGGTAACTTTATCCTTAGGAGAGACCTCCTTTATTCCTGAATATCATTTTTTATATTCAGGAACCACAAAAAAATGACTCAAAATTCTCCATCAAGTATCTGAAGAATGTTAGAGCATTCTTTCCAAAAAACTAGTTTGGGTCACCATTGTAAAACTCAAGGGTAAATTTGTTCAACATAAAACACAAGTCTTGTTATTCCATCATGCACTCCTTTAAACATCTAATGAAAATAGAAATAGTACTCATCAAATTAAAAAACACAAAAAGTGAACTATGGAAAAAAGTTGAGTCTCAGCTCACTAGACCTACACTATGTGTGGTTTAGGAAAAAATCAAGTAATGAAAGAAATAGTAACAAAGCATTTTAGGTTGAAGATATGAAAATGTAACCCTTAGAAAAAATCAAAGTCTTACCTACTAATTATCACTTATATTAGACTTAGGAAAAACTTAGGGTAATGACACAAAAGATATAAAATTTTTAGGGTTATCTATATAACCCAAGCACCATTAAAACTATTCTCGCTAGTCCCCATGGATTAGGGAAAAAATTAGACAATCTCCTCATCCATATAATTGTGGTTATCAATAGCTAATGTAAGGATGTTTTCCAATGAAAATATGTTTCAATGTTATGTTATGATTGTTGAAGGAAAATAGGGATGAATACATGGGTGATTAGAAACAAAATTCTTTTCATTTATGAGGAAAAACAAAATTAGAAAATTATCAACAAAATGGAGTGTCACGACCCGTCCCCCGGGGCCCGTTTTGTGACAATCCCAAGCCCACCTTTCATAGGATAGGGGCTGGAGACTAGCACCAAAGGCATGCTCCCTAAAACAGGGAAGTCATTGCCTTTATAACCTATAAAAAATACAACCAAAAACACAGCAAGATACGAATGCAAGTCAACTGTATAAAAAAAAGAGTGATGAAAGTAAAAGGGGGCTGGAATGCAAGACCAACAGTAAAGATACAAGTACAACTAAAATACAATACAACTGAAGGAAAAGATAGGAAGATACGGGGTCATCCTCCAGATTCCTACCTGAAGGGTAGGTACAAATCGCCTCCTCAGCACTCCACGTCCAACTGCCTCCTCTGCGTACCGTCAGGCCGTATGGTCCACCTCCGAGCACCAGCCAGTCCTGGTACTCTCAGCCTCGATCAGTGCTATCTTTTGACTGAATCCAACACAACAAGGTGCGGGCATAGCCCGTGTAGGGGTGAATATAACGATACTCAAAAGGTACCCCGAGACCCTCAAGGGCTCACAAAGTCCACCAAGGTTAAACCACAAATTATGAAATCAACAGATAACCCTATGCCCATACATATACCTTTGTTATCAAGTAATCCATCTCAATCATGGTGAAAATACAGTCGTACTGACTCAAATAACATCAGGTATAACTTAGGTATATGAGTATAGATGTTTAATTATATTTACTGAATTTTCCTACTCTGTTAAGTGGCTTTGCTGCTGACCTGCATAGAATCGCTAGGAGATGACCCACACAGGATCGCTGGAGCTGACCCACACAGGTTCACTGAAGCATACCCACACAAGATCGCTAGGAGCTAACCCACACAGGATCGCAAGGATCTAACCCACATAGGATCACTGGAGCTTCCCAATATAGGATCGCTAGGAGATGACCCACACAGGATCTCTAGGAGCTAACCTGTATACGATAGCTCGGAGCTGACCCATGAAGGATCGCTAGGAGCACTCTTTTCATCACAGCCACCTTCTGGGTTTCTGCACAAGGCTTGATCATCTCCAGGAGATTCTGCTCCCCAATCCACTAGTTTATTCTCCAACTGCCATGATGTCCCATGAAAAAGTATCTCAATGGTTCGCCATGTCATAGGAGTCTAAACGCAATAGACAGTGCGTCAATCGGATGGCTGGTCTGTGAGTTATTAACCTTTTATTCATAGGGGCCCAGTTGGATTCATGATCGATCCAACCAAACTGTACCTAAACTTTACCCAAAACTTCAGCAGGGTATACTCAAAGGGATCATCTCACACCAATATTTCGAGCGCCACTGACAGTTCTTCAAATGGATGTCTGGTTCCAAATTTATGGCCAAAAGAAAGTAAATGGGTTATGGTAGGCTTAGCTCCAGTCCGACCCGGTGGGACCAACCTAGCCCGTTGGTTTCGACCCGGCCCGCAGGGCGGCTCGGCCCGCTGGATTCGTCCTCGCCTGATGGGTCTTGCCCGACAGGCCACAAGGGGGCACAGAGGGATACGGGTGGCCATGAGGCTGTGGAGGGAGCCTCAAGGACGCAAGTATGAGGAGCGGCTCAGTCGGGGCAGTTCGGCTAGAAGGGCGGTGGTGGCTCTGGTGGCGGCTCAGGCCGGACACTGGTGGCAGCTCAGAAGGTAGCAACAAATCGGCCCGGATGGAAGAGAAGGCTCGGATTGGATGATGGCATCAGCTCAGACGGTGACAGTGGATCGGACGGCGGTGGTGGCTCGGGGGGCAGCTCGGCGCAGACGGTGGCGGCAGCTCAGCTCAAACGGTGGTGGTGGCTCGTCTTGGAAGGCAGGGCCAACTAGGCCTGGACGGCAACAGCGGTTAGGCCTAGATAGCGATTACAACTCAGAAGGCGGGTGGCGGTTCCATGGGGCAGCATGATGGGCCATGGGTAGCAAGGTGGGGCTACGGGTGGTGCAACAGGGTCGCGGCAGCGGGGCCACGACATCGGTGCCACGGGGCAGCGCAGCTAGGCCACGGGCACGGAGGCCGCGGGTAGTGGTGCCAGTTTCTTCGTCACCTTCGTCCATTGCGAAGAACACACCAAAGAAGCAAAATGGTGGAGGGGTTGGGCCATTTTTGTTTGGCCAACACCCTCCACATTAGAGTGGTAGTAAGCAGATCAAGAAGAATAAGAATGTGTATGGAAGATATTTATGAACTTCAATTCCCACAACCTTCGTCAATCACTAATCTCATTCCCGCAAAAGAAACTTAGAAGGGAAGAACAAGGGAAAAACACCTACCTCGTTTGATTTGTCGATGGAGATCATGAGGGAGAAGATGACGTCTTTGGGGAGGGAAATAAGATCATCAATTAAGATGGCCCACATTGGAGGATGTACAGAGGAAGAAATTTGAAGTCAAGGTGGGTGTTCTTAATTGGCATTCTTCATTGGAGAGCTTTCTCTCAAGTTCTCCAATGCTCTCTCTTTTGCCAAGACTTTTCTCCAATTCCCCCAAAATGAAAAGGTAGCCCAGGATAATATATTATGATATCTATTATTTAGTTTTTTTGGCACAAATTCAAAATAGACTAATTAATTAAAATGAGTTGGCATAATAAATGTTGGAGGAGTTGTAGAGGCTCTCTTACATTTAATAGGAAGTTTTAGGGTTTCTCCATTAAAGGGGATTTCAAGGGGGTTTATACCTCAGGTGGTCCCCACTACCATAAACTCTCATGGGAGGTTAATTCAGGTGGTCCCCTCCATTATATCCTCTTATGGGAGGTTTAGGTCTGGGGGTCCCCACTTCTCAACATCCACATGGAATAAAAATAAAAATAAAAGCTACATAGTTTTATTTTTATTTTATTCATTCATGAATATGTGAAAAGATAACTTCCACCCTCGACCTACTGCGGTCGAGGTGAAGGTCTCCTTAAGTGAATATCGGTGCTGTGAGTTCAACGGTGCCCTCAGATTTCAATTCCGAGCACCGGTAAAAAAGTTTAAATAAACTCACTCGCACTTTTACTAAACATACCCGAAATAAAGTTCAAAAATTCATTTCGGGCACTCCGAGCCTTGGAATTATGCGTCATCAATTTTTGAGGACTCGTAAAATTCCCATTTATTTAAAAAAAATTACATGGAATTTTCTATTCTTTATATTCTCCCCACCTCAAGGCTCTACGCCCCCGTAAGCCACAACTCAAACTAGGAAAACAAGTGGGAAGTACTGAGCATGAATCTAGGCCTCCCGCTCCCATGTTCTCTCCTGGAGGTTCTCGTGTTGCCAACAAACATGCACCAGAGGTATCGACTGCCCATGAAGGAACTGCTCAAGTCAATCCTCAATCTCAACTGGAACCTCCATAAAAGTCTCCCCATCATCGATGTCCAACTCTTCGTGGTCAATGACGTGGGAATGGTCATGCACATATCTTCTCAGCTGGAATACATGGAAGACGTCTTGCACCTGGTGCAACTGAGGTGGAAGAGCTAATAGGAATTCCACCTCACCAACTCTGTTGAGGACCTGAAAAGGTCTGATGAATCTTAGTGATAACTTGCCGCTACTAGGAGATCTCATCTGAAGCTCTCGCCTCCTAGAGTAAGCTCAAACTGCCGACACCAGTGCATAATCATCGAATCTACTCCTGTAGGAGTCTCTAGCCATAATAATTGAGCCAAAATCTCCGTCTAAATCTCTGATCTCTGAACGAGGGTAGTGACAATAAAAGAATGACTAGAACCTATGTCTATATGTTCTGTAGCTAAGGTAGAGTAGACACAGATCGTACCTCGTATCATCTCCGGAGCACTGTGATCCTAGGCCTCAAATGCCTAGAGTTGAGCTTTCCCCTATCCACCTGCTCCCTGCGATCGGGGTAGACCTCCTGGTGGTGGTGGCGGTAACATCTCAAATCATCACCCACTGCCTGCTACACGACTAGCTCCTCTGCCATATCTGATTTCTCCCTGCGGACCTCCTCGGTCGAACCTCTATCTCTGCTTGGGCGGTCCTTTGACTGTCTACTGATCATCTGTATAATGAGTTGGATAGTCACGAGCCAAGTGACCCTGGCCGCTGCATGTGTAACACTGCCCGCTCCTGGAATGTTTGTCTCTGCCTCGTGTGCCCCACACAACCAACTCGGAATCCTGCGATCGTCCACTGGTATGTTTGGTCCTCTTGGACCTCTGCGACATCTATATGCTGCTAGCTACAGAAGACTCTGCTACATGATGTCTAGTGGTGGGTCTCTTTGTTGGTGACTGCTCAGAAATGAAACTCTCCACTAAAAGGGATCTCTCTAACACCCTCTCATACGTCGGGATGCTGAGTGAGATCATCAAAGCCCTGATCTCTCACCTAAGCCCCTGATCAATGGTCCGGGCCTTGAAGAATGGGTCCTTCACCATATCAATAGAGTTTCATGAGAGTTCAGTGAACCTTGCTGAGTACTGAGCTAAATTTATGTTGCACTGCTGCAAATGAAGAAGCTCCTATATGTGCACTGCGCGAAGAGTCGGTGGGACAAACTCTGCCCAAAATATGCTCTCGAAGTCTACCCAAAAAAGCATCACCTCATCGTGAACCTAGAGCATCAAGCTTCACCATCTTCCTGCTACTGCCTATAGAAGGCTGGCAACAAGAATAACCATGAGATCAGCTGGTGTCCCCACTAGTGAGAAGACTCTCACTATAACATCCAACCAATCCTCAGCTGCATGTGGGTCAATCTCTCCCTTGAACCTAGGTGGCCTCTGGTGCTGGAACTCATGCAACAAGATCATGTGGCATGTACCATCTACTGTTGGGGCTGGTGGAATTGGTGTCCCAATGGGTAATGGTACCGCTGGTGCCTCCACTGGTACCTCTACTAGAAAAGGGCCCTACACCGAGGCCTCATCACTCGTTGGGCTATCAGTGCTTACAACTCTCAAAACCATAACTAGTTGTCTGTGTGGAGGCATCCTAAAAAGAAATATGTGTTCCATGGTCAATAAGTTATACTTGGTGAGCTGACTTAAGAGATCACAAAGAAAACTCCTGAAAACACACAGGCAATCAGTGTTTTCTTGCACTGAGTTAGAAATCAAAAGTCAGGGCCCTGGTGTATGGATATGTCAGCCGCCACACCAACACTGGATTCCCTAACCTGACAACCACACTTACTACCCTTAACATTATTTTTGTTAAAAATAAAGATTTGTGTCATATGTTCTGCGGTATAATCGACTCCTTTGATGCCAATTCATCATGACCCGTCCCTTGGGGCCCGTTCCGTGACTACCCCAAACCCGCCTTCCATAGGCTAGGGTCTCGCTACTAGCACCAAAGGCATATTCCCTAAAACTGGGAAGGAATTGCCTTTATAACCCATAAAAACACGCAACCAAACACATAGTAAGATATGAATGCAATTCAAATGTATAGCAAAAAGAGTTTTGAAAGTAAAAAAGGGGCAGGAATACAAGCCCAACAGTAAAGATACAAGTACAACTAAAATACACTACAACTAAAGGAAAAGATAGGTATCTATTGGGTCATCCTCCGAGTTCCTAACTGAAGGTTAGGTACAGATCTCCTCCTCAGCACTCCATGTCCAACCGTCTCCTCTGCGTATATTCATGTCGTATGGTCCACCTTCGAGCACCATCCAGTACTGGTACTCTCAGCCTCGATCAGCGTTGTTTGTCATCTACATCCAACACAATAAGGTTCGGGTATAGCCCATACAGGGGTGAGTATAACGATACTCAGTAGGGACCTCAATACCCTTAAGGTATCACAAAATCCACTAAGGTTAAACCAAAAAGTATGAAATCAACAGATAACCCTACTTAGGTATATGCCCATACATATACCTAAGTTATCAAGTAATCCATTTTAATCATGAAGAAAACATAGAGGTACTGACTCAACTCACACTAGGTATAACTTAGGTACGTGAGTAGAGATTTTTAGTTAAATTTATTGTATCATCTTACTCCGTTAAGAGGCTCTGTTGCTGACCTGCACAGAATCGCTAGGAGCTGACCTGCACAGGATGGCTGGAGATGACCCCCACAGGATCGTTCGGATCTGACCCACATAGAATTGCTAAAAGAAGACCCTCACAGGATCGCTGGATCTAACCCACACTTGATCACTAGGAGCTGACCCACACATGATCACTAAGAGTTGACCCACAAAGGATCGTTGGAGCTGACCCACACAGGATCGCTAGAAGCTGACCCACACCGGATCGCTAGGAGTTGACCCACACAGGATCGCTAGGAGCTGACTCACATAGGATATCTAGGAGATTACCCACACAGGATCACTAGGGGATGACCCACACAGTATCACTAGGAGCTGACCCGCAAAGGATCACTCGGAGCTGACCCGTACAGGATCTCTAGGAGCACTCTTCTCATCACAGCCAACTTCTGGGTTTCCGCACTAGGCTTGCTCATCTCCAGGGGAGTCTACTCCCCAAGACACCAATCTATTCTCTAAATTAAACTATGTACCATGAAGAAGTATCTCAAAGGTTCACCACATCATAGAGTTATCAACGTAACAAACTGTGTGTCAATTGGACACCCGGTCTGTGAGTTATTAGCCTTTTTGCCCTAGGGGCCCAGTTGGATACGTGCTTGATCCAAATCGACCATACCTCAACATTACCCAAAACTCCATTGAGGTATAATCAAAGGGACCATCTTTCTCAAAAATTTCTAGCACCACTAACGGTTCGTCAAACAGACGTTCAGTTCCAACGTTATGTCCAAAAGAAAGTAAATGAGTCGTAGAGGGCCCGAGTCCGGCACCACCCAGACCATCCTGGCATGACCTGATGGGTCTGGCTCAGCCCGCTGGGTAGCCCAGCCCATTGGGTTTGGCCCAGTCTGCTGGGTCTAGCCTGGCAAGTCGCGGAGGGCTGCGGGTGGCCGTGAGGCTGCGGATGGTGCCGTGAGGGCGTGAGTCCACAGAGAGGCTCGACTAGGGAAGTTTGGCTAGAAGGGTGATGTCGGCTCGAAACAGACGGCAGGGGTAGCTGGGAAGGTGGGGGAAGCTTGGGCAGTGGCTTGGCCTGGACGAGGGTGGTGGATCGGCTCAGACGGCAGCAGCGGCCCGGACGGCGGCGGCGGCTCGACCTGGATGGCAGTGGCGGCTCGGCCCAAACGGCGGCAACGACTCGGCCGGGATGGTAGTGGAGGCTCGGCCCAAACGACGGCAACGGGGCCGCGAGCAGTAGATCACTACAGGGTATGGAGGCCAGCGGCGGCAGAGCACGGCGGGGCGCGGAGGCCGCGGGCGGTAGTGACGTCGCCTTCATCCATTGCAAAGAACACACCAAAGAAGTAGGATAGCAGAGGGGTCGGTGCATGTTTGTTTGGCCCACACCCTCTGTATTAGAGCAGTAACAAGCATCTCAACAAGAACACGTATGGAAGATATTTAAGAACTTCAATTCACATAACCTTTATCAATCACTAATCCTATTCCCGCAAAATAATTTTAGAAGGGAAGAACATAGGAACAAAACCTTTAACTCATTTGATTCGTCGAAGGAGATTGCAAGGGAGAAGAAGGCGTCACTGGGGAGGGGAATACGATCATTGATTGAAGACATACCACATTGGAGGATGTCCCGAGGAAGAATTTTGAAGTCAAGGTCGGCATTCTTCATTGGCATCCTTTGTTGGAGAGCTTTCTCCCAAGTTCTCCAATGCTCTCTCTTTTGCCAAGACTTTTCTCCAATTCCACCAAAATGAAAAGGTATCCCAAGATAATAGATTATGATATCAATTATTTAGTTTTTTGGCACAAATTCAAAATAGCCTAATTAATTAAAATGTGTTGGCATAATAAATGTTAGAGGAGTTGTAGAGGCTCTCCCACATTTAATAGGAAGTTTGAGGGTTTCTTCATTAAAGGGGAGTTCAATGGGTTTTATACCTTGAGTGGTCCCCATTACCATAACTTCTCATGGGAGGTTAATTCAGGTGGTCCCCACCATCATAACCTTACATGGGAGGTTTAGGTCTAGTGGTCCCCACTTCTCAACATCCACATGGAATAAAAATGAAAATAAAAGCTACACAATTTTATTTTTATTTTATTCTTTTACAAATGTGTGAAAAGATAACTTCCACCCTCGACCTACTGCAGTCGAGGTGAAGGTCTCTTTAAGAAAATATCGGCACTACGAGTTCAACGGTGCCCTCGAATTTCAATTCCGAACACTAGTTCAAAAGTTATAAAAACCCACTCACACGTTTACCGAACGTATCTGAAATAAAGTTCAGAAATTCATTCTGGGCACTCAGAGCCTTGGAATTATGTACCGTCAATTTTCATGGACTCGTAAAATTCCCATTCATTTAAAAAATTACACACAGAATTTTTAGGTCTTTACATGGAGTCTCTTCATCATGATTTAAAAAATTCTATCAATATAAATCTTTATTTGTTGAATAGCCTCTCAATCCCCCATAGTATCTTTTCAAAGTCCATCCAACTGAATATATCCAATCTCCTCAGGCTAGTGAAGTCTCTTCATCATGGTCACAATAGCAGTTTACCATTTAGTTCGGGCTCCTTCTTGACAATGGTGAATTTATTCGAGCTCCCCATGAGTGGCATCTTGTTCTTGATAATGGCATGATATTTGAATGGTATTATTATTAATCCTTTTTTTAAACTCCTCCTACTTCTTATCATCGTTTTACCCCACCTATGATAATTTAGATTGAAGAGCATCAATTTTGAAACGCATCTTTGGCATTATGATTTCATGTTGAAGATTGTGTTCTTGAGCCTATTTGCAAATGATCTTCTATATAGTTGCATGAATCATTGGGTAATAAAATTCAATGCATCCCATTATATTAAATAATAATATAATCTGATATAATCATGAAGGAATATATTTGAAATCCTTCAGAGATATTATTTTCCAGATGTCCTTCCAAGTCGCATGGTGTGTGATACAAAGGGAATTCTACATTTCCATATCTAAATCAAAACCACTGTTAAGGGGATAAATTTATTCTGGGAATAGTGTGCTCAATAATTCACCTCTCCCCACTCCCTCTAAGATATTAGTATCTTCACTTTCCGGTACTTTCTACATTGGAATGGAGGCCCTGCACTCAAACCTATCTACAGAAGTTGATGGCAATGGAAAATGGATAAGACTCATTGTTATCCACAAAAGGATAATAGACATATGAAGAAAGATATTATTAAAGAATTTTATGGAACTTGCCTACTAATGGAGCAGCAGATTGTGTGGATTCATCTTTGATATCCCAAACATTGATAGTTTGATATGGAACCTCTTGATAATGTATGATCTTCTAGGTATTCCTAGATCTCACTAGGGAAGGATCATAAAGAACCCCCACCTCAGGATCCCCTTGAATCAATTTCCCATCAACAAGGGGACTAGGATATATTTCAACATTTTGTTTGTGCACCATAGTTGCAACATTTTCCATGTCTTGAGCTTCACAATTCAACCAATCATTATAAAAACACCCTGAGTAAAAATTGGTTGCACAAAATTAAATACTCATGTACATTAAATTACCTATTAAGTTCCTAAAACTATTATAAATTAGTGGTAATCTTAATATATTCTATAATTTTTTCAAAGTTCAAGTCATGATTTATCATGGCATGTACTGTTGTCCTAAGCGTCGTGGTAGTCTCATCCATGTAGATACTCGAAACATTTGGCTCCAGGCCCTAAATATTTTAACATCTCCTCAATCTGATTATTATCTTGTTCATAAAAATCTATAGTCTTGTGAGTAACCATTTAACTTATAAATATTCACCAATATTTTTGTTTAAAACAAGTTCATTAGAAAAAAATGTGTAGAAATGTTTGAATTTAGAAAAGGTATAAGCTCGTGTAGGGTAACATTGCAAGTGATCTTGCACAGATCCCTCATCAAAGAGTCCCTATGCAGATCACTCACCTAGACATAATTATCACATATTAAGATGAGTACATTTCCTACACGAATGATGATTTAGAAAAAGAATCTTAAGCAGAAGTTCTACATGGAACAACAGTGTTGTGAGACCAGAGATAAGGAAGTGTGAGCAACATCCGTTGAAATAGTGGCCCTAATTATAGATGTGGGATCCCCTGTATGTGGCTTGCCTACACAGATGACCTGGGTGTATGATTCACATGGATGACCTGTGTGGATGACCTCCATGATCCATCCACCCTTTTCATCCCTTTACCTTAGGATCATACCCTCTTCTTTCAATTAGATCCAATCATTGGGGGGATTTTGTTGACAATATTTTTTTCCCACATGGATGAAAAGGTTTCAAAGGGAAATACCATAAGGAGAAGAATATAAGACAATAAAAGGAGGCCAAAAAACCAAAACCCTTCAGAAAAGGAAATTTGTGAAGGCCCCCCCAAGAAGCATCGACGTGCAGGGAATCTGCATGATAGACCTACGCATCGGTCAGTGCATCATCCTACATGATACACCTACATGAGACAACACCTTCTCCTAGGGTCCCATATTTTCCTATAAATAGGACCATGGGGCTCTTCATTTTTATGGAAAAAAATACCTTAATAAATCTCAATGAGATTTCTCACCCAAGTCCTTTGCCTATGACTTCTGAAACTTTCAAGGTAGCACTCCAAAACCAACAAAAGTGGGAATTAAAGGGTGTAGTGGAAAAATGTTCTCCCATGGTCCAAAACACATAACAGCTACATAAAGAGACTTATCCCCCATGGTTGACAAACACTAGAGTGAGGTCATCTTCCCTAACTAGGGACTAGTGTGAGACACTTCTGGGAACACTCAGGGAGACCCTTGTAGGCTTGATAGAACCATACCCAAGTGTTGTTTCCAATTTGGCCCATCGCCTAAAATACCTTTAACTCACACAGACCTACCTATGTGAAGAAATCTTAGGTTGTGTAGGAATATCCTATAGGATTACCCCCTTGGATCTCGCATACTCTACCATGTGCGAGCCACTTCTCTTACCCTCTTCTGAGCCACTTATGGTAGGACCTGTTCTCCTTTGTCTTCCTTTCATGAGAGGGACTGAATTAAAACCTCCAATAAAGACTCTGGAATTTAAAAAAACCATGGGAAGGGGTACACCAGTGTGTACCCCATTTGGATGTGCATTCCTTTGGTTTGAGGTTTCTATCGCTTATCCTACCAGACAGTTAGAGTCGTTGGGGGTAAATATGGATATGCATTCACATGGTCATGTAGACCTCAACCCTAGGAGCGGTTTCAAGGGACTCCCGGTCTTGGGTACTTTGTTAGGACCATGTCCTTCCCTAATAATCTCTAAGACTTGGAGCCTCTGGTATTAGGAAGGGAGGGAGAGGATCATAATTTCCATTCCCTTCGATAAGGAATGAGATCCTACTATCCTACTGTAGAACCAATTTTAGGGCATCCCTCCATGAGAAACCCACTTTCCTTTATTGCAAGACATCTCCTAGTTCATTCTTTCCCCATTATCTATGACCATGGTTAGTACCAATAAAGATCATGAAATGTGACTCTCTACACTATCAAAATAAGTGGAGATATGGTCACTTAAAAGCCCTTTCTCTTTACCTTTGGGTCTAGGGTACAATGAAGAAGGGGAAGTGTTGCCGCCCCGACCTCTTTTACTAGTAGAAGAGGGATCGTGTGGTTTTCCAGATCTTTGACTTCCTCTTGTTTCTCACATTCAATAATTAATCATCATGAGTCATGTAGGATTAGAGGTTAATCATGGTCATAGTTTTTACATGATCATATGCATTTTTAGGTGGAGATTATTCTTTTAGATCTTTCTCTCACCTTCATTCAAAGTGTCTCCATAGGAGTTGGTCCTCAAGACAATGTATCCAATCCTAGGGAAAAGAAGATCATGTGGTTTCTCAGATCATCTGCTTCCTCTTTTTTCTCAGACCAAGCATTAATCACATGGTCTTAGATTATGGTGGTGATAATGACATATGAATGATCGAGAACAAAGTGGGCATCGTTCCATGTATAAGTCCCAACTGATCCTTTTGGGCCTCCTACTTGGTATAATCCCCAACATATTATCAACGGAATCCTCCTCGTGAATAGTCCTATAAACACAACATTTGGTCCTCATATTCCAGAATAATACCCAATCATATCACCATACTCATAAGTGGGCCTCCTCCTTAGGTTTAATCCCCAAACAAGCCTACAAATCATAATGATTTGAGACATACCTCGTGGCCCATTTCACATGGAATCCTTTTCAAGAGTAAGCCCCAATCTAAATCCTCTCAAAGGTCCATACTCCCCTGTGAGATAAACCTGAAGGCCTCTATAGGCATGGGGAATCACAATAGAACTACATGGGATTTGATTCTCATCCAAAATGGGATATGGAGAAAGTATCTCTTAGGTTCAAACTAAAACACCCCAAATCAACCCTATTCTCTTTGGACCACATTCCCAGTAGGGTCATATTCAACATAGTAATCCATAACCCTTCCAGGTTACATGAGCCGCTTTGGATTAAGTCCCACCCAAAACTTTGACTAGGAACCCTCTACCTATATTTCTTTGTCGTAAGATGCTAAACTACATGGTTTGGTCCTTATCACATGACCATAAAATGTATTCTGTGCCCTGTTAAGTGGCACCGAACTATGTGGATTTTGATTCCTTTCACAAGGATACATAGGAAGACCATTTTATGGGTCTGATCCTAATATCAAAACAACTCCCAACTCCAAGGGTCATGATACACTCTAGAGTGCCCCACTATATGGCTAAAAAACAACATCATTGCAATAATGAAGAAGGAATCTCTAATCAGTATGGAATTGGATTCCATTGATAGAGAACCTCGAATACATACAGATATCTCCATTGATGAATATCCTCATATACATACAGATTACTCTAAGTTTCATAAATTCTAAAAATTGATTATTAAGTCATGGGTGACCCACATCATAGTTGAGAATTAATGAAGGATTCACAAACTTATCTTAAATCTATAAGAGAGTACTAGAGTGTGTAATAATTCCCCCCAAAAGGGTGTGATGATCCTAACCACCCATCCACTCAACTAATATCAATTCTTAAGTTTCAATATGCAAACTCCCTAAAGAGTGATTGCGTTGGGAAAGCAGGTCCCTCATGGATATAAAACTATTGGGCGTTTTAGATTCCATGAATAAACCCGTTGGAAACCATTTGGAAATATTGAACCTGATGTGAGTGATTTTACAAATTTGTATCCCCTATAATCAACCATCGGGTGACTCATTTTATTCCAAAACACCATTGAAAGTATAAATAAAATTTAGGCATATTATAAATGAAAATTTGATATATGTATATCATGGTATTAGTAAATAAATTTTTAAAAAATGATAAATTAAGTGTTGGTATTTTTATAAAATGTAAATGTTTATTTACAATTTTATAATTAATATAATGATTTAAAAGAAAATTAATTATTATAAAACAACATTAATAAATTAATATAATATTGTGTAAAAATTAAAAGATAATTTTATGTGACCTTAATTAATTTTTCAACGGGTCATAAAATCAATTATAATATTAAAATATGTATTTTTAAAATATTTGATGATTTTATTTAAACATTCAATTTCTCATATAGAGAAAATTATTTCCATAAAATGGATTTAATTTTTTTTTTAAATATACATGTCAAAAAAATTAGGTTGAATTTTTTGGATTTTTCTAAAATAGTTTAATTTTTTACTGAATAGTGAAATGTGCTAATTTATGTTATTTAACATTATAAGATAAATACATGAATTTTTTAGTCATCGATGATGTACTCACCCATTTTTTTGCACTATCCTAAAACATTTACCATATTTAGTGATAATAATCAACACTATTTGTAATATTGATCCAAAATAACAAAGTAATAAATATAATAATCAAAAATACCCATCCCCTCCCCTATAAATATCACCCCTCACCACCTCTTCTCCTTGAACCTTCTAAGCCTTATAGCTCGTCACTATTCTACCAAATTTAATTACAAAGCCTCTCCCAAATTTTCAAGAGCTTCTAGTTTTAGAAAAATACCTATTCCAAGTTTCATAAGTGGTCCTTCAAGGAGGTGATATTCAATAGGTAACTTTCTCAAACCAACTCTTTTAATTTCATTTCTTATTATACCTTCTAATCACCACCTTAATTCAAATAATAATAACTAAAATAATATGTATATAATTTAATTTTATATTTATAATGGAATGCCTTATCTCCAGCCCTTTTCCTATCTCCTCTTATTCATGGAAATGAAACCATTGTCTAGATTATGGCGGTTTGTCGTCTTCATGGATAATGATTTTTTGTTTTTCATTACCACCTACAAGGATGGTCATAAAACCATTTTTATGGTTAAATTTTTTTATTATGTGTATTATAACTTATTTCATGTTCTGTAATTAATATATAAACATAATATTCAATAAAACTAAACATGTTTGTGATGGTCGGAAGAACTACCAAAAATAAACTGAATAATTATCATTAAACTTTTATAAAATGAATCTTCATTATACTAGAAAAAATTGATATATGGTACCATTCAAACTTTTTTAATTGAATTAATACTATATTCTAGAAAATTAATTTCATTTGACAAGAACTTCCATTATTTTACACAAGTGAACTGAGCATAAAAATATGAAACGAATGGTCCAAAAATGAATAAAGTGAAATTTATAACACAATGAGATAGTCATAAATGAACTTAAAAATATTATTAAAAAATCATATATAATAGTTTCTAAATAATTTAATTAATGAATCTAATTTTATTAACCAAGATATTCAGTGAAAGTACAGAACGCATTCAGACATAAGGCATGGGATCTCTTTAAACCTCCCTATTTCTTTCAGGTTGCGCTTTCTCCCTCTATGAATCAATTTATCTGTTAATTATTTTTATATAATTCACATATATTATGTGTATATGTACCAAAAATATGTATGTATCTCAATTAATATTTCTTTTATGTGGATTTACATGTTTTAAAAGGTGCCCTTCTCAATACCTCTCGATAAGAAAATCCAATTAAAGGGACCTTCACTTTTTCTTACCCATTTTCAAGTACACTCCATAAACTATTTTAATCATTCTATATTTTTATAAAATAACTCAATTTATCAAGAAAAAAAATTATTTCATTTCTCATTTTATGAAAAAAAAAATTATTTCTTTATCATCTTTAAGGACGCTTTATTCTTTTCCCTAAAATCATGTTAAAGAAGTATATTTCCAATTATACCTAATCAATATTTTGACATACATTCACTTTAGTTGGAAATAATATATCATTATATATTCTTATTTTATATTATTAATGTCCAATTATAATTTAAATCCATTTTTTCATGGATACCATAATGATATGCCTTTTGGTTTTTCCTCGTGACATGACTATGACACCCATTTCTTTCCATGGATAATATTTATGATTATTCCATATGTTTTATTCATTGTGTGGAAAAAATATGCATGAACATGTAATTATGGGTGTTCCTAGATAGTTCTCCAATGTATTGGGTAATTTTTAGTCTCTTAAGACATCATGTATGGGATTAGAGGTTAAAAATAATCCATTATGGGATTTTGTCTTGCATGTGATGTAGTATTCGAAGTTAGCCTCAACTCATTTTTATGTCATGTTATATGTTCCTTCCACGATCCAATATTTTCATGATCACATGATCCCATGTACTATATGTTATTATTCCTTATTTTTATTCATGACCCTTGCCTTTTTATTTCATCATGTTTTTCTTTTCTCACTCACGTGTTATGTTCTATTCCCTTGTTTATTCCCTTTCTGTGATTTTTAGCTCATATCGTTTTTCTATGTATTCCCCAGGTTATTCTATAGAGTTAAAAGTGCTCAAAGGGAGTTAGGAGCTCACTAAAGAGATTAAATAAAATAGGCTTTTATTTTACTTTCTTATTTTCAAGTTATTTATATAGTCATTAGAGGACATTAGACTTTTCGATCCTTAGTATGTATTTAATGGATATTTATGATTAAAATCTTGGAATAATATGTGTAAAAGGATTGTGATGTTATATCTGGTATTAAAAATGGACTATTTTTTTGAGAGTAGTACTATAAAAAATTACTAGGAACCCTATGGATAATTATATAACCATATATAAACTATATTGAAACATAACTAACCATGAGTTAGGATATACTTTCCATTTATAAGTTTATCCTTCTATATTCAAATTTTTCTTTTTATATTCTCATTATAAAAGTATTCAATACCCCTAATTTTATTTTATTTATATTTCATTGTTTTTTGGAAGTAAAAAATAATAACTCATGTTAAAAATAAATGTGATAGCCAATGTGATTATTTCCCTAATGAGATACCAAATATGATGGGAATGGAAGATCAGAACTTCATGATATTACTAGAAAAACTAGCTCAAGTTATGAATAATAACTTGAATCATGTGGAATTCCCTCCTTCTCATAAGAAATTTAATTTTGTTGTTAAATACATTATGTGATAATAGAATTATATCATTAGTGTATCCTTTGATTCCCTCATCACAAAATAATGGATTAACTCCATTGAGAATATATTCTTTATCCTTCAATGCTCAAGAGAAGATAAATTCATATTGGTGGTCTGTAATATTTATGGGGAAGCATATCGGTGTTGGAAGTTAATCAAAAACCCAAATTCTAAGGATAAAGTTGATTATTTGAAATGGTAATAATTCAATAAAATATTTTTTAATAAATATTATCCTGAACTCTTTACTTTAATATGAAGAGGGGGTTTCTTGGTCTAAATAAAAAGTAAGATCCTTTTCTCAGATAATATGAGGAAAATATCTCAAGGCTTTCATGGTATGATTCTAGATTTTTCACCATCACTAAAATTAAAGTGGACAAATTCTTTAGTTGGTTGAAACTGAGTCTATGAAAAGAGTTATCAATTTGGGATGTTGAAAGTTATGAATAGATTGTTTATTGTGACCTTAATGTTGAGATGGAGATTTGTGATTCTCAGTTTCCTCAAGGAACTGGATATAATAAATGTAAGATGGAATTCTCTTTAGGAGGGGAAACAAAAGAAATATTTTAAAGGAAATAAAACCCAGCATCCCGTCTGTCAACAGTGTTGGAAGAAGCATTCTAGAAACTACAAAAATGGAACCATAAGGTTCATAATGTGTGGAATAAATGGGAACTAATCTAATAAAATCCAAAGTGAAATGAAGAACCCCACTAATGGGTAAGTGGAAAGTAAGGTTTATATGAACAGTATGCTTGTTGTGTAGTGATTTAACTACAAATAACATGGGAACTATGCGATCTAGTTCCGTATGTAAAGGGTTGTCAGGGATAATCTATGAAAATAACCTATAAGAAAATAAGGAAAGGAATATTATGTCATTGATGCTGACGTGTAGCCCAAAAAATATGTGATGATAGGTATACTAGTTATTGATTCATGAATAGTGAATTCACTATTTGATTATAGTTCTATGAATTCTTATATATCTTTCAGGTTTAGTAGAACTATTCAAACACCACATCAAAATATGAAGTTTGAGTTATCTTTGAGAATAGGTAATTGGAAAATTATTTTATATAAAGTTTATAAATTATCCCTTTTTAATGTTTGTGGAATAAAACTCCCATAAAATTCCTTCTTACTTCCTTTGGTGAAGTTGTATGCTATATTTGGCATGGATTGTCTATCTTTATAAAAAGACTACATCAATTTTCAAGATAGGGAGATAACTCTTCACATCCAAAGGCATACCCCGATTCTATACATGTTTAAGTAGAAGTATGAATCTCCTTTAAATTCATCATCTCAATTATGGATATTACTTTCTTATGAGTAAGCATATCCAAATAAAATGATTAATACAATGGAGAGAATCATTCTTAAATAAGTTTCCATTGTAAGGAACTACACTGATGTATTCCCAAATGAATTTACTAGTATTCCTCTTGATTTAGAGGTTGTGTTCTCAATTGTTTTTATACCTAATTAACTAACCATATCAAAGTCACCTTAAAGGATATCCACCATTGAGTTGGAAGAATTGAAAAATCAGCTACAAGAGAATCTAGGAAAGGTTTTTATACACCTAAGTGCTTTATTGTGGGGTATGCCAGTCCTCTTCATCAATAAGAAGAATATATTAGTACTATTCTACATTTATTATCGTGATCTCATCAAAATCATGATAAATAACAAGTATCCCCTACCATGGATAAATGATTTGTTCGATTATATACATGGGGACAAGTATTTATCTAAGGTAGACCTTTGTTCAGGATATAACCAATTAAAGGCGAGGAAGAACGATATTACCATGTCTACCTATTAAATGAGGTATGAAAATTATGATTTATTAGTAATGATAATTGGACTCACTAATGCTCCTATAATTTTAATGGAATTAATTAATATAGTCTTTTGAGATTACCTCAAAAAAATTGATAGTATTTATATATGATATTATAATATACTCCTAGAGCAAGGAGGAGCACATGGGAAATTTTAATATTGTTCTAAAGACTTTGAGAAGGGATAATCTATATTAAAAGTATAGTAAATATCATTTTAGGATGGTAGAATTATCATTATTGGGGCATGTTATCACCAACAAAGGGATATCTTTAGACCCTTCTTAAACAGAGGAAATTGAGGAGTGGCCTAGGACAACTTCTGTAACAGATATCAGTATTTCCATTAGTCTGTCTGAATATTACTAATTATTTTTGAGGGACTTCTCATGATATTGAGATCCACTAATCAAGATGACTCAGAAGGGAGTAAATTTTTTCTAAACTAGTTAATGTGAATACTAATTCAAAGAGTTGAAAAAGAGGCTTATCACTACACCAGTACATACACTACCAACAAGTAGGGAACTCCTTATGGGATATAGTGATGCTTCAAACAAGTTATTAGACTTTGTAATTATGAAAAATTATAATTAAATACCTTTTTCCTCAAGGTGGATAAAATTTAATAAACAAAAATATCCCACACAAAATCTAGAGTCGGCTGTTGTGATCTTCGCATTGAAAAATATGGAAGCATTATCTCTATGGGGAGAAGTGTGAGATATATATTGATCATAAGAGCCTAAAATATATATCCACATAAAAGGAGATTAAAATTCACCAATGAATATTGTTAGAACTCATCAAATATTATAACTTCTCAATTTATTACCATGAGGGTAAAGAAAATAAAGTGGAAGATTCTCTAAGTAGAATGGATCCTCTAACATTATCAATGATGGAAATTGAGAAGGATAAAATATTATTATAATTAATAAGTATAGACATGGTATTCATAAATGAAGGAACAACATCATTTATTTATCAAATTATTTCTCAACCATCCCTTATAGAGAAGATAAAGGATGCTTAAAGAGATGATGTGAAAATTCTGAAGAAGGTAGAAGGGATCAAAAATGGAAATCCTCGGAATCCAAAATTGATGAGGAAGGAGTTGTAAGATTTGGGTAATGACTATTTGTACCATAAAATTTTGAGATAAAGAAATAGATATTTAATAGTCAATGTATATTAAACTTCTTTATCCACCTAGGGATCACAAAGATGTATTGAGATCTCGGAGAGCACTACTGGTGGAAAAATAACAAGAAAGAGATTGCTGAATGTACATCAAAGTGCCTGGTATGATAGAAAATGAACGGTGAAAGGAAAAGTTTTAAGGGGATGATGAAACCATTACCCATACCTACATGTAATTGGGAAACATCACTATGTACTTTTTCACTAGTCTTCTGAAGACAACAAGAAGAAATAATGTTATATGGGTTGTTATAGATCATCTTACAAAGACTGCTCATTTTATTACAATTTGAGAGGACTTCTCATTCAATCAACTTGAACTAATATACATCATAAAAGTTTTGAGGCTTCATGGAGTAAAATTATCAATTATTTATTATCATTATCTTAGATTTAACTCCTAATTCTAGAAAAGTATAAAATATTCTCAAAACACTGAGATAAAATTCAGTATGACTTATCACCCCCAAAATTATGGGAAATCTAAGAAGAATATTCATACATTGGAAGATGTGTTTATATCATGATAAATGGACTTAAAATGGGGATGATATATATATATATATATATTACACTGGTCTAGTTCTCTTATAACAATAGTTTCCAATCAAGCACCCAAATGGCTTCATATGAATCCATTTATGGGAAACGATGTAGAACACCCACATGATAGGATAGAGTTGGGGAACATAAGCTTCTAGGACCTAAAATGATCAAAGAAATCGTAGAAAATGTGAAGACCATTCTACAACACGTTAGGGAATTCCCAAAGTCTATAGAAGATCTATATAGACAATTGTCAATAGCACTTATTATTTGAGGTTGGTGACTAGGTATTCCTCCACATATCTCCATGGAATAGAGTAATGAGATTTGGAAAGAAAGGAAAGCTAAATCCCAGGGACATTGGCCCCTTCAAGATTCTAGATCCAGTCAATGATGTGGCCTATCAACTAGAAATTCCACCAACCATGTCTCAAGTACATGATTAATTCCATGTAACCCTCTTGAAGAAGTACATACAAAATCCATCACATGTACTGAACTCAGAGGTGGTACATCTAGAAAAGGATCTCTCTTATGAGGAGAATCTGGTAAAGATTTTATATCGTATATACTAGGATATATGTAACAAAACCACTCACATAATCAAGGTATAAAGGAAAAACAATAAGTATAAAAAGGAAATATAGGAATTAGAAGAAGCGATGAATGAGAAATACCTTCACCTATTTTCACCTTAGTGTGTAAAATAAAATTTTGAGTGTGAAATTTCATAATGGGGAAGAATGTGATTATCTATAGTTTTATCAATGTAATTTTCCTTCGTATAATTACAAAACAAATAATAAAAAATTATTCTCATAAATGAAGAATGATACATTAGTCACCAAATAATCCAATAACAACACTAAATATTATAAAAGTGTAATAATTTGAAAATAAGATAATGAGAATAGAAAATTTTGGATTTGCTCGATCCACTAGAATGACCACACTCAAGAACAGAGCTATAGAAATAAAACATTGTGTTAGTAATATAATATTCATTTTGAATATAAAATTATAGATAACCTTTTTATAAAATATAATTTAATGGGGAATGAATGAAATAAGTGGTATTTATAGAAATTGAGGAACCTATACCATTGGAATAGTAATATATTTATTAGGAATAGTAATCAGGCCAGTAGAATAGTAACCTCATATATAAAAGTATAAATAAAATTTTGTCATATTATAAATTAAAATATGATATTTTTATATCGTGGTATAAGTAAATTAATGTTTTAAATATGATAAATTAAGTGTTGGTATTTTTATAAAGAGTAAATATTTATTTACAAATTTTTAATTAATATAATGATTTAAAATAAATATAATTTTCCTAAAATAAGATTAATAAATTAATATTATGTTGTGTGAAAATTAAAAATAATTTTATGTGACCTTAATTAACTTTTCAAAGGCTCATAAAACTGAATATAATATTAAAATCGGTATTTCTCCAATAATTGATGATTTTATCTAGAAGTTAAATTTCTCATATTTTGAAAATTAATTTCATAAAATTGATTTAATTTTTCAAATATATATGTAAAAAATGGTTAGGGTTAATTCTTAGGATTCTTCTAAAATTATTTAATTTTTGTGAATAATGAAATACAAAAAAATTTGTATTTAACATTATAAATTAAATACATGAATTTTTTAGTCATGGATGTTGTAGTCACCCATTGATTATAACTCTTCTAAACCATTTACCATATATAGTGATAATATCAACACTATTGATAGTCTTGATCCAAAATAATAAACTAAAGGATATAATAATAAAAAATACCCCTCTCCTCCCCATATAAATACCACCTCTTCTCCTCACACCTTTTAAGCCTTTTATCTCATAAATATTATTCCCAATTCCCCTCTCAAGCATATCCATTACATCCAATAGTTTCTAGTCTCAAGAAAAGACCAATTCCAAGTTACTTATTGGGTCCTTCAAGGAGGGGATATTCGAGAGGTGGCTTTCTCAAAACTTCTCTTTTAATTTCATTTATTCTTCTTCCTTCTCATTCACCTACTTAATCAATAAAATAATAATAAATATAGTATTATTTATATAATAGAATTTTATATTTCTAGTGTAATATCTTATGTAACCACCTTTTCTCATTTCATCTTATTTAAAGAAACAACCCCTTTGTCCATATTATGGAGGCTAACTATTTCCCTAGATAATGACTTTTAATTTTTCATTACCAGTTTCAAGGCTGTTCATAAAACCATTTTTATGGTTAAATAAGATTTTAATATTTTTATTATAATTTATTTCATATTCTTCAATAATATATAAACATAATATACAATAAAAAATAACTAGTTCTTGATGGCTAGAAAAACAGCCATAAATAAACTGAAAATTTATCATTAACATTTTATAAAATGAATCATTCTAATACCAGAAAACAAAATGATATACAGATCCATTTAAAATTTTAAAAGTTCATTAATACTATATAATTTCACTTCTATAAAATTATTCCCATTAGATAATAACTTC
This sequence comes from Viscum album, assembly GCA_963277665.1. NCBI lineage: Eukaryota > Viridiplantae > Streptophyta > Magnoliopsida > Santalales > Viscaceae > Viscum > Viscum album. Next base: position 1,614,992,137 of record OY728133.1, on the reverse strand, counting down.
TATAATTTTACACATATGAACCGGCCATGAAACCTTGAAACGGATTCTCCCATAATAAAGAGATTGAACTTTTTAACTTATTAACATGGTCATAAATGAACATAATAAAATTATAATAAATAAAATAAATATATAAAATGTTATGAATTAAGTAATTAATTAATATAATTTGACTATATATGACATTAATTTCATGTTCAGAGAGCATTCGTATATGAGGTAACAGATCTCTCTAAGCCTCCATATTTCTTTCAGGTTACATTTTATCACTCTATGTCTAAATTTATCTCTTCATTATTTTTTTATACATAACCTATATTTTATTTATATGTACCAACAATAAATATTTAGATCAATTCATCTTTCTTTTATGGGAAATTACATGTTTTAAAAGATTCCCTTCTCAATACCTCTCGATAAGAAACCCCGATTAAAGGGACCTTCTCTTTTTCTTACCCATTTTTAAGTACACTCCATAAAGTATTTTAAGCCTCAAATAATTTTATAATATAACAAAATTTTTCTTGAAAAAATATTTTATTTCATTTATTGTTTTTCAAAAACAATTATGCATATATCCTCTTCAAAGACTCTTTATTTTTTCCCTAAAAATGTGTTAAATAGGAACATTTCCAAAGATACCTAATCACTATTTTTATATGTTTTCACATTAGTTGGACATAATTTATCATGATATGTTATTATTTCACTATATTAATGTATAATTATTATTTAAATTCATTATTTAATGGATACCATTATGATACAACTTTTGGTTTTACCTTGTGACATGATTACAAAACCCATTTCATTCCATAGGCAACCCTTATGTTTATTCCATATGTTTTATTATTTATGTGGAGCACATATTCATGAACATGTTATGATGGTTTCACATAGATGTCACTCCAATTCATTGGGTAATGTTTATTCTATTGAGACATCATGTATGGGATTAGGGAGTAATCGTTATCCATTATTGGACTTTGTCCACCATGTGATATAATCTTGGTAGTTAGCTACGAATCATGTTTATGTCATGTTATATATTTCTACAATATTCATATGTTTATATGGTCACATGATCCCATGTTCTATATGTTATTCTTTCATGTGTTTATTCATATTGCATTCCTTTTTATTTCATCATGATATGATTTTATAACTCATGTGCTATGTTTTATTCGCATGTGTATTCTCTTACTGGGATTTTTAGCTCATCTCTTTGGTCTATGTATTCTCCAAGTTATCCTATATAGTTATAAGATCTCAAAGGGAGTTCAGATATCAATATGGAGATTATATAAAATATTTTTTTATTTCAATCTCAATTTTCTAATTATGTACCTACTCTTCCAAAGACACAAGACTTTTAGATACTTGGTTTGTATTTAATGGATATTTATGATTAAATAATGAAATGATATGTGTATAATTATAGGGATTCTATACTATTAACCTAAAATATCATGGAAATATAAAAACGTAAAATCCACACTATTAAACTCGTGTTTATGGGCTATTAAAGGTATGAGGAATTAACGTTCTTATCGATGAAAGTGATTAGATACCTTTAGAGGTTGGGTGAAAATTAAAAAACACTCTAAAGAGAATTAGATTTATTTTTATATTATCTTGATATATATTTTAAAGATTTCAAATTTTCTACCTCTAATACATGTCTGTTCAGAATAGTTTTCTATAGAGGAAACATGGTAGATAATGTGAGGTGGAATCAAGGGGATAATAACCTTCAGAATCAAAAACCTACAATGGTTAGAATACAGAATTTTGTGGCAGTGTTAACCTAGTTGATTTAGGATATTGATGGTGGAATAGATGAAATAGAGAAACCAAGTTCTCTATAGATGAACATGTCTCTAGTGGAGCATTTCATGAAACATCTCCCTATTTATTTCATTGTATCTTTATACCCAGTGAAAGATAAGGGTTAGATAAATTAATTGGAGAAGATATTCAATGTTTTGGGGTGTATGGAACATCAAAAAGTAACTCTATATATCTATCATTTTGAAGGTGAATCTGATTGATGGTGGTCTCTAATTAATAATGCAATTGTTAAGAATGATATTGGTGTCATAGAGTGGACAGACTTTAAATATATTTTTCTTGAGGTAAATTTCTTAATTTTCTTTGAATTTGAATGGAAATACAATTTCTGGAGTCCAATAAAATGGAATAATATACAGTTTCCACTTAAAAAGAAAATTTTACCCGGTTTTCGAGGTGTGCACTATGTTTTTTGATCTAGATCGTGTGATAAATATTTATAGATTTTAACATAGGTATAAAACCATGTTTATGAATTAAATTATTCTCTCTTAAATATAAAATCTATTAGGATGTTGTTCCTTATGCAAAGATATTTGATATGGAGTTTACTGACACTTATGTTCTTTTTGACAACAAGAGTAAGAAGTGGTCAATGAGGAAAGAAGTAGAGAATATGTCAATCAATAAATTTGGAGCTAAGCTCTCCAAATGTTCCAAATATGGTAAGAGACATTTTAATTAATGCTTAATAGGATCTGGAAAGTATTACCAATGTTTTAAGATTGATCATTTTCCTCATGACTATAAGGAAAAGAGTTGTGACTTGAAAAGTAATGGAAAAATATATAGTCAATCAGTAATAATATTTTTTAATTGAAATGATTTGGGTCATTAAGATACCATATGTCCAATATTATTTAATCAAGTTGGTAATCACAAATATCATAAATCTAAAGGTACGGTGAAGTCTATTTCTACTAAAATAGTATATGTGGGACCCTCAAATAAAGTGGTGGGAGGTATATTACGTATTTATTTAGATTATTCCAATGTATTTTTAGATTCAGGATCTACAAAATTTTTTATATCCATGAAATTTTCATGTTAAATTTAAATACCGTCTTAAGAAATTAAGACAAATATTTTGGTAAAAACTCTTGGGGTAGTATAAAGGTGATAAACGTCTATATATATCTTTCAATTATAAAAATTTTAATGGTTTTTCTTAAAATATTTTTTTATTTATTATTATAGAATTTTTTTATTCTTGGTATGTATTGGATTTTATTTTATCATGCTATGATTAATTGTAGATATAAAGAATATATTTTTCATATTGATTTTCAATTTTTATATAAGAATGAGTTCATAAATTTCATAACATATTAAGAAGCTATGAAAATGTTAAAATATAGAATTCAAGTTTATCTTGCAAATATTATTGAAAAGAAAAGGAATTTTTTAAATTATTCATGTTTTGATAGTAAATAAATGTATGGATGAATTTCTTGAAGATTTTTTTGTGTTACTACTTGTCGATAGGTTGAATTTACTATTGACTTAGTTCTTGGGGCTAATCAAACATCAAAAAATTATCTTCAAATTTATTCAGATGAGTTGTTAGAATTGAAAAGGAAGTTACAAGAGTTTCAAGATTAGGGTTTCACCCACCCAATCACTTCACCTTGGGGTGATATTATTTTATTTAGTATAGATATTAACAATTTGATGACAATTTCATGGATAAAGAGCACTAAATAACATTCATTTTAAGAAAAGGTATCCCTCTCCTCATATCGATGACTTGTTTTATTTACTCTATGGTACTCAGTAGTTTTCAATGGTTGATCTCAAGACTAGTTATCATCAGTTGGAGATGATAGTGGAATAAATTCCAAACAAAACATTTCACAAAATGCATGGTCATTAGGTGTTTATGGTTATTCATTTCAGGTTAAAAAATTAACCCATCATATTTATGGACCATATTAATTTAGTTTTCCATGATAAATTGGTTAAAGTATTGATGGTTTTCATTTATAACATTTGGTTTTATTCTAAATGATATGTTGAACATGGGAAACACCTAAGGGTTTTTTTGAAGAAATTAAATTAAAATAAGTTGTATAAGAAATATGTAAATGGGAATTTTGATTATAGAAGATTTATTTCAATCAAAATATTTTTTATAAATATGGAATAACTCTTGATCATGCTAAAACTAAAGTGGTACAATAGTATCCAAGACCTACAGCTGTCACTGAGATTCGATGTTTTCTTGATTACCGGGTTACCACTAATGTTTTTTTGAAAACTTTTCTCAGTTAACTATTCCACTAAATAAGTAAATTTGAAGAGGAGTTAAAGAATCTAGATAAAGGAATGTGGTGAATATTTATTATAATTTAAATAAATATTGTTTAATGCTTTTGTGTTAACCTTTACAATAAAAAATGGTGATTTTTTATTTACATTGATTCTTCTTTCAAGGGCCTTGGTTGGTTCTTTATGTAATATGATCAGGTTTTCACATAAGTAACTTATTAATTAAAACCCCATGAGAATAATTAACCTAAAAATGACCTTGAGTTGGATATAATAATTTCAACTTTAAAAATATAGAGGCATCATCTATATGGTGTGAAATGTGAAATATAAAGTGATCATAAATTGTTAAAGTATATATTTACTCAGTAGAAGTTAAACATGAGTTAGTAAATATTTTTAGAACTGATTAAGGATTATGATCTCACAATTCACTAAAATACATGTAAAAAACAATAAACTAGATTACATCTTTCAAGATGATAATGCATCATCTTTTCCGTTACATATGTAACATGATCCATTAGTTAATGATTTAATGAATGTTGGATTGTATATTTTGTATGAAAAAACTCATTATCTTTTTTTTTGGTTATTAGTACATCCATCCTTGGTATACATAATTAGGATGGCTCAGATGAAAAATAATGGCCTAAAAGAAAAGGTAGAATTAGTCTAGACGGATATGTTTCCTAAGTTTAATGTTGACTAAGAAGGTGTAAACAGATTTGGAAATAGGTCATATGTTATTAATTTTTCCATGTTGAAGAACTAATTATTAATTAAATCCATAGTTCTCCATTTTTTATTCATTCTGGAATCACCAATATGTAGTGTCCTTCAATAAAATTATTTATTAGATTGTATAAATAAGGATATTAATATTCTTACCATGAAATTTTTGATGTGTAAGTAGGTTAAATGTGAATGAGAACTCTAATGACCCTAATTGTAGTAGCTTAAAGTGAGTTCCTTACTTTATTACATTTTCATAAGATACAAGTAATTTCCTCCAAAATGAATTAATAGTTTAGTAGTTTTGGAAAACTAGATACATACTCAGACCTTACATTATAATTGAAAACATAAAATACAACTTGCAAATTCTTTGTGAATGCAATTGTTCCCCTACCTCATCCATGCATATAAATCGTAATAAACCTCTTAAAATACTGGGGAAAAATAAAATATAAGAAAGTGGTGAGCTTGAATGCTCAATGAGGGTTAAGTATAGTGGAAACTATTATAAATAAGAAATAAAAATTATGATGATATAAATAATTTAAGCACATTCGTTTCATAAATAACTTGACAATAAAATGGGTAGAATAAAATGATATCAAATAATACCATATAAATAATCAATTGAGCTAAAAAACTTAACCATGGATATTATACTAATCAAATAATCACATGGAAACCAAAAACTAATCTCATAATGATGGAATGCATAATGCAGGACATCTATAACTTATTGTTGAGGCCTTGGCCAAGATATCCAAAAATAAATGGGTATGGCCTCAACCAAATCTCAATTTCGTTTTTATCATGAGACTTATTGGTGCATCGAGGGACTATAGTGGGCCCCACCCATCATGATGTGCACTATGTTGCATTTTTTGTCAATAAAGTATGTTGTTGTCATTGAGATGACTAAGATTGAATGGATGAAAAGGAGTTTCAATGTGTGAATGACAAAGGATGTAATGGTGATGGTGATGAATGGAGAATGGCCAGTGTACTTAGAGGCATGTCACTTAGGAAATTCACTAAGTGGAATTGGAGATTATGGTTGAAACATTCTTTATCATTAAATCAGATGATTGTAGAGCTGATCTTAAGTCCCAAAAACTTGTATCAAGAGGATACAATGTTACAACAATGTTAGAAGACCATGCATTGTCTTCACAATGCATGAGGAGATGAAGATGATCCATCCACAACTACTGAGTGGATGATGTGGTTCAATGAAGACCATGCACTATCTCTTAGTGCATGAGAACATGTAGATGATCCAACTTTATCTCTGATTGGATCAATGAAGAATGTTGAATAATTTTTTGATTAAAGATCAATAGTTGAAGAATAAACTTCAGGAATTCCACTTTAAGTTGAGAACGAATGTTTAAGAAGAATTATGGAATTCTAAAGAAGAAGAAATGATGAAGAGAAATTGAGAAATTCTTAAGAAGAAGAAGAATGGAGATGAGAAGGAGAAGGCATGGCATTTGGTATTTTACATGTGGGTTACTTTGTTTTTATACAATGTCTTAACTCAACACTTTGGAAAAAAATTATGCCACTAAGGGACAACCTTAAGGGTTCAACCCCAAGGCACTTGTGGGACTCGAGGTCGCCATGCCCAAGGGGGATCCCATGGGGCCAGCCCAAGAGAGGTCAGGGCTATGTATAATCCTCAAGGCTATGCGGCGGTGAAGCCTGTGCAGTGTGGGCACCAGAAGCGCGTGCCAGTGAGGATGCATAGTGGGCGCTAGTGGTGTGCCCGAGAGGCAGATACTAGGCGCAGAGCGCGCCCGCAGAAGAACCCGGTGTGGGGCGGCACCGAGAGGGGATAAGATTCATTTGAGCATTGGCCGGCAGTGCTTCTTTGTTAAAGCGCGGATAAAACGCAGCGCGTTTTGATGCGGGATGTGGTAATTTTAACCGGGATCTAATCTGGGCCGTCCGACCGATCGCACAGCCGATCTACACCGCTCCTCTCATCCGTGCCGAGATGTTTTATTCTTAGCCGTTGGAGATCATTTAAATGATCGATCCAACGGCGCTGGGGTCATGGTCTTCCTCGAGCTCAACCGAAGACACCCTGACGTCCCCCACTGAACCAGAGGCTCTCCAAGCACTAAAGTTTGAGCTCCCGGCCTCCATTGATGAAGATGAAGGTCTCATTGTGATCGTTAGGCGATGATGAACTCATCCATGCACGAAAATACTCATGCATGCAATGTGATGGAGAATTCGGCTGAGGCTGAGGCAAACAAAGTTGCTGAGGCCCATGAGGGTATATTCTTTTCATGGATGCGCTTAAACGAAGGCCATGCATGCGTTCTAAGTCGCATGCACGTAGAGGAAAATAATGAAAAGGACCCGCGTTGAAATAGAGAAGAAATTCAAGATTTGGAAAAAATTTGAAATCCCAAAAATTTCAGGAGATCACAGATATATCTCTGCGGATGATATGAGGCTCCTCTGCCTATAAAAAGAGAGTCCGAGCTCTCTATTACTCTTGTTGATCCTTTGTTGAAAAACTGACGAACCACGAAGCACTTGCCTCGCGAAGTTGAAGACACCGCATAACCACTTGCATGGCTGAAGTTCTCGGGGCCACCTGAGGTCCCGAAGGAGACCCCTGCGCGCCTCCCTTGCGCGGCAGGAAGAACCCGAGCCGCACACTTGCGCACTCAGGGTTGGCACCCTCTCTGCCCGCGGACTTTCACGGTAGGAGGTGCTTGCATTCCCGAGGTGTCTCCACCTTGTGCACCGCCTGTTTCACCCTAGGCTTGTGCGATTATTGAAGAAGAGAGGTCGCACCCCTTGTGCGCCCTCCTTGTGTTGGTGTTTGGGTGTGTGCAAGAGGAGGCCGATACCTTTGTGTCTTGTGTGCAAAGTGAAGAACACACATTGTGTGTATGCATAAGGAGAAAGTCCACTATACCCTACGGGTTAAGTGTGTGCAAGACAAGGAAGGCCACATTGCACCTTGTGTGTGTGTGATAAGTGGAGAAGAAGACCTAAGGCTTGGTTGTGTGTGGAAGTGAAAGAACACACTTAAACCATGTGTGTGCAAGGAGGAGAGGAAGACCACACTTGAGTTTGTGTGTGTGCAAGAAGAGGAGGAAGGCCGTAGCATTTTGTGTGTACAAAGAGGAAGAAAGAACAAAGTGTTTGTGCATACTTGAACTAAACTAGTGAAGAGGCCAAGCCTTTGTGTGTGCACATGTGAAGTGTACACACTAAGAAGAAGAATAAGAGGTTACCCACACCAAAGTAGAACACATACTTCAAGTGTGTGTAAACAAATTGATTTAAGTGTGTGAAGATTGTGGAGAAGGTGTGTGTGCAAAAAGAGACTACACCCTTTGTGGGTTTATCACACCAAGAACAAGTAAAGGGGAGTGCATGATTACATGCATTCACATGCACACGTGAACAAAGCTGAATCAATTTGTGTGCATTTGAGAAGACCAAGAACAAAGGTTATTGAAGATTATTGAGAACCCATGCAGTCAGTGCATGATCTTTTAGAGATGCCATGCAATCAGTGCATGAAGTTGAGTTGAAGACAGACTGAAGCCAGACTATAGCTAAAGATATCATTTGTCTGAGTTTTAAGTTATTGAGTAGAGCCTAATCAACTGATGTTATCAGAAGATTTGATCAAGTCCAATAAACCTTGTTAGAGGCTGTTGAAGATTCTTGAAGAGAGAGGTCGGGTCATCCTTAGAAGAAGGTGATAAAGCCCGGTCACAGAAGAGGAGTCATGTTCACAACAAGTGATCAGAAGAAGAGAGCAAGGCCAATAGTCTTTATCCCAGTCTATTGAAGACACTTAAAGAACTTGAACAGAAGAAGAGCTACTCGTGTGACTCGAGGATCCAGGAGAAGCCCTCTGTGAGACTCAGGGAGGAAGAAGTATTCAGTGGGATTCTGGAGCAGGCCAGTGGGACACTGGTAACACTATGGGAAGCAGTATAAAGACCCACCTGTGGGACTTAGGAGAGATACAGTGGGACTCTGTATCGACCATTGTAATTCTAACAAGTTATAATGGAGAATCCATGTTGGGGTGTTTAACCAACATGGCAAGGACGTAGGCCTTTGGTGTCGAACCTTGTAAATCCGTGTGTCCCGTGCCTTTACATTTACTGCATCATTTGAGGAAAGGCTGAGAGATACAAGAAGAGTGGATCGAGGCTTTAACCAGCCATAGAGGTTTAATTGATAAAGAATCAATTAGTAAAAAGTTTTAAAGAATCACTGATTCACCCCCTCCCCCTCTCAATGATTCACACTGATCTGGGCACTTCACATCACTTACTAATTCTAATACATTCCTTATATTAAATTGGTGAAACATAATCAACATATATATTTTTACTGAAACTAGCATAAAAAAATTTAAAAACATTCATTAAGTATACATAATCACAAACCAACCAAAGTAATATGGTGAATGGTATTAAAATAGTACATCCCTAGGAAAACTAATCAATAACCATTTAATAAAATATGAAATATGGTATAATAATATTTCAACCTCAAAGAAGCATAATATTCAGAAAATATGTTTCAATAGATAAAAATACTTTAAATGAGATCATTAAAAATTATTGAGGAAAATACACTATTCACTTTGAAAATAATTTATTTTTAAAATGATGTGCATTTATAAAAGAAAAATTTTTCTATGAAAATAACAATGTAAAATTTTAAATTAATATTAAAAAAATTGGGGCATCATGATGGTGGGTAATTTTGTTCATTCTATATAAGTTAAAAAAACATTCCTTCTGTATTTTCATCAGAAAAGTACCAAAGGACCATGTTTTGAAAATGACATAAAATAACATTCTAAAATTTTTGTAAAAAGTAAAAAATCAGTGAAAATGAATTTAAAAATAATAGTGGAATATTGAAAACATTTTTAGAAACCATTTTATAAAAAACGTATGAGGAAGAAAAAGAGAGTTCTAAGGGAAACTCAAGAAATAATTTTTTTAAAAGAAAGTCCCTTATAAGTATTATATCATTGAAGTGAGAATTAATAAAATTAATAAAATATGTTTATTTTCTATAAATCCACATAAAATAAGTTGAAAAATGATATATTAAAAGGTAATTTCACAAATAATATTATTACGACATAATTAAGGAAGTAGTTTTTTAACCCAAGGAATGGAAATTGGGTTAAGAATTCCCTTACCACTTTGTAATCAGTTGAATCATATGGCCAATAAAAGTAATAGTTATCCAAATAAAAATTTAATGAAATGAATATAATAAGATTAATGATATTATATATCAAATTTTAATTACATAAACCACACAAAAAGTGTATGTGATGAATATGGAATATATCTCACAGAACTAAAAGTCAGATGAGAAAACCCTAACCTCTTGCTTCACTTTAGTAAGGCATTATTTAATATCCTGTATAATGGTTTAAATAATTTTATTAATTCATTATATAACTATATTAATATTTATAATACCTTATGTGACAATTTTTTAACATTTTATTCCCCATTATTTAATAATATTTCATTATTTTCATTGTTTTAGGTGTTTTCATTTCATCATTTCATGGTCGGTTTTCCTTGTATAAAATTATGGATGTTTATGTAAAATGGAATTACAACTACAGAAGTGGAATGAAAAATTATTAATGAAATTAAAGGATTATAAATTGTCTAATATATCATTTTGGTTTCTAACATGAGGATGTTTCATTAGATAAAATGTTAATGATAAATAATTAATTTATTTGGGTAGTTTTTCTGAACATCATGAACAAATTTCGTTTTATTTACTATTATGACAATATATTAGTTCCAAAACATGAAATAGGATATAATATAATTATTATGACATTATTTTACCATAATAATAGTTTTGTTACCATCCATTAGGGTGGTAATGGAAAATGAACAAAAACATTATTCACAAAGGTGATTAATTATCATAACTTGGACAATGGTTTTGTATCTTCAATTAAGATGAGGTAATACAAAAAATGGATATAATATATTGCATTAAAGATATATTAATAAATTATATACATGATTATATATTTATAATTCCTTGATGGATGAAGGAGGTGATTATAAACTAGAAGAAGAAGAAGATAAATTGATAGAGGTGTTTTGAGAAAATTACCTCTCCAATATCACCACCTTGAGAGACCCTTGAGGACCTTGGATTTGGTATTTTATGATATCAGTAGTAATTGGACATGGTGAGAGTGAATAGGTGAGGTTTGGGAAGATATTTCAGGATCTTTAGGGCTTTTTGAGTCGAAATGGGGTGGTGAGGGGTGGTATTTATACTTTTGTGGAGGTGGGTTTAAGTGATTAAAATAATGAATATTTTATATTTAAAGCTGACCACGTTTATATGGCATTAATTTACATGAATTTAGATATAAATTAATAGTGTATATTCTGGTTAGGGTCTATAAATACAACAAAAAACCATTAAATGTTGTAATTTTTTGATATTTTAATCCTTTACCTTTTTAACATTACCATGTTTCATTTTTTCATCTGTACTCTGAAAAATAATTTTTTTACCTTGGTAACTTTTTTATATCTAAAACAATAAACATACTACTGAATTTGGATTGTTGGAATCAAAATATAGAATCCATTTTACTAGATTAAATTCAAATAATTGAAAAAATTATAATTAAAATTAGCCTTGCAGACATTATGAAAAATCATGTTTTTAAAGTCAAAAGTTCAAAAGTTTGAAATGTTTTTATATCCAATTTCAATGCGAAATTAATTATAATAACCTAACATGGTTTTATTGATTAAGTATTTTACTAATTACACTTTAATCCTGATTTAAAATATAATTTAACTATGTAAATAAATTAGATAAAAAATAATTTTTTAATTAAAATTTTGTATTTTTCACTATTCATCAAAAAATGAAAATTATCCATAAAATACTAAAATTTAACCCCAAGAAAATTTTGATATTAATATTTCAAAAATGAATTTTATTTATACATATAAAAATTATATAGGTGTCAAAATATAGATTTAAAATGGGTGTACCATCAAAAGATGAAAAATTGCCTTTATAAATATATAGCTTTTTATGCTTAAAATTGTATTTATTCTTATATTAAGCCGATAAAACTTATTGGATTAATTTAAAAACATTTTAATGAATATATAAAATATAAATTTAATTTATATATTAAAATAATAGTTATTAATTTGATTTATTATGATAAAATTTCATTGTGGGCATAAAATAGTTTTTTATAAAAACACATCCTTTTTGTTCGATTGGTTTTAATTTGTATTTCTAATTAACTAGTAACCAATTAATTAATTTTATAAAAAAAACTAAACTATATTTATTTTATCTCATTCATTCCTTCCATTCCAATGGATAGGTTATAACAATCATAATTAAATAATAATATTTAATCATTTGCTTAACCTTGGTGTTTTGTGTAACATAAGCTATCGAAGAAATTGAATTTATTTAAAAGAGACATGCGATAAAATATTGGGGTGTTACAACAACTATTTAAGGGTATGATTAAGCCTTTAATGGTTTCTTAATGTAAATGGGAATATATATTAATGGATTTTTTGCTGGGATTACCAATTACGTATCATGGTAATAATGTGATTAGTGTTATTTTTGATTGATTGTCTAAATCAGTGAATTTTATTCGTATTCCATATACTATGTTTTTGGATAAAATTTATAGACTTTATCTTAAAGATATAGAAATATTACATAGATCCCATCTCTTTTTTATCTTATTTTGATCCAATATTAACCTCAAATTTTTAGAAAGGACTTCAGAAGTTATTAGGTACTGAATTAAATTTAGGTGTGTCTATTTATCCTAAATCTGATGGAAATTCATAATGAATAATTAAGACTTTGTAAGATATTATTTAGGATTGATAATTATATCATCAAGTATGTTGGAATCAACATCATTCATTGATGGAATTTTATTATAATAAATATTTTCATTCCAACATACAGAAGACACCTTTTGAGGAATTATATGGAAGGTGGTGTTGAACTCCATCAAATTGGGATGATGTTATTGAAAAGATGTTATTGGGATAAAATATAGTATGAGAGATGGTTGTGATGGAAAATATGATTCAACACCATATGAGGGTAGATAAATATTGGTACAAAAGTTATACAGATGGTTGGAGGAAAGATCTCTCATTTGATCATATCATGTTTTCCTAATGTGTCTCCCTTGAAAAGTGTTATACATTTTGGTAAGAGAGGAAAATTAATTCCTTGTTATATTAGTCTATATAGAATTATATAATATTTGGGATAAGTTTCACAAAAATTGGTCTTACCTGTAAGTTTATCTCAACAAAATGATGTGTTTCATGTTGTGTTGTTAAGAAAATATATACCCGATGAATGTCATGTTTTGAATGTGCAAGTGGTATAGTTAGAGGATAATATATCCTATAAAGAAAAATCGGTTCATATTTTAGATTATATCAGGATCTTAAAATGAAATTATATTATTCACTAGTTTAAGGTTTTATGGAAGAATCATGTGATTGAAGAAGACACATGGAAATCAGAAAAGGCTATGGGGGGAAATACCCTCACTTATTTAAGTAAAAAAATAAAATTGTGTGGACACAATTTCATGAAGGGGGAATAATCTGAAAAACCATTTAGTTTTATAAATAAAAAAATATTTTTATTTATAAATATAAATTTTATGGATTCTTATTCATCATTGTCTTATGAATACTTTTATAAATGTTTTCTATCGAAAAAGGGGTATATTTATTTAACTAAATTATTTTTCTATAAATTACGTGGTTTTATTTAATTGATAAATTTCTAAATTTTGAAAATTTAATTTGGAAAAATGGACTTCATTTTGTATATCATCAAAACAAATTTTTCTAAATGTTAGTTTTTTGTATTTTTTTAAAATGATTGAGTTTTGGGTGAACAATGAAAAATAACAATTTTTATCAAAACTATCATTTATTTTCATGTATTTAAAATTTTACAATTTATTTTGGATTGATTTTAATTTTATATTAGTTCAATTTAATTAAAAAATAATATTAATTCTATATTAATCCACATTATAATTAATTTTGGTATAAATTAATTTTTATGATTAAGAATATTATTTTTTAAAAATATGTTTTCATTGAGTTTTGCATGTTTATGTAAAAATTATTTTTAACCAATTATTTAAATTTAATATGGTAAAATTAATTTCATATCTTCAATAATTAGGTTCAAATTTTCGGTCTTGGTGAACTTTATTTTTTGTCATTGTGAATAGTTACCTTGGAAAAATTTAGTTACAACGGTAATGGGTAAAACATGTTAATTAAGGTAAAAATTAGGGGAAAAGGCCAAAAAAATATTATTTTAATTGTTATTGGAAAATACTATTTAGACCCTTATCACCTAATCTTTAAAAATTTATAGTTTTAGAGCCAATTTAACATGAATTATACTTTATGTTATTTTAAATTTTTAAATAATTACAATGGTGCCACTCCCCTCGCTTATAAAAGGGCACCTCCTCCCCTCACTTCTTCAATTAATTTTATCACCCTAGATCAGAAAATACCTGACCAAATCCCACCAAAATATATTCCCCATGTCAAATAAGTCACGTTGTCACTTGGAAACCATCCTATTAAGGCTTAAGGTGTAAGCCGAGGGAGGTTTTCCAAAGGGGTGGTATAAGTTGTAACCGAGTGTTTCATGTTTATTTCTTATTATGTGTATTTAAAATCTTCTTTAAACATGATGAAATAATAACATAATTAAATTAAATATAATTAAATTATATTATGATTATGTTATAACCCATAATCATCTTTTCTCCATCCTATGGGAAATGAAGACATCGGCTGGGCGTATTCGTAGACTACCACCTTCACGAAGTGATTTGCATCATTTTTCATCACCGGATCATATAGATGGTTAAAATTATGGATAAAATAAATATGTATGATATTTATAACCTAATTATATTTCTTTAAATATAATATATTTATTACTTATTTATTTTCAATCTATTGGAAAATGATAACATCGGCCATGCGTACGTGTCGACTACCACATCCACCAAGCGATGTAATTCATTTTTCATTTCCACCTTAAAATAATGATCATTAGTATGTAAATAATGAATATATATTAAATATATAAAATATTTATGATTTAATAAAAGAATAATTTTCTCAGCTTTATTTTGTTCTACCCAATATAAAAATGATAATGTTGCTCATGTATGTGTATGGACTGCCGTCTCCATAAAATTACTCACTTTATCTTTCATAATCTACTTAAATGTATTGTTATAAAATTATAATTAATATATAAAAATTATAATTATAACATTTTTAATACTCTATATATGATCAAACAATTAACTCTTTGACCATATTTTATGCACTGATGTTATTTTGAAGTTATAAACTTAACAACCCAAAAACATCCAATGTGAACTTAACCAAATTTGTAACTAAAAAACATATTAACAATTGAAATAAAAAAAGAATAATGATAATGGAATAAAAATTAAATATTTTATTAAGAAAGTATAAAATTGAAAATAAATTAGTCAAGTGGATATATATACGAATGAAACGAGTCAAGACTCGATATAAGAGACTTTCTTTCAAAAAAATTAATGTTTTCCTTCCAACTATTATTCTTTCATGTCCATATTATTTGAAATGTTTTCAAGAATGATCATATTTATGCTTCAATGGTTGAAAATTGTCATTTTATACTATAATTTTCATTCATTTCAAAGTTTTAAGAAGTAATAATTTTAACATTTTCCATATGGTTTAATTTTGACTTTTTTATAAAAGTGAAAAAAGAATGTTTTTTGACATCTATATCTCGACCACCTTTTCCCACTATCATAGCCATTATTAATTATCAAGAATCCCATAAAAGTATCTATAGATGTTTTAAAAGAAAATTATTTTCTCAATATTCTATAAATTTTTATTTTTAAACTATTTTTGTAATGAAATGAAAATTTATTCTAATTTTTATGTGATAATTTAAAGTGTTTTTCTTATACATTCAAATGAGTTTTTCAGGGGTTTTATAATTTGGAATTGAAAGATTAAAAATTATTTGTTCATTATACAGTACTTGACCATTATTGGTGATGATGGGTGAGCCTGATATATTTATCCAATTCATTGGGTAATGATGTAGTTTTCGAATGTGAAAATGAGAGATATTTTTGGTTTGGTTACTCCTATGGAATTAACTAGGTTTTAGTTATTTTAACATGAGTTAAACAATATTTAACTTTAAATATGAATATTATTCTCTAATATACCTATATTATTCTTGAGAAAATGGGTTTTTATAGATATTTTATTACCCTCATATTCAGATATATGACCCTTTATTTATGTAATTAAAGCTTTTATAATGATTTGTTTGAGTTTCGGGTGTTTTGGGAGGGTTTTGGAATGTTGTGGAGGAATTTATAGAGGTTAAAGGTTTTTTTATTGTTAGAAGAAACTATGAACCACCTCTAGAAAATCATGAAACCTTTTTAGGGGGTCACTAGGAATGTGCACAGTTAGAGTATAATTTGGACAACCCGTGTGCATTACAAAGACAAACCATAAAACATGTAAAAAAGATAAAATCATGGTTGGTGCATGGTTTGTCAAAATTTGTGATCCAACCATGTGAGGTGTTGCCTTAAGGTAGTAGCACCAGACGGTTGGTGCACAATTTTCATAATAGTGTGGCTTAACCAAGTGGTGTGTCGTTAGCATCCCAAAATTTATGGATCTAATCTGAATTAAGCCTTGTAAACCCCATTAATCCCCTATTCTCTTGGGATATTGAATTAACTTTTCTTATAATTCTTTATATACTTTTAATTTTTATTTAGAATTGATTCTTAGGAAAATCAAGGCTCATTAGAGATCTGTATTTTTCATTAAGTCATCATTCTTCACGGTTCTTCTTAGATCCTTTCTTCCACTCTCTCCCAAAACCATATATCTAATCTATATAGGATAGAACTGTATTCTTTTATGGTAATATTTATGAGATATGATTCAATATTTTAAAGGTAATAAGACCCAAACCCGGATCTAGAGCATCATAGTGTCGTTCTTCATTTTCACCAACCATTGAGAGGTTGGTGGATTCTCTATCATCTCCACATGACTTAAAACTTAAAGGCATGGTTTTCCTTAAATGTATTTATTGAAAATATTTTTAAATTCATGTGTGACACTTGATGGAATCCTCTTTTGGGTTATGTATCTAAACTTGTGTAAATTGAATGGTTTCTATGAAAATTCTCTTTAGTGATAATTTTACATTGATGAATTTAAAATTATCGTTTCCTTTTGACATGTAAACTTTTTTTATTGAAATTATATAAATAAATAATGGTTTTATGTGGAATTATTTTAATTTAATTTTTAATACAAGGTTGTTATGAGTGCATTCATAAGTGTGACCCTGTAGAAGGGCCATGTGCCATTGGGGAACCTAGTATTGGTTACCCTGTGACAACTTAGTTGATTGATGAGAGAACTCTCAGGAGTATGGAACTATCACCTGGGAATGCTAGGATGTTTGTGTGTTGAGACATGGTTTTGGGTATTCCAAGTAATCGATAAAGACATTATGCTAAGTAAAATTTTTACCTTGGAAAATTGTTTACTATTTTGATATAAATTGATTTGTCTATTTTAGAATTATTTTATAACAAATGTGATAACTAGTTCTTGTCCTAGTGTTGTGAGTTGGAAAGTATGTTTAGAAATCCTACAAAATTTAGAATCAACCCATTATTAGGAACGCTTTTTTGTTATCAGATTCCATCAATCGAGACATATTTAAAGGTAAGGTATCTCATTTACTTATTGATGCTTCTTGATACTGTGGGCATGGAATGTGGAGTTGGAGCATAGAGTGGGTTGGGTGTTTTTGTTTTGATTCCACTTTAGTGTTTTTTATTTTTGTGGTTGTTGGTTATTTTTTAGTAAGTATTATAGTTTCCACTTGTACTCTGTTATTATTAGTTTTTTTGTTATGTTTTTAGTTGTATTATATACTCATGCATCATATATATGATTTCATGTTTATGTTTCATATTTTATTGGTGTTTATCTTTAAAAGGGAAAACTATACACCAAATTTTCTTGAGTCCCTTGGAATTTATTACCCACCTTTAGGGTCTTGGGGATGTCAGTTAAGGCCAGTAACACCACCTTCTCATCTCAAGCTAATTAGGAGGGGTGGGATGTTCAAAATGGAATCAAATTTTTTGGTCCTTGAGTTTGAAATGGTATCAGTATATAGTTGGGATGTTATCAAAGACATAGAATCATCGTAAATTTAAATGTATAACATAAAAAGGTGTAGCTAAACTTTTTATATTGGACTTCAAGTTTCCATAGTGTTTGGTTATATAAGTGTTTTAAGACACTTTTAGTTGAGTTGTTATCTCATCATCATGGGATTAGCTAATAATTGTTCCATATCATACATTAGAATGGATATTTCTCATTAGTACATCATTAATTATGATTCTAATGGTTTATTAAATGGTGTAAAGTATTGATTTTTTAAAATAATTAAATGGTTTTATTTTTAAAATAATGGTTGTTGTATTTTTCAAAAATGATTAAAATAATAATAATGATTATATTTTGAAAATTTAATAATTTTACATGTTTTAATGTGGTAAATTATAACTTATAAAACTTTAGATGAAAATGGGTTCTATATAAATTAATCTTTTTATAATTATAGATAATGGAACCAAGTAGATGTTATAGGAATAATCTAGAAGAGGATGATAAAAATGTGGTTGCACCTAAGACACATGGGAACAAAAAACCATTACAAATAATTTTCCATGATTTTTAGTCCACATAAATGGTTAATAATAATGCTAAACCTCAGTAAGTGAATCATTTAGTTCAGTTCCAAAATCAAAACACACCCATATTTCACGGAGACTCAAAGCCTATGAAATCACATGTTTGGATGAATATGATGAAGTAGATTTTTTAATTATTTGGAACACCAACTAATTTAAAAGTTAAGTTATTAATATTTATACAAGAGGATATAGCATGAAAATAGTGGGATTTATCTATTCATGATGTGTCACGCCCCGAATCCAGTTACCCAGAGTTAGTTCATTATTTTAATACATTGGCATGATTACAAGGAATAAAGTCCCGAAGGATTGATCGGTTTAGCAGTCTTGGAAAATAGATTACATACATGAATGTTACATTACACTTTACAACATACAACACAACATAAATAATCCTTTATTAATGCCATTATTCCCTTAGTTTAACCCCGCATCTCAATCACAATACACTTCTTGGAATCCTGAGAAAAATAAAACATAGAAAGGGCTAAGCTCAGATGCTCAGTAAGGATAAAAATATTGCAGAATCTTTCATAAATGAGCATAAAAATTTAAGGAAATGCATAATACTAAAACAATATCCTTTTAAAATTAAACTTATACATAATATGGAAAATATAAAATCAAATAATTCAATTTACTTATCCACATGGATAATCAATTAGTCGAATAATCACATGCAATATCAATTGCCACATTCATAATGATGCAATGCCTAATGCTTGACTTCATAACCACATATTCAAGGCATTGTGCCAAGACTAAAAATAAGATTTTGTCAAGGTCTTGGGCCAAGACACTAGTTTGTCTCATGAGACCTACCAATGCATTGAGGAGCTATAGTGGGCTCTACCCGTCACTTACTAAATCCAATTCATTCCTCATATGAAAAGTTTTAAACATAACATAAACATTCATATTACAACTAGCATACAAAATGTC
Source organism: Viscum album (assembly GCA_963277665.1). Lineage (NCBI taxonomy): Eukaryota > Viridiplantae > Streptophyta > Magnoliopsida > Santalales > Viscaceae > Viscum > Viscum album. Next base: position 1,614,972,396 of record OY728133.1, on the reverse strand, counting down.
AATACTTTATCCATAAACCATGAATGGTATAAAAATAACACATACACAGTCAAACATATCACAAAACCTTCAATAAAATATGGAAGATTTTTATCATAATAAATCAACTACAAACAAGTTTAAAATCCATTAAAATATGTTGACATAGATGAAAATTATTTGTAAAATTATTTGAGATAAATATAATTTTTCATGAAAACATTTAAAAGTCACAAAATTTAGAAAGGAATAAATTTAAAGACATTTGTGAATCAAAGTTTCCCATATCACATTGAAACTTTTTAATGGAATTAACATTTTAAAAACATTCATCCCTATATAAATAAATCCTTAAAACACATTTTGAAAACATGGACATTAATAGGAATGATTTAGAAGAATAAATATTTAAAAATTTAAAATGAAGTTTTTTGTAAAAAAAAGTCCCTTAAAATAATACATTTGAAAACTCTTTCATCAATCATGGATGTGGATAATAAATATGTCTCAGTAGATACTTACTTAAAAACAACCTCGGATAATAAAGAGACTTTGAAATTAACCCTTACCTTGCACTTTCCTTTAGTCGAGGGTACATTTAACCTCCTGTATGAAGACCGTAGTATGTTATTAAATTATAACAGAACCATATTAATATTTATGATATCATACATGATTCATTTATGACTTTATACTACCCATTTAATAATAATTTCCACATTAAATTACCATTTCACGTAATAATCGCTTAATTTATCCTACGTGTTTTAACTTGTTACTCTTGATTGTATCACTTAGATCATGATTTAAATACTTCCAGAATATAAAACATGATTTATATATCATATATATTTAGAATATAAATATGTATAATAGACATATATATGAAATTTAAAACATAGTTTATGGAGATGGTAGTTCGTATGTACGCATAAACGCTTTTTTTGTTTTCATATCGTATTGAACGGAACTAAGTGAATAAGATATATGTAAGTAAACACACACACACACACACATATATATCCAGTAGCATTATTATGTCATATATTAGATATTTATTGATGATATATATTTTATAATCATCATTGAATGGTGAACGTGGAAAAGAATATCATCACGTCGTGGAGACGGTAATCCGTACGTACGTATGAGCGACAATATCATTATATTGATGGTAAAATCACATGTAATTGGATAGTATATAATATATAAATAATAATTAACATTTTATATTTATTATTTACATCAGTTATACTCATTATTATACTCATTCAAGTAATTAAGTGTTTGAATAACAAACTACATCACGGTGTGGAGACGGTAATCCGTACGTACGCACATATGGTGACTTTGTCATTTATAGGATGGATAGATTAATGAATATAGTTGTAACATTTCTATAATAACATCAAAGTATATATAAGATACTGGAGTTAATATTTTAGAATGGAAAAAACAAAGAAAGAGGAAGTGGAAGAAGAAAACAACTTGAAAGATGTGATGAAATATTTACCTCTTTTTCGGATTCTTCCTTTTGATTTGTTCAAAAGGGATCCTTAGGTTGTCTTTATGACCAAATAAAGTCCTCTAGGATTAAGGTATTATAGTTTATAGGGTAATTGGGTAGGGTTTGGCCAAGACAAATGGATTTGGAGGTGTAAAATTAAGAGAAGGGGAAGTGCCCTTTAATAAGAGAGGTGAGGGTCACTTCAGGAAAAGTTAGAAATATTATTTTCTAATAAAATAATTTTCGGTTTATAATGGCCCCAAAATAAATTATTTAAATTGTAAGGTAGGTATGGGTCTAAAACCTCTCAAACAATAGGTTTTAGACAATTTTAGGTTTCCATTTTAACCATATCTTTTATATTTAACTCTTAGTTAAATCATTTAACTTTTACCGTGTCTTCTTGTATTCTTACACTATATGGTAAATAAACTTACTCTAAACAACCCAGAGAACCTCAAGTGGTTCATTATTGACATATATATTATTATTTAAGCCTTTTTACCAAAACTTATATTTTTAGGAATATTATATTAACCAATAATATGGTATTTGTTTTAAAAAATATTTTATGCCAATTTTGACATTATTTGGTATTTGTTTTTTTGTTAAAATCATAAAACCATGATTACTTCGAAAAAAAATTGATTGAATCAACCCTAACATGTCATATTAACATATAAAATTATTTTAATTCATCAAAAGTCTCAAATTAAATTTATTTGGTTATTTATAATATCAATTATTTTAATCTTTCATTAATACAGTAATTACTGCATCATCATTGTGTCGTAAATAAATTTAATTAACTAATGTATAAAAATTATAAATAAAATACCATTATGTTGGAAATTATTTTATATTTATAATGAATATTTATAGTCGAATTTATATTGTTTTTAACCCTATATTAAAAATGGTTTCATTATTAAACATTGAATTTAACTCTTTTAACTCTTCTATAAATAAAATAATAATAAATGCCCTAATCTAATCCAAGTGGATCAAAGAGGTTCATATTTTATTCCTAAGGGTTTTTTGGGTCGAATTATACTTATCCAATAGAATTAAGACACGTGTTAAGGTAATAATAATATCATTTTTACCCTTAATTACCCTATTTACTTTTAACAGTGGTAAATAAAAGTAAAAAAGTTACTATTCACCAAAAATTATTTTCATCTTATTGAATCATATTTTACTCACTAATATTAAATTTGTCTCTTTGATATTTGAAATTCAACTTATAGAAGTGGTAAAATTATGTTTTATGTAAATTTTCAAATGCTCATATGAGGTGGGTAAAAGACGATAAAAAGTTCAATAAACATTTTATATATCTAAACATATTATAAAATGGATACAATAAATTATATTGAAATTATATAGGTATTATGTATCTATTTTTAACTAAAATAAATTTAAATAAAATAAATAATTATTTAAATAAAAAGTCAGCTTTAACCAATAACTCAGTGTTTTCACTATTCATCAAAAATTGAACGTTTTCAGAAAAATACCAAAATTTTACCATAAGATAATATCGATATTATGAAATCAAAAATTAAGTCTATTTTACCAAATTCAAAACATAGAAGTTTTATTTATTAATTTAAAAATAATTCCCGTTGTCAAAACCAAAAAAACGTGTTTTTAAGAAATAATAACTAACGAAAGATTGATACTTGTTTATGTTCAATTTCAAAGTAAATTTATTTCCAATGAATAACATTGTATTAAATGGTAAAAATATAATCTATTTATACTTATAAACCATTAAAATGTATAATTAAAAACTATAAATTATTTTGATTAAAAAAGTAGTTTTCTTTTAAAATATAGTATTTTTCACTATTCATCCAAATATGAAAGTTTTTAGAAAAACACCAAAAATTTATTGAAACTAAATTCTTATGTACCAATTCTAAAAATAATTTTATTTTGTCAAATTGAATATATAAAAGTTTCAAATATTGGATTTAAAAAGGGTTCGCCATTAAAATGAGGTAAAATTGCATTTTTTGAAAAATACTTCTTTTATCTGGAAAAAATGAAATTATTCTTAAATTATGTCTAAGAAACTCATAATATGGATTCTAAAATTATAAGTATTATATAAATTTTAAAATTCATTTAATACTATTCATAACCACTTTTGAATGGCTAGTTTGGTAAGTCGTAGTGTACTTGAACTCGATGTTGTGTGTAGTGCAAGTTATTGAATTACTTTGAAGAAATAATGTACTATGAAATATTGGGGTGTTACATTCTTCTCTCCTTAAATAAATTTCATCCTCACAATTTTAAATTTTTTTTCAAAAATAAATGGTTAAAAATAGAAAAATTCATTTGTGGAAAACCCACATAGGAAATTAGGTTAACAAAATTTAGTCTTAATAAGAGGAAAACGGAAATGAAAGGGTCACCAACAAATTATGATCTCGATTAAGAGAACATTGGTGGAAATTAAAAACACATAATTGGAGGGAAATCTTAAATATTTATAGTGAGTGATTGAGGTCATTAGTCACAAACAATTATTGAATTGAGGGCCTCAAATCCATCAATCTATGATGAATTAAAATAAAATCGATTCAACAAAACATAAGGTATTAGGATAACACATTTTTATTTTTAAGTTCCCTTACCTAAAGTTTAAGAATTAATTTCTTCATAGAATAAGAGAAGACAAATATATATATACTTGATAAGTAGAGTTCCATCCTTTAACTAATTTCTTCCACAAACTCATCTTTCACTCTAAAAGATAATAGAACTTAGAAAAATATTATATTTATCCGATTTCTATAGGGTTAAAAAAAGAATTTATAATTAACCTATCAGACCATTTAAAAAAAGAAACTGTATTTTACAATCTAGAACATCACATAGGCCAGTGGTAGGTGATTCACCCTTGTCGCTCTTTGGTTGGAGGTTCAAGTCTCACGGCCTTGCTGGATGCGATGGGTTGTCGCCCGACCTTCAGGTTTTCCTTTTTATGAAAATCCAAAAATAATCCAGAGAAATTATTTAACCTTAACAACAGTATCCAATGTCAAACTTAATCAATTCCAACCATTAGACTTATCCAAAATACTTCTGTCTAAACTCACAGTCCAAAATTTTTAAGGAAGGTAAACACAATGAAGATCATTTTTTCCACGTAATAACATGTGAATACCTTCATCATGTATTCTTTTAAAAACATAGTAGCACCATGAATTACCATAAAACCGTATTGATTAAATTCATGCTCCCTTATTCTTTATAGAATACTGGATATACTCCTTATCTTCAAAAAAAAATTAAACTCCAATAATGATGGAATATACAAATCATTAATCAGTTCCAAGGTAGTAAAGAATATCCAATATAATTTATCCAAATAAATCATCTCTTATTCCAAAATTAATACCTTAGTGTCAAGACCATATTAAAGTTATGTCTTTCCTTCATCCATATATTTTCTAAAAAAATTAACTTACCATTGACTCACTTTTCTTGGTTCCACACAATCTCAAGTCCTTAATGAAATAGTACATCAATACAATCCTTATATGTTGTATAATTCTTATAAAATGTAAATCATTAATACAATACTCAAATGACACAATACGTTAATAACAACATAAGAACTCTTAATCATTCCTCTATCTTTGGTAGTATCATAACTTGATTATTATCCAATAGCAGCATTTGGGGTATACTCTGATAATTTGTACATTGATTCGCGTAGTGTCCCAACTCCTTGTAGATGAAGCATTGTACATTTGAAACATTTTTCTTACCTTTAAAATCACATACTTGGTGTCATTTTTCTCTACACTTATAAAAAACTCTTATTCGCTTAAAGCATTTACTAATGTGATTCTTTCCATAGTTATCACATATAGTAAAATTCTTCTTTCCCTTATTCCCTTTATCCATCTTTCTTTCTACCATCCTTTTCTTCTCTGGATTCCCTTCAAAGCCATAGGACTCAGCAAATTCTTTACTTATCTTATTAACACATGGTACTATTTCTTCATATGATGATAATACGTGGGAGACTATTTCCTTTCTAAATGTTGGCTTAATATAATGAAAGATATGATCCTTCTTACTCTTTGGATCATGCGTATTGCTGGAGCTATCATTCCTTCTACTAGGTTCCATTTCTTAATAATGGCATACACTAGGTTAGTTTATGAATCGTAATGCATAATTCCAAACTTGTAAAATACCTAACAAAAATTAAAAATATTATTCATATAATCTATAATCATAAAATGTATTCTTTGAGAAAGTATTTACTCCTAAATCCTTCATAATGGCTTGTAATGAAAATGTGAATTATCCTAAGCATATCCCCTGGGAGTGTCGTAACCAAGAGTGCAGTAAGGCTTGTTGTCGTGCACCAGTTCCTGTTCGAGTCTAGCTCAAAGCAGTGTTTTCAGGTTTTACCCCTAGGTACATCTGTGCTAGAGGAACCTCTACCTACTCGTATCTAGACTGTGATGTTTTTCTTGGAAAACTCATAGAATCTCTAAAGTACCAAAATTCTTGGAATTTCTTCTATACTAATCCTCAAAGTCTATCTTAGGGTGATTTTCTCTAATCAAATTTTAACTAAATCTATTTCCAAGGTTGTTGCTTAACTTCCTCTAATACCAACTGTAACGCCCCGACCCCAGTTACCCAGAGTCAGTGCATTATTTTAATATATTGGCATTATTACAAGGAATAAAGTCCTGAAGGACTGATCGGTTTAGAATTCTTGGAAAATAGATTGAATACCTGAATGTTACATTATACTTTATAACATACAACACAACATAAATAATTCTTTATTAATGCCATTATTCCCTTAGTTTAACATTGAATCTCAATCACAATACACTTCTTGGTATCCTGAGAAAAATAAAACATAGAAAGGGGTGAGCTCAGATGCTTAGTAAGGATAACAATATAGTGACATCTTTCATAAATAAGCATAAACATTTAAGGCAATGTATGATACTAAAACAAAAGCCTTTTAAAATTAAACTTCAGCATAATATGGAAAATATAAAATCAAATAATTCAATTTACTTATTCACATGGATATTCTACTAGTCGAATAATCACATGCAATATCAACAGCCACTTTCATAATGATGGAATTCCTAATGCCAGACTTCATAACCACATAGTTAAGGCCTTGTGCCAAAAATACAAGTAAGATTTTGACAAGGCCTTATGCTAAGACACTAGTTTGTCTCATGAGACCTATTAATGAATTGAGGAGTTATAGAAGGCTCCACCTATCACTTACTCAGTCCAATGCATTCCTCATATTAAAAGGTTTAAACATAACATAAATATTAGTATTAAAACTAGCATACGAAATGTCAATACTTTATCCCTAAACCATGAATGGTATAAAAATAACACATCCACAGTCAAACATATCACAAAGCCTTCAATACAATATGGAAGATTTGTATCATAATAAATCAACTTCAAACAAGTTTAAAATCCATCAAAGGATGTTGACATAGTTGAAAATAATTTGTAAAATTATTTGAGAGAAATATCCCTTTTTTATGAAAACATTTAAAAGTCACACAATTTAGAAAGGAAGAAATTTAAAGACGTTTTTGAATCAAAGTGTCCCATACCACTTTGAAATTTTTGAAATTAATTAACATTTTAAAAACATTCATGTCCATATAAATAAATCCTTAAAAACCATTTTGAAAACATGGACATTAATGAGAATGATTTAGAAGAATAAATATTTAAAATTTTTAAAATGATTTTTTGAAAAAAAAGTCACTTAAAATAATACCTTTTAAAACTATTTCTTCAAACATGGACATGAATAATAAATATGTCCCAGATACTTATGTAAAAAAACCTTGGATAATAAAGAGATTGGGAAATTAACCCTTACTTTTCACTTTTCTTTAGTTGAGGGTACGTTTAGCCTTCTGTATGAAGACCGTAGCATGTTATTAAATTATACTAGAAATTTATTAATATTTATGATATCATACATGATTCATTTATGACTTTATACTACCCATTTAATAATAATTTCCACGTTAAATTAACATTTCGGGTAATAATCGATTTCTTAATTTTACGTGGTTTAACTTGTTACTCTTGATTGTATCACTTAGATCAAGATATAAATACTTCCAGAATATAAAACATGATTCATATATCTTATATATTTAGAATATAAATATGTATAATAGACAAATATATGAAATAGAAAACATTGTTTATGGAGACGGTAGTCTGTATGTATGCATAAACACTTTTTTAATTTTCATATCATTTTGAATGGGACTAAGTGAATAAGATATATGTAAGTACATATATATATATATATATATATATATATCCAGTAGTATTATTATGTCATATATTATATATTTATTAATGATATATATTTTTTAATCCTTGTTGAATGGAGAACGTCCTTATATTAATGGCGAAATCATATGTAATTGGATTTTATATCATTTATACAGAATCATAAACATGTTCTATTTATTATTTACATTAGTTATACTCATTATTATACCCATACAAATAATTAAGTGTTTGAATAACAAACTTCACCATGATGTGGAGACAAAAATCTGTACGGACACACATATGGTGACTTTTTCATTTATAGGATGGATAGAATAATGAATATGGTTGTACCATTTCTATAATAACATCATAGCATATAGAAGATACTAGAGTTATTATTTTAGAATGGAAACAACAAATAAATAAAAAGTGGAAGAAGAAAAGAACTGGAAAGATGTGATGATATATTTACCACTTTTTCAGGTTCTTCCTTTTGATTTGATCAAAAGGGCTCCTTAGGTTGGATTTATGACCAAAGGAAGGCATCTAGGATGAATGGAGGATAGTTGATAGGGTATTTGGGAAGGGTTTTTCTGAGCCAAATGGCTTTGGAGGTGTGAAATTAAGATAAGGGGAAGTGCCCTTTTATAAGAGAGGTGAGGGTCACTTTAGGAAATGTTTGAAATATTATTTTATAATAAAATCATATTCGGGTTCTAATGGCTCCAAAATGAATTATTTAAAGTCTAATGTGGGTCCAACGTCATGCCACGGTCGGTATCTCCGATTCTCGATTGGGCTTTGGTCTTCAGTGCCTCTTCTTTTCGACGTTGCTTCGACGGTCAGGTCGGGTCCCCTCGGCGTCATCGTGTCTGGAAGTGCTCCGGTGGTCTGCTGGAAAGCAGCTCAGAGATAAATCTATAGTTCTATGGAGGGGGGAGGTTTTCTCCTCAGATCTTGTGAGTTTTTGACTGGTTGTGTATTTGGTGTTTTTGCGATCTTGTTCTCTGGCTGGTTCTTTGTGGATTCCCTGGTTTAACTTCATTGGTTCTTCTCTGCATTCCTTATCATCGTGAATCTTGTGCCGGAACCTGATAAGGGTGCATCCTGGTTCTGATCGAAGTAGATCCATGCCCAGAGCAGCGTTTCTGTTTCATGAAGATTCTGATTCCCTTATTTCTGGTGTTCTCTCTGCGCGGGGTTGGGTTATCCAGTCCTAAGTGATGATGTCGTGACCTGGTGTTTTTTGAACTGCCTTCCGGACTTATGTGGCTGAGGCGGTGTGAGTGTCCTATGTAGGATGGTGTGGTTGGTCCAGGATGGTTGAGTTTGTAGGTTCTTTGGTTTTGTATTTTCAGAATGATGGATGGGATTGTGAGACCTATCGGTACGGTGTTGCTTCTGGACTCGACCACGTAGAGCAGGCTCCAAAGGAGGTTCCTGAGCTATTTGTTCATCGTTGTAGTGCTTTATGGATTTGGATGTTTGAGAGGGTATGGTGGAAGCCATCGGATCGGGCCTGTACTTTGGAATAGGACACTTGCTTGTCGTTCATCCTTGCATTGGTGGAGAGCTTTTCACGATCATTTGCTGGGTGGGGTAGCTTCATGTTGTTAGTTTGGTTTATCTCACCTGACCTTCGGGTTATGGAATGTTTTATGTCGATGATGTATGTTAGGGTTTCTCCCTTTCATCCCTTAAAAGGCCTTTGCTTTATAATAATAATAATAATTTGAAGGCCTTCGGGCCGTTGGATGGATGGTTTAGTTATTAAACTTTGAATTTAACTCTTTTAACTCTTCTTTAAATAAAATAATAATAAATGTCCTAATCTAATCCAAGTGGACCAAAGAGGTTCATATTTTATTCATAAGGTTTTTTTGGTCTAATTATACTTATCCAATAGAATTAGGACATGTTTTAGGGTAATCATAATATCATTTTTACCCTTAATTACCATATTTACTTTTAACTGTGGTAAATAAAAGTAAAAAGTTTTTATTCACCAAAAATTATTTTCATCTTATTGAACCATATTTTACTTACTGATATTAACTGTGTCTCTCGAATTTTTAAAATTCAACTCACAAAAGCTGTAAAATTAAGTTTTATGTATATTTGTAAATGCTCCTAGGATGTGGGTAAAAGACAGTAAAAAGTTCAATAAAATTTTTATATATCTAAACTTATTATAAAATAAATACAATGAATTATATTTAACTTATATAGGTATTATGTATCTATTTTTATCTAAAATAAATTTAAATAAAATAAATAATTATTTAAATAAAAAGTCAATTTTTACCGATAACTTAGTGTTTTCACTATTCATCAAAAATTGAAAGTTTTCAGAAAAATACCAAAATTTCACCCTAAGATAATATTGATATTATGAATTCAAAAATTATGTCTATTTTACCAAATTCTAAACATAGAAGTTTCATTTATTAATTTGAAATTAATTCTCGTTTTCAAAACCAAAAAGCGTGTTTTTAAGAAATAATAACTAATAAAAGATTGATACTTGTTTATGTTCAATTTCAAAGTGAAAATATTTCAAATGAATAACATTGGATTAAATGGTAAAAATATAATCTATTTATACTTCTAAACCATTAAAATGTATAATTGAACACTATAAATTATTTTTATTAAAAAAGTTGTTTTTATTTAAAATATAGTATTTTACACTATTCACTCAAATATGAAAGTTTTTACAAAAACACAAAAAAATTATTGAAAATAAATTCTTATATCCCGATTCTAAAGAAGTTTATTTTTTCAAATTGAATATATAAAAGTTTCAAATATTGGATTTAAAAAGTGTTCGCCATTAAAAGGCGGTAAAATTTCATTTTTAAAAAATACTTCTTTTATCTGGAAAAAATGAATTTATTCTTAAATTATGTCTAAGAAACTCATAATATATATTTTATAATTATAAGGATTATATAAAGTTCAAAATTTAGTTAATACTATTCATAACCACTTTTGAACGGCTAGTTTGGTAAATTGTGGTGTGCTTGAACTCGGTGTTGTGTGTAGTGTAAGTAATTGAATTACTTTAAAGAAATAACATACTATGAAATATTGGGGTGTTACAAGATGAATTTGATCAAGCATCACATGGGATGATTTTGAAAAATTGTTCAACATATAATTCTATCCACACACATTAAGAATTTCTAGAATTAAATATTTCATTAGCCTAAAACAAGAGAACCTATTGGTGACAAAGTGTGCGGATAAATTTATAAATTTAGTTCACTTTAACAATGAAGTTTCTAAAAGTGTATCATTAATGGAATGAATTTTTTATTCAAGGTTATGACTGTATGTTTTCTTAAATATTGACGTTATTTTTATTACAGATTATATTGAAATGGTCAATAGAGTGACTGTGTAAGAATGGGATATATCTTGGAATGAAATTGCAGGGAGTATATTTATTCCAATGGGAAGAGGTGGGAACTATAACCTTGAGAATAAGAGGAATAAGGACACCTACTTACAGAGTGGTGGGATATCTTAAAATCAAACCATGGGATCGGTAAACATTCCTCCTCAAAAAAAAAGTAAGTCAGGATGTTTCTAATGTGGTTGTTTTGAGCATATGAAGTAATATTATATTGAAACACCTAGAAGATTTCAGAATTTTAATCAAATGAGACATCTTCAATGTTTTTATTATAGTGTACCAAGGTCGGGTGCTAGGAACACATGTCATGGTTCCCAAACATCTTATGCTTTGATGGGACGAGTGCATCAAAATAATTCTCATCAATGGAATTGAGTGATTCAAGGTGGTTCTAGTAACACTATAACTCCTCAACCTATTCAATATCAATAGGGTAATAAAAAGAAAAGTGCATTGAGAAATAAATTGTGTGGACCTGAGCAAGTAATCATAGATAATCAATTTGATCCCTTGATGGTAAGAGCTATTATTATATTAAATTCTACCCTTATAAAATATTTAATTGGTATGGGTTCACCCCACATGATTATTGGATCATTTGTTATTGATCATATGGATTTTCATGATGAGATGATACCTTATGTTTTTAAACATCAAGATCATCTTGTCCAAAGAGAGTGTTGAGACTTTGTAGAGGATATCATAATTAGAGATTTTCCAAACATCATTGACTAATTTCCTAATATTTTTCTGGAAAATTTCTTAGGGTTTCCTCCAAAAATAGAAGAGGGTTTTACAATTGATCTATTATCTAGGACTATTACAATTTCAATTCTATGTTATCAAATAGAAGAAAAAATAAATGAATTAAAGTTTTAGTTGGAAGAGTTGGGAAACAAAGGGTCTATTTGGTCCAACACATCTATGTGGGAAGAACTAGTTATCTTTTTGAAAAATGTGGAATAAATTATTAGAGTTTGTGTAGATTATCATAAAAATAAACAATTTATGACAAAGAATTGGTATCCTCTTCCATGAATTGATGACTTGTTTGATCAATTTTGGGGAGCCTAGTGGTTCTATAAAATTAACATATTCTTGGGGTTTCACCAAATACAAGTTTGGAAGGAGGATATCCTATATAAAAATTTTAGAAGAAGATATGGTCATTATGAATACATCATAATTTCTTTTGGCCTTTTAAATTAACAAGAAACCTTTATTAAATTGATGAATCGGAACTTTTATATGTATTTGGATTCTTTTGTGCTGGTATTTGTTGATGATATTCTAGTGTATTCTAGGATAAAAGTGAATCATAAGAAACATTTGGATATAGTGTTTGGTATCTTGTTAGAGAATAACATTTATGATAAGTTATCAAAGTGTGATTTCTGGATACAAGTGGTATGTTTCCATGGGCATGTCATTTTTGAAAAAGGATTTTCTATGGATCCTCTAAATATAAAATCAATTTTTACTTGGAAATCGTAGAAGAATTCCTCTAAGACATGTATTTTTCTTATCTTATCAGGATACTAAAGATGATTTTTTGTGATTTTTCATGTTTTTCCTCACTAATTATAGCTTTGATGAGGAAATTAATTCCTTTCCAATGGAAGGATGAATGATAGATATAATTTCAAGAACATAATTATTGAATCACATCATCACTTATCTTAATGTTTATATAATCTGGATAGGGATTTGTAGTCTATTGTGATGTCTCGGTATTTGGGTTGGGATGTGTTTTCATGTAGGGAGATCATGATATTAATTATGGTTCATGGTAGTTATTAATGCATTAGAAGAACTACCCAACACATGATTTTGAATTTACTACATTAGTGTATTATTTAAAGACAATGAGACATTATCTTTTTTGTGATAATGTCATAGTGTTTACAGATCATAAGTACTTAGAACACATTTTCCCATAAAGATTTTTGAATCTGAGACCATAAATATTGATGGAATGTATGAAAATGTTTGACATTAACATGTTTTATACACTAGGGAAAGGAAATTATATATTAGATGCCTTCAGTATAAATTCATATACTTAGTTGGATAAAGAGGCTGCAGGTCCATTGTATCCTATATCATTAGGATATCCTCCTATAGAATGATTTTATGACCATATCTAGAGTAATGTAGTATTTTTCTTCATTCTATAAAATTAACTTATTCAATAACAACATTCAAAAATTTTATTCTTATATCATTTTTTCTTCTCTCTCCTAGAACAATTTATCTAATCTGTAGAGGATAGCTCTTTTTTCTTTGATATGAATCTTGATACGATATTCTTGAATCATTTGAAGGGAAGATGATCCATGACCAGATCTAGAGTAATGTAGTATTGTTCTACATTTTTTCCAACCATTGAGAGGTAAGAGTCTTCTCTATCATCTCAACCTGACTAAGAACTTGAAGTCATGGTTTTCTTTAAATTAATTGCTTGAAATAGTTGTAAAATCCATGTGTGACTCTTGATGGAAACCACTTTTGAGTTATGGATTTGAAAATTTTAAAATAAGATGGTATATTGGAAATTTATATTTGGTGATAATTTAAAAATTCTAATTTTAATGTTATCATATTTTTTTATTCATGGAAAATTTTATTGAAATTTTTTAAAGAAGGAATGGTTTTATATAGAATAGTGTTGTATGGAATTTTTCATACATTGTTGGTGTTAGTGTATTCATAGAAATGACCATGTGTAATGGGTGTGTACCCTTAGGAAGCCTAGTATTGGTTACCTTGTGATTACTTGGTGGATCAACAATAGACCACTCATTAGTATGTAACTATGTCCAAGGCATGCATGGGAGTGTGTTTGGAGATATGGTTATTGGTATTCTAAATAATTAAGAGAGTATTTATGATTTGTAAAAAAAATTCCCTAGAATTTTTATTATTATTATTATATAAAATGTTTTGTCTATTTTAAAACATTTTTATAACTAATGTGATAATAGGTTCTTATACTTGTAGAGTGATTTGGGAAGTATTCGGGGAAATCCTACTATGTTTGGACTCAGCCTCAACTTGGGCACCATTGAGCATTGGATGATGTCATCTATTAAGACATAGGTAAAGGAAATGTATATCATTTATTTAGTGATTCTTCTTGATATTGTGGGCATGGAATGTGGATTTAGAGCTTGGATAGGGTTGGGTGTTTCATTTAATGATGCTACTTTTGTGTTTTTGGTTTTTTTGTCTTTGGTTCTATTTTGAGTATGTCTTATGGTTTCCAATTATACTCTAATATTGTTAGTGTTTTTGTTATGTTTTGAGTAGTATTATGTACTCATGCATCATATAGAGGATTGGATGGTTTTCTTTTTATGTTTTATGGGTGTTTATATTTAAAATGGGAAATAGTCTCACAAATTTTTTAGATTCCCTTAAATTTTTTTCCAGCCTTTGGTGTAACATCCCATTACTTAATTTTAGGTATTTTCCTTAACCTAGAAATATTTCCTCTTAATTTTTTGGTATGTATATTTTTTTGAATTAATAGATTCCATGTATAAATATGTTAATGACTTTGTGGGGTTCTCCTCAAGTTCGAAGAACACTCGATTTGGTTTGGGGTTTTTTATGTAAGACTCTGGATTTTATAATATGTGATGGGAGATTAAATGACATGTAAAAGAGTTACATGATGTGTACTTAGTTTCTAGACACAATTCATGAACTATGTATATAGCATGAAAGGAGTACACACCATGTAATAGTTACACAATGTGTATTGTTAAAAGACCAGTTTTTAATAAAAATATGATTTTTTTCATTATAATTGAGCTCTGTGGATTACATGACATTAAAAGGGGTTACACATCAGGTAACTATAGGGAATTCAGATTTTAGGCTACTGCATTAGTTCATTTTTCATTCATTCTTCTACATTCCTTCTTACTCTCGACCTAGATCTCCCTTCTGGTGATTTTGGGAGTCTTCGTTCAATCCATATTAATTCGTTTGGAAATTGATCAGTGTTTTAATTGAATTTAATCACTTTATGTGATTATTTCTTTCTAGTTCTTAATTTATTTTATTTTAGTGGTGCCATTTTATTGCACTATTGGAACTATTGACTTGTAGTGTTGATTCACTTTATTCTTTTATAGGTCCGTTGTGTGATATCATTCCGAGGGCCATTTCCTTATTTTTTGTGGTGTAGAGAGTGTTCATTCTTGAGGTATGTGTTGTTTAATATTCCCTTATAACCCTTTTTATGAATTGAATCAATTTTGAGTAGTGAGAATTGGATATAGGGCCTCTATTGTAGTTGTTGGTTTCTTCCTTAGGGCAGATCCCTTTGTGGGTATGTGTGATCCTAAATTTTAAGGTAGGTGGCTCTATCTCTATCCTGTGTTAGTGAATTGAATTTATTTTATTTTTGATAAATTGTTTTATTAAATTAAATGGAATTATAAGAGTGGTTTTTTTGTAGATTTTTTTTTTATAAAAGATGGTTTCCCCTAGTTTTGGTAAATGAAAAGGGTTTTTCAAAGCATTGTGAAATAGTGTTCAAAATATGGTTTAATGAAAATAGATTGATGAAATGTTTCAGAAAATATATCACATGGGAAGTCTTGGGTACCTATTTGGAAGGTATAGTAATAGGTCTCATCCATTATCAAGGGGTTTGCTCATGGGGATTTCCTCTACTCTGTTGGCATGTTGTTCTAGGGACTTGTTAGATATATTGGGGAGTTCACTTTCTATGTGCCTCTATGATCTCTAGAATTAATTAATATGTCTAGTGGATTGATGAATGCATGATTTTATACATTAGGTACAATTTTCCTGGCTATCCAGACCTAATTTTCTCTCTGGTGTGATGCTACCTATGCTTTTGCTTATGGTTTGTACTATTTTGTTGTGATGCAATGGATTTGATATGTGATTCATGATTTGTTTTGACATGATATATCTATAGTGATATTTTTATATTAAATTATTTGAAACTGATTTACATATTTTATTTGTAAATGAGGGTAAAATGGGAAATTAATTTTTTTTTTCATGATTTTGATATAAAAAATCATTAAAATATTACCCTGCATTGTTTCCTTTAATGTGAAGCATGCTTGGATTATTGTTCAAATACTCTATATGGAACACCTAGGTGAGACCCTACTGATCTTGTTATCTCACACAATGTGTACCCCTTTGGTGGTATATAGACCTAGTTACATCTTTTGATATAGTGAAAAGCATAGAATCGTAGTGAGGAAGTGAGTTTTTCTAACAACTGGGTTTTGGGTAGCTGGTGGTAAGATTATGGGAGTTTTCCAATGTAATCACATGGATTTTTTAGAGTATTTGACTGGATTTAAAGTTATTTATGGTTGTATTTTCCACATGGAGAATTGTTTTCTACCTCGTTCAATTGTATGGAATTCATTGTTCCTTATCTGTCATGGCATATGTTTATATGATTCATTATTTTTTTATGTTATTTGTATATCTTCCATTTTGTTGTAACTTCAGGTTGGGAAAAATCAATCCCACAGGTTGTTGGTTGACACTCATGTACTAGTCGCCAACCTGTGAGGATCAAAAATGCACTTTAGTTATGTGGTGAATTAGGCCAGGTACCAATTTTTGAGGGTACTCATGTCAGTTTATTATAGTTTAGTATTAGAGGGGGTTGTTCTTAGTTCTAATAAGTTATTAGACTGGAGTTAAGATTTTCAAGACTTGAGAGGTAGGTTGTGGTGAGTGCCTAGATAGATCATTCCCTGATGAGACTCATGTTGACATGGGATGTTGGGATGTGTATCTCATGTATTGAGTTTTTTATCTTAATCTCAATTTTTTCATATTGATCTTCTAGTTTGAATTGAAATTATTTTTTTATCTGCCATTTATTCTATTTTGGTGTGGAGTAGTATGCCTCTGTGATGTGTTCTATGAGTTTCTCATGAGTGTGAAACTGGTTATTTTCAAGGGAATCCTTTGATGGATCAAAATATTATCGAGTCTATAGTGTGAAAAGTTTATTCCTTGGACAAGAATCTTCCATAATTTCATAATTAATTTAGTGAGATAAATCTAGGAGTTTCAGGAGAAAGAAATCGATCATGGGAGTTATTGCATGAGAAAACACCATCCTTTAAGGGTATGAATGAACCTTAAGAGGTGGAGTATTTCTCTGATAATATCGATCATACTTTTTACTTCCTGGATACACCTAAGAGTATCAAGGTGAAGTGCGGAGAATTTAAACTTGAGGGTATAAGCTAGTGTTGGTGGGATTTCGTACACAGGTAGATAAACATATGGGCTTATACTATAAGGAATTCAAGACTCTATTATTCTAGTTTTTTTTCATAGACATTGATGATGACAAAGTGACTAGATTTCCCCTCTTTTCACTAGGTTTGGTGTCGACATACACCAATAGGTTGTCTAAGATAGTTCTTTTTTTGACTAGAGGTTTTGAATAATGACCATCTAAAAGGTCATAAGAACCTGCAAGGTTTACGACCGGATATTAGATCATAGGTATTTATGATGAATCTTTTGAATTATGTGGAGATAGTGGACAGGGGTATGATGGAAACAATTAATATGGAAGGAAAGTTTGGATGTTTTTTCCCTTATTTTCCACCTAGTGGCAGCTTCAGTGGTGTGTCAGGGAAGAAGAGGAAGTGGCAAGATCATCATAGGAGCAGTGAAGTTAGTTGTTAGAAGTATGCCTCTTTATCACCTTTAGTTGTAGTTTGAAGTGTGCCTCTAAATTTCTATTAGTATAGCAAGATTAGACACACCTTTAATTCTTATCTTTCACCTACAAATATGTGTAACATATTGGGATTTTATGGTCATCTGCAGTGTTTATTTCAGGCTATGTCTACACCTCAATATGGTCAGGGATCATTGGATCCAAAGGATACTATAGGGTAGTTAGATACTTCAAAGATTACTAGGATATAGCCACAAACCTCGGGAGTAAATTTCCTTCATGTAATTGAAGAGTTTCCAGTGGATGTATATATGGTTCCAGTGATAGTGAGAGGTACCATCTTTATTGCATCCTCAATAGAGATTTCTTTATTTTATACTAGTTCTTCACTCTCATTTATATTTGGTCATTTTTTTGATATGCTTAACCTTCCAATAGAAATAATTTCCTTTGTTATGGTGTTAGTGAAACATCTTGGGAAGAGTAAAGATTTGGGGATTTGGTGTCCTCGTACGCTATAAATAACTAATATGGAGTTAGTCTGGTATTTTCTTCTTCTAGATAAGAATCTATTTGACATCATCAATGGAATGGATTGGATTATCTCTAATCATTAAGAGGTTGATTGTTATCATTATCATGTCTCATTTCTTTCAAACAATGGGATATCATAGGTGTTTTAGGGAGAGTGGGATTCGAGGTTCGGTTGTTCTGGACCTTCCCACTCAGAGCTCAAAAGTTAGTTGTCTCCTGTAGTAGTTGTACCTGATGACGTATCTTCTGTTTTTGATCTTCTCACTGTTGTTTATCATTTTTCGAGTGTTTTTCTAGATGATTTCTCTAGGCCTCCTCTAGGGAGGTAGGTAGAGTTTACTTTTGACCCGGTTCCATGTACATAGTCAGTATCGATACCTTCTTATTGTATGGAACCATCAGAGCTGATAGAGCTCAATATTTAGTAGGAAAATCTAGTGGAAAATGAATTTTTCACCCTAATGTTTCCCCTTGTAATCCCATGTGCTCTTTGCTAACAAGGAAGATGGTTCACTTCAATTATATGTCAATTATAGAAATTTTAACCAAGTAACAGTTAAGAATAATTATCCTTTTCCGAGAGTTAATGATTTTTTTAATTAGATGAAATGGGAAAAGTGGTTTTCTAAAATCAATCTTAGTCATCTTATCATCATCTTAGAGTTTAGGAGTATAATATACTAAAGACAGCTTTCAAATGCAGGTATGTCCATTATGAATAACTTGTGATGTTTTTTCATCTAACTAACACTCATATAGTTTTTATGTATATGATGAATCAGATATTCAATAATTATCTTGAAACTTTGGTGGTAGTGTTTATGGATTATATTTTGGTTTTCTCAAGATCCAAGAATGAGCATAAGAACCATCTTGGTTTGGTTCTGGAGATCTTGAGGAGTCATTATTTATATGGGAAGCTTTCAAAATGTGACTTTGGTATTTAAGAAATGATATTATTAGGGTGTGTGATTTTTGAGAAAGGATTGTCATTTAATCCTGATAAGATCAAGGTTTTTTTTGTCTTGGGAAGATTCATGTATAGTCTTTGAGATTAAGAGCTTCCTTGGTATTATTGGATAATATAGATTGTTAATCAAGTATTTCTCAAAATTTGAATCACCTTTGAATGCTTTTACTAGAAAATGGTCGAAGTTCACATGGGATGCAATGTTTCAGTCTTCTTTCGATGAGCTAAAATGACTTCAAAAATCATCTCTTATTCTAATCTTAGCTGAGACCGATAAAGGGTATGTGGTTTTCTGTGATGCTTTTGGGGCTAGTTGGGATTTTTTTCTCATGAAAGATGATCATGTGGTGGTTTACAGTTCTCATCATACTAGACCACATGAGAATAATTTCCCCACTCATGATTTATATATTACTGCAATTATTCATGCTCTTAAGTATTAGAAGTATTATATTCTTGGGAAAAGGTTCATATTCTTCTCTAACCATAAGAGTTTGAAAAATATTTTTCATCAGAAGGAATTGAATCTTAGATAGAGGCGATGGGTAGAATATCTCCTCGTGTTTGAATTCAATATCACCAACACCTTGGGAAATGGGATTGTCATTGTGGCTACTCTTATAAGAAAATTGTCATTTTATGCTGTTTTGGAATCAAAGTAAAAGTGGATCCTCATGGGGATTTCTGTTCAGTTTCATTTGGATGCTCAGAATAATGTTTTATGAATTCTTATAACTAGTGTTCAATTATCATCATCTCTCATTGAATCTATTTTTTATAGTTATTAGTAAGATGATGAGTTCATAGAAATTCAATAAACCTTATATAGCGAGGAGACCATTTCTAGTTGGTCTCTCTCTTCATATGGTATTCTTAGTTTTGGGGATCAATTATTCATCCCAGCATCTGTGAGGAGCTCTGTTTTTTTGGACTATCATAGTTATTCATGGGCCATTCATCTAGGAACTATGAAGATTTATCATGACATAAGATGGTGATTCCAGTGGCTGGGTATGAACCATGACATTGCTGATTATGTGTCCTACTATTACTCATTCCAACAAGTTAAAGTAGAGAATATGAGACCTTATGGTTTTCTTTAGCCTCTTCTGGTGATGGTCTGGAAATGGGAAGAGGTATCCATGTAATGTTTTATGGGATTACCACGGGCTCTATGAGGGAGTAATTCTATATGGGTGGTAATTGATGATAGGACAAGGTCTTCTTATTTCATACTAATCAGGGACACCACGAACATTGAAGATCTAGGTAAGATGTATATGTGGGATATTGTGAGGTTACATGGGGTTCCTTATACTATTGTTTTAGATAGGGATGCTAGGATTACTTCAAGGTTCTAGAGGATTCATCAAGAGGTAGTAGGGACTTGGTTCAAGTTGAGCACTACTTACCATCCATAGATAGATGGTCAGATAGAGCATGCTATTCATATTCTAGAGGATATGCTTTTTACCTATGTTTTGGGCTTGGGTGGATCATGGGTTAACCATTTGGAACTAGTTGGGTCTTATTATAATAACAGTTATTAGTCATCAAAAAAATGTCTCCTTTCAAGGATTTTTATGGTCACCCATGAATAGAACCACTTTTTGGGAAGAAGTGGGAAAAGCTTCTTTGGTGGGACCATGTTTGGTTTAGGAGACATTTGCGAGGATTCAAGATATGCATCATTGTCTAGTTATAGCATAGAGTTGGAATAAATCTTATGAGAATAAATTGTGTTCTCCATTGTATTTTTTCATAGGTGACCAGTTTTTCTTGAAATTTTATCCTCAATTCATTCGTCGCCTTCTTGGAAAAATATGGGAAATTAGTTTCGAGATATGTTTCACTATTTAAGTTCATTAAGAATCTTGGGAAGGTTTCTTATCGGTTAGAATTATTAGATTAGTTTCCAAAAATGCATGATGTTTTTCACATATCACAACTCATGAAATATCATCCTAGTCTCTTTCATGTTTTGAGTTAGAAAGAGATTGAGTAAGAGTAACATGTTTCTGTTGTTGAGAAGCTAGTATATATTGTCAACTCTCAAATGAAAGTCTTTCATGGGAATTCAATTTCGTTGTTCAGGTTGTTATGAAGGCATATCTTATATTTTCATGATACATGAAAGTTTGAGTCATTGATGATATAGCAGTGTCCTCGCATATTTATCAAACTACATTCTTTCACTTGACTTCCTGGGAAAAATAAGTCCTATTGTGGGGAGTTTGTAACATCTCATTACCCACTTTTATGTATTTTCCTACTCTTTTCTAGTTTTCTTCTTAAATTATTTGTATCTTAGGACTCCTGAGGAAGGAGAACATTTGCTGAGAAGAATTACCTAATTTTTTGGGATGTATGTTTGTTTGAATTAATGAAGTCTAGTTATAGATGTGTTAATGTCTTTGTGGGGTTATCCCCAATCTCAGAGAAGTTTAAAGTTTGTTCGGGGGGTTTTGTGCATGAATTAATATTTTCTACTATGTGTTGGGAGACTAGAAAATGTGTACTTGGTGTCTATACATAATTCATGAACTATGTACACATCATGACATAAGTATACACCTTATAATAGTTATGTAATGTCCTAGGTCTGGAAGCCACTAAGAGGTTTCCCATACCTGGTTGGTCACATGGCCTCAAGCACATTTCCCCGAACACCAAAGGCTTCCGACTATCAGTGAGGTCCTTGGGTGTGCTAGTGGGGAAACTATTCCCTCATTGGCAGAGTACACAGTGGAAGTAAACAACACATACAAATTCGGAAGCAGTAAATATCCAATAACAGTAAACAGTGGAAGACTAAATAATAAACAACTGGAGCACACATATGTATATGAAATGATGCATGATACATATATCTAGGAAAGTATCCAAACAAGTCATAATGCTGAATACATTACTAATCCAAAGTACAAAGGAAAAAGAGATAATCTACTCCTCAGCATCGCAATCCTTGGCTTAGTCCCATGCTCTCCTGCTCCAATGCAATCAAGTTCCTAAATTTGAAGGGTGCTTTGCCTTGTCTATACCTGTAGCAATATAATCTATTTGGGCCCAAAATCATGACCCAAAAAGGGAGTGAGACTAAATCCTAGTAGAAAACCACCTGAAGATCTGTGCCTAATAATTAGTGAGCATATGGCTGGTAATAGTACAGTAAGTAATAAATTGTAACCAGTAGATAGGATGATACACAACAGTAAACAATCCACAGGTCAACAAGCAGCAGTGAAGCAAATAGCTAACAACAAACAGGAATCCCTCTGGGAAGTACTCAAAATCATCCCCTCTGGTCTTATCTAAGAAGTACCAATAACCCTATGGGTAGTACACTCAGCCTAACCCCTCTGGTTTGGTCATACAAAAATATAAGACTCTCTGAGGAATCACGCTCAGTCAATTCCCCTTATAGTCTAAGGTAGTCAGGGACTCTCTAAAAAAGATCATGTGGTCAATTACCCTTATAGCCCCATGGTCTAGAGACTCTCTGAGGAAGCTCACTCGGTCAATCCCTCTTATAGCCTTAGGTCAATCACAGACTCTCTCAGGAAGCTCACTCAGTCAATTCCTCCTATAGCCTCGAATGGTTTAAGGAAATTCAAACAAAACAAAGACTCTCTAAAGAAGCTCACTTGGTCTATCCCCGTATAGTCTATATAGCTCAAGACTCTCCGAGGAAGCTCACTCGATCTATCCTCATGTGGTCTATAATGTCCAAAACTCTCTGGGAAGCTCACTCGATCTATCCCCTATAGTCTATAACACTAGGTTCTCACAGCCATATGCAAGTCAGTGCATAGTAATGTTTTATGGACAAAGTAAACCTACATAGCTACTTGGCTAACCAGACTACATCATAACAAGCATGTTAGGGAACACCACTCCATCCTACAGTCATAAGGCATGGAAAATAGATACAACGACCAAAGGCTGAAAAAGACCAAAAGGTTGTAAACAGAACAAGGCATGGGAAAAACATCCAAGCATAGTAATTATCCTTATACATAGCCAAATTACCTCTACACAAGCATAAAATCAAGGTAGGAAAACAACAGGGGAAAAATAGTAAACACACAATACCCCGTTCAAAGGTATTGGTGGAATTTTCACATAATACTCAAAGTCTTTGAACCTAAAGGCACAAATCACCTACCTTGATTCTAGGAGATCGATATACTTGAACCATAAGGCTTGAATCTCCTTAGAACGTCGTATATATAAGAAAATGCACAAAACGTTCATCCCATGATAACTTGCAAAAGAGGAGGAATTGAAAAACGATGCTCTAGAAGAAGGAAGAGCTTACTACTGTGGTTCCAACGCCATCAACGGCAGTCGATTCGGAGAACGGACAGAGGCACGGGGGCTCAAAGAAGTTTCAGTGTCGTACGAATTCTCTTGGTCAAACGGGCCCTAGAAGAAGATGATGCGGGCGGTCAGACATGAGCCCTGCCCATTTAATAAAAATAAATAAAGTACACGGTGTGTACTTTTGGAGTAAACAATGTGTACTAGGCTTTTCCATACTCCACTTTAAGTAGCCTCTACATCACCCCAAACGACCATGTGTGTGGCCTGGACACGGCCAGCACACGGCCTCGCGTGGCATCGAAGTACAAGGAATGTACTTATAAAGTACTCGGATTGCAGTTAAAAAATTTCCAGAAACTCCTCTTTTCACAAAAACTCTAGAAAAGGGAAAAACATACCTAAAACGAAGGTTCGGGTTCTTAAAAACTTCCCCTCTTAAAGAAATTCATCCCTGAATTTCCCTAGCGAGGTGTGGAAGAAGAAACCCCAAATAGCTCTGGTCACTACAATCATACATTAGCCTCCCTCTCCCAAGTCTCATCCTATACTTGCTCATGCAGCCATAGCACCCGTACCAAAGGAACAAACCGACCATGAAGAACCTTCGTACTATGATCGACAATCCAGATAGGATTCTCCTCAAACGATGCATCCGCTTTGAACTTAACTTCCTCAGGTTGAAAGACATGAGATGGGTTTGAAAAGTAACGTTGGAGCTAAGAAACATGGAATACGTCGTGCATAGCCCGGTACCTCGGAGGTAACTACAACTGATAGGCAACTAGCCCAACTCTCTCCAACACCTCAAATGGCCCAACGTATCATGGTGAAAGCTTAACCTATCTCAGAATCCTCTTGTGTTCTAACCTCTATGCGACACACAGGAAAACCTGATCCCTGACCTCAAACTCTAGAGGTCATCTCCTCTGATAAGCATAAGAATTCTGTCGAGATTGTGTCATAGCCATCCTCTTCCGAATCAACTCTATCTGCTCTAAGGTCTCCTGAACAAGATGAAGTCCCAGCAAAGCTGCCTCTCCCACCTCCAGCTAGCATAAAGGTGATCGGCACGGCCTACCGTACAAAGCCTCGTAAGGTGCCATCTGAATAGTCTCCTGAAAACTATTATTGTAGGAAAACTCCAAAAGAGATATATGCTTCTATCAAGAACCTCCAAATTATAGAATGCAAGATAAGAGCATATCCTCAAGCACCTGAATCATATGCTCGGACTTGCCATATGTCTGGGGATGCTATGTTGTACTCAAAAGTACCTGTGTACCTAAATCCTTCTAAATCCCTTTCCAGAACTGAGAAGTAAAACACACATCTCTGTCTGAAACAATGAAGTGTGGTAATCCATATAGATGTAAAATCTCTCGGATGTACAACCGTCCCAGCTCATCAACATTGAAGGTCTCCTTGATCGGTAAGAAGTGACAAACCTTTGTAAGTCTGTCGATGGAAACCCAAACAACATCATTCCCTCGAGATGACCTCGATAGCCCGGTCACGAAGTCCATCATGACATCATTCCACTTCAACTTTGGAATGGGTAACTGCTGCAAAATACCTGCTGGTCACTAATGCTCTGCTTTCACCTGCTAACAAGTGGAACAACTCATGACAAAACCAGCAACATCTCTCTTCATACCTAGCCACCAATACTGGTGGTGTAGATCATGATCCATCCAGGAAGAGGGTTCTCTCCTGACACACTATCCCTTAGGACTAGGCCTTCTGAGTCTGATAGCTGCCTCATCCGTACCCGATGAAGAAGTGTAGAGGTAACAGCTACAGAAGATAGAAAGGTATGCCCCTGCCTACCGTGCACCTCTAAATGCATCTTAGAGAATAGAGCCATAAGCTTCCACTCACTGCTGGCATCCTGAACTGTGTGTATATGAGTTCTCCTGCTCAATGTATCAGCCATTTCATTTCCCTTTCCCGACGTATAGGAAAGCTCAAAGTTGAAGGACTGAAGATACTCGACCCACCTACGCTGTCTCAAATTCAGATCACTCTGAGTGAAGATGTACTTGAGACTCTTATGATCGGTAAACACCACAATGTTCTCTTCTAGAAGATAATGTCTCCAACAGCATGAGGAAAGAACAAAATTTGTCAACTCCAGATCATGTGTTGAGTAATTCCTGTCATGTGGCCTCAACTGTCGAGACCTGTATGCAATGACTCCATCTCCCTGCAAAACCACATCTCCTAGCCTGATACCTAAAGCATCACATTATACCATATAGATCTTTCCCGGCTCTGGAAAGACATGTATCGGTGCTGACGTCAACTTCTATTTCATCTCTTGAAAGGCTGACTCATAGGAATATGACCATAAGAATTGTGCCCATTTCTTGGTCAGACCTGTCAGAGGTGCTGCTAGGTGTGAAAAGACCTGTAATAAATGCCTGTAGTATCCATCTAGCCCTAGAAAACTTCGCACCTCAATGAAATTCTTCGGCTGCTCCCAGGAAACTATAGGTCTCATTTTCTCTGGGTCTACTGATACTCCTGTCTCTGAGATAACATGACCCATGAAGTGAATCTAATCCATCCAAAAGTGGCATTTCAAGAGCTTAGTATATAACTGATGCTCTCTCAATGTACTCAGAATGATCTCAAGATGGGTATCATGGTCGTGTCAAGTGTGGGAGTACACCAAGATGTTGTCCACAAAAACCACCATGAAGGAATCCAATTATGGATGGAACACTTGGTTCATCAGTGCCATGAAAACTGCAGGTGCCTTCGTGAGACCGAACGGCATAACCATATACTCATATAGACCATACCTACTACAGAAAGCTATAAGAGGTATATCAGATGGTCTAATGTGCAACTTATGATAACCAGATCTCAAGTCAATCTTTGAGAACACTTGGGCTCCTCAAAGCTAATCAAAGAGGTCATTGATCCTCGGAAAGGGATATTGTTTCTTGATCATCAAATGTTTTAGCTTCCTATAATCCACATAAAGCATAAGGGTGTCATCTACCTTCTTCGCAAACAGGACAGGAGAACCCCAAAGAGAAGTACTGGGTCAGATGAAACCATTTTCCTGAAACTCCTCCAACTACTTCTTGAGCTCATGCAACTCAGGTTTAGCCATACTATAAGGAGGAATAGAAATCGGTGCTGCTCCTGGCACGAGCTCAATCAAGAATTCTACCTCACGCTTTAGAGGAAAACCTGAAAAGTCCTCTAGGAAGACATCTCTGAAATGATCAACCACTAGAGGAAAGCCTAACTTTGAAGTCCCCTAGTCATCCAGATAAAGACTAGTAATCTAGGTTGTAACTCCTCCTAGCCCATGATGCTCAGGTCATGCTCGACTCGCCTGTACATCCCACTCGCCTCTATGAAGAAAGGAGCCACCCTCTAGTGATACGAAACTCACCCTACAGTGATAGAAATTGACGACTTCCTGGAAGGGGAATAACCAGTCCATTTTGAGAATTAAATCATAGCTCATCATCTCTTGGACATAGAGGTCCCATATGAAGTGACACCCTACAACCTCAAGAGGGCACTCTTTTCACTGATGTACGCTAACCTCTCTAGTCCCCAACGGTGTGTCTAGAGTCAATGTATTGGCATAGGAAAAGATGCAGAGACCAAGGCTCTCCATAACAGCAACAGAGATAACGCTATGCATATCACCAGTATCAAAAAGAGATGAAGATAAAACTGAGGCTACTAAGATCGTACCTTGAACTGTAGAAGGGTCGGGATCCTGCTCCTGATGGGTCTGCTCCACTACAAAAGTTTGGCCTATACCACAGCCTGTGACCCTTGCTGACCACTCTAAGCTGATCCAATCTGTTATCGCTGGTAACTTGGTGACTGAACACCATGGTTGTGACCGCCACCTCGGCCCAAATAGCCGGAAGAACTCCAGTTCCCAGACTAGTGAGAAACTGGCAATGCATCTCCTGAACGTGGGGTCATAGAAGAACCCCTACCACCAGCTATGGGTGAGAAGATCTAACAAAAATGCTGACGATGGCCCATATTTACACAAGATCGGCACTCCATCGGGTCTCTCTGGCAATGAGGCCTAGTATGCCCACTCCTCCCGCATTGGTAGCATACTATCTAGATGCACGAAGATACATTCTTCCTACTATGATATCCTCGAGCAGACTCCCTACGGTGCTTCCTGCTATCAGTAGGAGGAACACTGACTTTGGATATCGATCCGCCCTAGCTCACTGCTCCAGAATCCCTCAGATTGCACTCAGTGATTAGTGCATGGTTGAAGATAGATAATATCAAATTCAACCTGAAGATGTTCACTTGCGAGCAGATGTCTTATCTCAGACCATCCTCAAAATTCCATGCAAGGAAAAAATCATCACCTCCTAGAGTAGGCGTGAAATGATGCAGCTCAGTAAAGTGAGACGAGTACTCCATAACCGAAAGAGTACCCGGCTCCAGGCTCATAAACTCCCGGGCTCGATCGGCCCTCAAGGTCTCTGGGTAGAAGTAATCATTGAAGATGAGCCAAAACTCATCCCAAATCATACTCTACCAGCATCCTGACTGTGAGATCACCTCCCACCACCTCTTGGCGGAGTCTCAGAGCATATAGGTAGCGAGATTCACCCTCTTCTCTGAAGGTATCTCCAAATGCTCGAAAATTGTCAGCGTGGCCTCTAGCCATGACTCTGAAGCATGAGGTCCTCCATCCCCTAGGAAATTAGGAGGATTCTGCTACTGGAAAACCCACATCAACTCTACCATCGACGAGGCAGGAGGCAGCGCTCCCTAGAAGTTCTAGATCATCCTCATAAATTCTTCCCTAAACTACGCATCAGAACCTGAAACTGGTATAACTTCTAGTGCCAAGGCTGGCATAGTAGGAGGATCTGCAGGAGGTCCCTGATCATCCATATTCGGTGTCTGATCACCGTCTGGAAACTGACGTACAATCGGAGGACGTCGCGGTGGTATAACTCTGAAAGGTCAAAAGCACACCTTAGATCAGGATTATCAAAGACTGAGAACACAAGAGTAAAAGATGGGAATGGGAGAAAGAAACATTCAAGTTTTATAAAACATGACTACATGGTGTGTATAAAAACTACACGGAATGTTCTTTTAAGACATTCACATGGGCGTGTACTTCTGCCACAACTGGTCATGTAACTCCTCAACCACACAACGTGTTGTCCCTACACATGTCATATACTTGAACTCTATTACCCTACCCGAGTCTCCTTACATGGGTAACCCACATGGTCCTCTTAATCCTAGACTACACGGCCTGCTCACAAAGTACACGGCATGTACTAGACAAGTTTCCAACGACCCATGTTGTTAGTTACAAGGCTAGCTACACAGTTCACTCTTACATGGCATGCTCCCTGATAACACAGTGTGTACTTGACGGTTTTTTCCAACTCGTGTTGTTCGTGACATGGCTGGGTACTTAGGTTACAAGGAACAGCGTGTGATAACAGGACATGGAATGTAAAGTCAAAGTTTCATCCATCTGTGTCGTTATCTAGACTAGTAGACACACGGTCACTACAACACAACATGTACGTTCCGTAAACGGCGTGTTTTGGAAGATTTTTCACAACCCTGTATTTCTTCCCACACAGTCAGTGACACAATTTAAAAATTACATAGTGTGTATTAATAAAGTACACACCATGTATTATGGGTTTTTCTGGGCAGTTTCTCAGAAACTGCTCTGAAGCCCAGAAAACGCAGAAAACAAGAGTTAAGGTGCCAAATTCTAATCCGTGAGGGACCATACTCCCCGTGAATCAAAGCTTGGCATCTTATACAAGTTATAATAAGGAAACCAGGAAATTATTCACCAAAATCCGGTCCATGAGGGCCCATAACACCTCAAGAACCAAATATTAGTGTCCATCTAAGCAAAGTACTATATAAACAAATTATCTATCAAACATCATATATTTTATCAAAGAATCTATCACAACAACATGCATAATCTACACAATTTCTATCACAACAACATGTAATCGCTAATGCATCCTAGATGGCATGGAAAGAATGAATGGAATGTGATTTATAATAAGTGCATATATGATGCATGAGATGGAATACCCTCATCTCATCAGGTTACGATAGAAATTGAGCCGCAATAACAACAACGATAACAACACAAAGCACGTGAATCACCCAACGGTGAAGTCAAATCAAATTTAAAGTGAAAACTAGTAAAACTATAATAAATGAGGTAGTATGGTTTTTTCCTATAAACAGGTTAGATACTCCCAGGCATAGCTTATTAGCAAGTACATATTCTGTCATATCCCTGGCTATAGGCTCTAAATAGTAAGTCGAGAGAAAAGTGTTCCTCTGATACCACTTTCTAACAT
The DNA here is from genome assembly GCA_963277665.1 of Viscum album. Taxonomy (NCBI): domain Eukaryota; kingdom Viridiplantae; phylum Streptophyta; class Magnoliopsida; order Santalales; family Viscaceae; genus Viscum; species Viscum album. The sequence continues at coordinate 1,614,942,261 of OY728133.1, read as the reverse complement.
CCTGGGTCTGGAACTCACCCACAGGCGCCCTGTACCCGGTTGGTCAATGGCCTCAGGTGCATTTCCCCAAACACCAAAGGCTACCGACTAACAGCGAGGGCCCTGGGTGTGCTAGTGGGGAAACTATGCCCTCATTGGTAGAGTACACAGTGGAAGTAAACAACACATACAAATGCAGATACAGTAAATATCCAACAACAGTAAACAGCGGAAGACTAAACAATAAACAACTGGAGCACACATATGTATATGAAATGATGCATGATACATATATCTAGGAAAGCAACCAAACAAGTCACAATGCTGAATATAGTACTAAACCAAAGTATAAAAGTAAAACAGATAAGCAACTCCTCAAAATCACAATCATTGGCTTGGTCCCATGCTCTCCTCCTCCAATGCAATCAAGTACCTGAAGTAGAAGGGCGCTTACCCTTGTCTGTACCTTCAGCAATATTATCTATTTGGGCAAAAAAGAATGACCCAAATAGGGTGTGAGACTACATCCCAGTAAGAAACCACTTAAAGATTTGTCCCTAACAGTCAGTGAGCATATGGCAGGTAATAGTACAGTAAACAGTAACCAGTAACCAGTAGATAGGATGATACACAACAGTAAACAATCCACAAGTCAACAAGCAGCAGTGAAGCAACCATCTAACCACAAATAAGAATCCCACTGGGAAGTACTCATAGCCATCCCCTCTAGTCCTATCCAAGAAGCACCAAAAACCCTCTGGGCAGTACACTCAGCCTAACCCCTCTGGTTTGGTCATACGAACATATAAGACTCTCTGAGGAAGCACGCTCAGTCAATTCCTCTTATAGTATAAGGTAGTCAGGGACTCTCTGAGGAAGATCATGCAGTCGATTACCCTTATAGCCCCAAGGTCTAGAGACTCTCTAAGGAAGCTCAGTCATTCAATCCCTCTTATAGCCTTAGGTCAATCACAAACTCTCTGAGGAAGCTCACTCGGTCAATTACTCCTATAGCCTGGAATGGTTTAAGGAAATTCAAACAAAACAAAGACTCTCCAAGAAAGATCACTTGGTATATCCCCATATATTCTATATAGCTCAAGACTCTCTGAGGAAGCTCACTCGTTTAATCCTCCTGTGGTCTATAATGTCCAAGACTCTCTTGGAATCTCACTCAGTCTATCCCCTATAGTATATAACAGCAGGTTCTCATGGCCCTGTGCAAGTCAGTGCATAATAATGCTATATGGACAATTCAAACCTATAGATCTACTTGCCTAACCATACTACAGCATAACAAGCATGTCAGGGAACAACACTCCATCCTACAATCACAAGGCATAGAAAACAGGTACAACGACCAAAGGCTGAACAAGACCAAAAGGTCGTAAAAAGAACAAGTCATGGGAAAACATCCAAGCATAGAAATTGTCCTTATACATAGCCAAATTACCTCTACACAATCATACAAGGAAGGCAGGAAAACAATAAGGGAAAAACAGTAAACACACAATACCCCGTTCAAGGGTATTGGTGAAATTTGCACATAATACTCAAAGACATTGAACAAAAAGGCACAAACCACCTACCTTGATGCTAGGAGATCGATATAATTGAACCACAACGCTTTAATCTCCTTAGAATGTCATAGATCTATGAAAACACACAAAATGTTCAACCCATGATAACTTGAAAAAGATGAGGAATTTGAAAATGATGATCTATAAGAAGGATGATCTTACCACTGCAGTTCCAACGCCATCGATGGTTGTCGATTCAGAGAACGGACGGAGGCATAGGGTCTCAGAGAAGTTCCAGTGTTGTACGGCCTCTCTCGGTCGAATGAGACCTAGAAGAAGATGATTCTAGCAGTCAGACGTGAGCTCGATCCATTTAATGAAAAAAAAGTACACGGCGTGTTCTTTTGGAGTACACGGCATGTACTAGGATTTTCTGTACTCTACTTTAAGCGGCCTCCACATCACCCCACATGACCATGTGTGTGGCCCAGACACGGCCAGCACACGGCCTCGCGTGACATCGAATTACACAGCGTGTACTTTTAAAGTACATGACGTGTACTTCAAAAATTTTCAGAAACTCCTCTTTTCTCAAATACTCCAGAAAAAGGAAAAACATACATGAAATGAAGGTACGGGTTCTTACAAGTTGCATGGCATGTAATGTTAAAACGAAAGTTTTTAATAAAAATGATTATGGATTTTCTAGGGTATTTGAACTCTATGAATTGCATGACATGTAAAGGGTGTACAGGTCATGTAACTATCTAGAGGTTGGATTTTAGGATACTGCATCTGTTAATTTTTCATTCATTCTTATACATCCCTCCTTTATCTCGACCTTGATCTTCCTTCCAGAAATTTTTGGAGTCTTTGTTCAATCTATATTGATTCATTAGGAAATTGATCACTATTGTGGATGGTTTTTGTCTCTCTAAGTGAATAATCATTTATACTTCTACATTTATTTAATCATGGTGGAACTATTGCATTGTACTATTAGATATATTGAACTTTGGTTATGTTTCTCTTGATTTTATTCTGGACCCGTTGTGTGGTCTCATTTTGAGGGACAACTCATTATTGGTTATGGTGTGGCGAGTTTGTGTTCTTGAGGTTTGTGTTGTTTCCACTTCCCCACCAACCATTTTTTTAAATTTAATCAATCCTAATTTTTTATAATTTCTCCTAGGGCCTCTATTGTCATTTTTAGTTTTGTCCTTATGGTGGATCCCTTTGTAGGCGTGTGTGTCCCTGAGTTTTGAGGTAGGTTGTTTTATCTATAGCTTTTATTGGTGAACTGAATTTCTCCTATTTTTTAAAAATTATTTTATTAAATGAAAAGGAATTAAATGGATAATTTTTTTTATGTGTGTATAATTGGTTTTTTATAAAATATGGTTTCCCCTAGTTTTGGTAAATGAAAAGGTTTTTTCAAATCATTTTAGAATGGTTTTGTGAAATGGTATTCAAAGAATAGTTTGATGAAAATTGATTAATGTAATGGTTTATAAAATAGGGCACATGGAAAGGCATGGGTACTTAGGTGGAAGTTATAGTAATAGCTATCGTCCACCATTGGGGGGTCTACTCTTAGGGATTTCTGCTTCTCCCTAGTCTTTTTGTTCTTGGGAATTATTAGACCTGTTGGTGGGTTCACTTTCTTGGGTGTTACTCTTCTCTCTATAATTGATTCTTATGTCTAGTGGCTCGTTGCGTATGAAATTTTCTATGTTAGGTACGAGAATCCTAGGTATCCTAACCTAGTGTGATCCCTAGTGTGATGTTACCTATGATTTTGATTTTTTTGTACTATTTTGTTGTGATTCCATATATTTTATATGATATGTGATGCATGCTTTATTTTAAAATTATATATCTGCAGTGATATATTTATATGAAATGATTTGAGACTGGTTTACCTATTCTTTTTTGAAATGGAAAAAAATAAGAAATTATATTATTTTTCCATGCGTTTTATATAATAAACTATTATGCTATTATCATGCCTTATTTTATTCAATGTTGATAATGATTGGATTATTGTTCGAAGGCTTGATATGGAACACCTAGGTAAGTCCTTATTGATCCTATTAGCTCACACCCTATATACCCCTTTGGCGGTATGTAGACCTTATTATTTCATTTAATGTAGGGAAATAAAAGGTGTCATCGTATGGTGGTGAGGTTTTCTGTCAGCTAGATTTTGGGTAGCTAGTGGTGAGATGGTGGGAGTTTTCCCACATTATTACATGTAGTTGTTGGAGTATCTGTTTGGTTTTCAATTCCTTTGTAGTTAAATTTTTCACAAGAAGATTATTTTTCTACCTTTTTTTAGTTGTATCGCTTTTGTTCTTCATTATATATCATGGAATGTGTTTATATATTCCACTATTTCCTTCTATTTTGTGTATATAAGACATGTTTTTGTCACTTAATTTTCAAAAAAAATCATTCCCAGGGGTTGTTTTTTGATGCCCAGGTGCTAGTTTCTAGACCATAGATATCAAGAACACCCTTTCAATATGTGGTGGATAGGGTCGGCTACAAGTTTGTGAGGTTATTTGGGTCAGTTCATTACATTTGGTGTTTTGGGTATGTCACCTAAGGCTAGTAACACCACCTCCGCATACCAATCCAATGAGGAGGGGTGGGATGCTATAGAAATCTTTTGATATAATGATGTAATAAATGTTTAAAAGTGAAAGGTTTGTTTTTAAAAGGGATGTTTTATTCAGCCCCCACATTTCCCAGGATTCTTTCATAGTTTTTTCTATTATTTCTAATGGGTTTCAATGATTTTTGTTGATAAAATATTGATTTTCACAAGTGTAATTATTTTTATTTGCATTCTCGGAGATTTATTGAGAAAATAGTAAAACTATTCATTAATTCTCATGTTTTTAACATGACTAACAAGATTCCATTATTTTAATATCCCTTAATAAGATTTTTTTCCCATCTAAATATTTCAAATGTTTTTCATAGTATCTAAGGATGAGTTTAAATTTTATCAAGGTTAAAATTTATTATTTGATGACTCATTTTGAATAAAGAAAATGCATCTTCAATTAATAAGGGGTACAATCTTAAAGCAATGTTTTTATGAAAAGATTTAAACCGGGTAAAAGTTACAACTTTTTTATGAAATGATTTTACTAATTTTTTAAAACTCAAAACAAAAAATATCAAAGGAATATAAAAATATAAAATCATTTCTATTAAACTCATATTTTTGGATTTCTAAAGGAATAAGGCATTATACATCAAATACATTATAAAAAATTAATCTTTTTATAGAAATTATAAAAAAAATTAAATCAATTATGTATAAAAACATAAATATTGAACCACTCAGAAAATGTGATGAAATAAAGTTTTTCTATCCAATGATAAATGTAAAGATTCCATCCCCATGTCAACTCAACAATACGAACCCTCAATTAAAACAAAATAAAATATAAGAGATAAATTAAATATACAAATATAACAAGTAATATTTCTAATATATAACTTCTTGTATTAATAGAATAACTAGTGGAAGGTTGAATAACTTGTATTGATGAGATTGAACCCACTTTTTGCTGTCTATATAAAACATTGTCACTCCCATAATTAGACCTTTATTAATCATAGAGGGTTTATCTAATTTTTTTAAAAATCTTCAATATATACAACATAAAATTTGGTGCATTCATCTGCCAAATAAACCTTGGAAATCAATGATTCTGAACAATCTCATTTGTTCATATATTATTTCAATGTATTCAAGTATCACTATATTTTATACATCCACCTGAATTGAGTGGGATAGACAACAATGACTTCACCAGTTAAATGTAAAGTCAAGTGGACCATGACATCAAACAATATATAGAAATAATATATCCATGTGACATAGTGTAATCACACTCAGGTCTTATATATCTTTTAAATCACTCATGTGATGATTTCATATATGGGGCTATAAAAAAGTTTTAAAAATTCAATTAATATATCAACAACATAGGTTAGAAAATAATCAATAATTATAATTTGGATTAACTGTTGAAGTAGAATATGTTCATCATGAATTTTCAATCCCTATAATTTTATGATTTCAACAATGACACACTTATGAGTTTTAGAACAATAACCATTAGTCACCTTTACCATATTAAAAATTAATAGAAATTATTCTTTCCTTTTTTTAATCATCATATGATATATAGTAGGTATGAATGCTCTATTTCACTCACCCAACTATAAATGTAATGGTTTCCTCAGTCCTATTTCTTTTATGTCACAATGAGTATTGGTTGTTGGAGTTGGATCCCTAAAACTAACTAATATGTACTCAAATAAAATGTATATTCAAGGAAGTGATTATTGATATTAATAACTTATCATATATAGATTATTCTTATGCATAAAAATGAAGTGATAATGTCTTAGGGTATCTGTCGCATTGATAAGGTCATAGAATTTCTCTGCTATGATGAGAACCTTGAGACGCTATGATGATATCTCTTAAATATAGTTCTTTGTTTAGATAACATACTATGATTGGTAAAATTGTATATAGAATATTAGGTGTGACTACCAGTAAGAGGATAAGGATTCTTCTCATGAAGTTGGCACATGGTATTCTCTAAGATGGGGAATTATGTGAACATGCCCACTAATAGGAATTTCACATATTTTTGTGTCACCAGATATTTCTATTTATGAGCATGTGTAATTATCATTATACTTTAATATTATTATCAATTCATGTTGTGACTCAAACATGCAGATGTATTTTTTAAACCATGATGATAACAATTCATGGAGAAGTTGGATGCGTTGGGTGTGTCATGAGTGATGTGTTGTTAATTAATAAGTCGAAGAAAGATTTTCCCATTCCATATATATGGAAGTTGATATCTCAACCGTTTAATTAAAATGGAACAATTGTCTTAAATTTCATTGAAATGGCGTAACAATGTGTTTATTTCAGATACTTAATGAAATATATATTGAGCACAAAGGTTGATGACACATATGTGAAACTTTATTGAAGAGATATTGATACAAATGGATTATATTACACTATGATCATCCATATGTGGTTGTCTATGTTGAAACATTAAGTTATTTATTTAGGGAACCTTAACCTATTGTAATATAGTAATCTTGAACATTAGACGTAACCACCTAATTCCAGCAAGAAAGGATCCTAGAGTGTCACAAACTAAGTCCACATCTGGTGATAAATATTTATTTACAATCTTATGAATATTATTTATCATTGTGTGTGTTGGAATGCATCACAAAATAATAATAATATTACTATTATTATGTGGCATGGGGTTTATTAAATATTATAATATTATTAAAGGGTCGACATGTAAATAAATAATATTTTATATTAAACCCGGTACTTATAAATAGATGGTTATGTCTATTGTCTAATGGTATCTCTTCATTGTGAATTGAGAATAGAGAATTTTTGTGCACAATGAAATTCTTTCTCTCTCTCTATTGAATTCCTCCTCTATTCCTTTCAAGAACAGGAAGAATGCCTTCATTCCCAAAGGATTATAGAGATATTAATATGAAAAATTCAAGGAATTTGATTTTTTCACTAGCACATGGAAATGAATTAGAATTTCTCAAAGATCAAAGGAGCATATGTGAATCATCATTAAATGGATTCTATACATAGATCCTATAATTGCAACAATGGTAATCTAAAAAGGGTCATTCAAGTGATCAAAATCAGTATCATTGAAGAAAAATACTAAGACCGGGTATTTATTTCTTTAGATATATATAAATTTATTGTAAATTTAACATCAAAAATATTCTATTAGGGTTTTGAAAAAAAAATTAAAATAAATGTTAATTTAATTCCCACCAAAGGAACTTTAACTATTTCTAAAACCTACAAGTTGTATCAAAGTGGTCATATTTTGAAAGTATAATTATTTATTGTATTTTTAATAAATATGTGAAATCATGGTTGAATTATTCATTTCACATTATTTTTTCTTTAATCCAATTTGAATTAGCATGTCATCATCAGATTAATCATGTTTTTAAGTGCTTTTTATTAAAAATGTCTAAAGAATAAATGAAGAACAGCTAGACATGCCATCGGGAAGTTCTAAATTTTTTTCTTATATAACTTGGTTACACGGTGTGTAGCAAGAGTACACACCATGTAACCAAGTTCAAAACACCTTGCCATGTCATGGGATACATGACATACCAAGCAATAATTACATGTGGTGCATTTAATTCACACTGCGTGTTGACTAGGCCAACCTGGCACATGGTTGGTTGGCTTAAATGATGTTTAGTCTATATGAGTTTTCAATGAAATTCTCAAATCCTTGGTGGTCATAAACACTATCCAACCATGTGAGATAAACATCCTAGAGTAATAATGGCATACACAGCAGGTAGTTGAATTGTACACAATGTGTGGTTCATTAATTATTGCATCCAAAATACATGTTGGGTCCTTTGGTGGGTTGTGCAAACACACAGCAACAGTGATACTCAATGTGTAACTGGTATGTGCACATAATGTAGTCTAGCCGAGGTATATGTTGAAGCCCCAGTTGTGTAACCTGTGTACACAATAAGCGAGATACATGATGTTTAAATCGATAGTACACACAATGTAGTCTCCCGATAAATGATAAAATTAAATTACATCAAATTTATAATTGAATAATTAAAAACATTATTTTATTGATTGGAACCTATTGTGTTCGAAATATTAAAAATGGTTTCAAAGAATAATAAATTCTAAATTAATTTATGGTAATAATCTATAATAATTAGTTCATCCAATTATTTTCCATGAAGACCATTAAGATAGGTATCTCCAAATTATTTCATATGATCATTAAGATTAAAGGGAATTAATTAATTAAATTAATTAATTAATGCAAGTGCATTTATCTTAATAATAAATAATGAATAAGAAATTATTTTTATCCATTTAATTTTTCATATAAGTCACATGTATAAATGTTTAGGCACTAGACTAAGACCAATGTGTGTGTTGAAATTTATTTAATTTTATATACTGCATGGGTTTTGAATATTAATTATTAAATTAATTTGATGGCCTATATGTCATCCACCCCTCCATTTTTATGTAAGACCTTCTTGTCCAAGGTTATTTATGTAATAACCCTTTAACCAATAATTCCATTCCCATCAACTGCATGTGAGTTATAAGTACTTGTAATTAATGGAGTTTTCAAGGTATGTAGAGGCTATTCAAGATGGATCCATAATGAATCCTACCCACCTATTACATTGGTGGATAGGTGGAATACTGTAACTCATGACAAGTCCATTAATAGAATTTATTTCCCCTGGTTCGTAGGTGGATTTAATGTCTACTCATTAAATAAACTATTATATATGTTCATGAATGGGTCATTTATTTATTTATTTATCTATTTTTTTCATTATTTATGTTATGGATATAATTCCATGATCAGATAAATAAATGAATTAATGTTAAAAGAAGGAATTTAAATAAATGGATTGTACATAAAAAGTTTTATTCAACATGGTTAATTAATTAAGTAAAATACACAATATTAACACAACTTGTAATGGATAAAACAAGATAAATTTTATGAATAATAAATTAATATCCATAAACATAATATTAAGTCAGATTATGCCTTCCATTACTTGATTGGGAATGCAACCATAGAACTAAGTTTTTTCATAGCCAAAGTCTGGACATTTACTTTTATCAGGGAGTTATAATGAGAGTTTTGGGTTGACTTAATAGAATTTGTATTGAGTGTAATTTCCAAATTCTATTCAATATAAATTTGGAGGCAAGTGTCGTGAAAATCCAAGTCAATATTTCAAGATAGGGGATCTCGCTAAATGGATCAAAGAGCTACAAGCTTGTAGTTGGAAAGGCCACCTACCTAAATACTTTCTTGTACTTTTCATGGCCAAAATATGGATTATAAGAAATTAAATATGGATCACTTCCACTAGAATTTAAAAGAAACTAAACATTCCACGTTCAATAGTGATAGTTATTGAGACTTGATAAAATAGTTATAGAATTAATAAAATTAATTATTATTATTTCTCACATAATTTGTAATCAAGTAAATTATTAATCACCTATTTTAATTATTGTATAAAATAGAAATAAAAAGCCACAATAACAGTGAGATAATTCCATAACTCAGTGTATGTACTTACAAATAAAAATTTCTAGATATGGTATAATTTTTTTATGCTGCATTATAATTAGAATGTTTGTATTATGAGTTGGAAACCCCTAATCTTTTCCTTCCACCCCAGTAGGTCACCAAAGGTGAAAAGGATGACTCCTATAGATTTTTTAGGATTCTTATTATTTATATTGAATTATATGATCAACTATATATGGTGATTTGATGATATTAAATAAATACATAGATTATTACTATAACACCCTCACCCAAGAAGCCTGGATTTGGTGCATTATTCTATAACATTAGCATAATTACAAGGAATAAAATCCTAAAGGACTGAGGGTTTATCAATCTTGTAAATCCATATTACATACATGATATCCATAATACATTGATAACACAAAATTAAACATGCTACTCAAAAAATGAAATAAATTGCATCCTTGAAAGCTTAATCAAAGTTCTCTTCTTCATAACCTGGAGAAAGAAACATAATAACGGTGAACTCAAATTCTCAGTAAGGGTAAATACAAGGGAATCAAGAATGAATCAGTCTATATAAAAATTTAAATAACTGAACACACATTCCATTTAAACAACTAGAAAAGGAATCAATAATATGGAAAGTAAGAAACTGAAACACATGCTATAAATCAAAAAACATAGAATGAACTACATATATAGATATTTTTATGCAAAAACTCTTAGAAAAATCATAACTTAAAAGGATTTGTTTTATTATTCGACATCATGTTTCTCAGGTACATGGAACCAATCTCATGAAGACCTCTCACAGAACTATTTAGATATCAGGTAAAAACTCATCTAATGCGGCTAGCCGACTATTTCATCTCATGATACTACCGATGTATTGAGGGGCTATATAAGGTCTTGTCACCACCCAACACTACCTGTCCAAATAATTCCTCATATTGAATAATTAAATAATTAATATGCATTATATAATAATGGTATTGAATAAGAAATATGGATTTATCAATAATATCCCATTTAATCAAATAAATATCAATGTAAACACCGTATGTAAAATGGTATATGGTTTAGGCAATAGTAATATCCATGATAAATGAAAGAATAATTATGAGAAATTCAATTCTCAATGATCATATGAAGTTGAATATTTCAAGGGGGATTCAAGAATGAATCAAGGAAGTGAATGTGAATACTTTTCTCGGTTAAAAAATATTAAATCATCCATAGGAAGAATAAGGATTATATCAATACAACAAATCCCAAGTAGAGTAAAAATAGAGGGTTGTTGTTCTTAATGAAATAAAAGAATAACTTTTGAAAATATTATTGAGGGAAATATACTTTTATTTTGAAAAACATTTTGAAAATATTTTTCATTGATAATACCATTTTAAAAATATTTTCTTCAAAAATAACCCTTTTAAACATGAAAAAATTGGCTTCAAATAAATGATGTTGGATAAATCTGTACATGTCGTTTAAGGTAAAAGAATATTCATTTTTCACTACAAAAAAAGGTTTGAAAAGAACCTTATCAGGTAGGTGAGAAGAAGATTCCTTTGAAAACATATGTTAAAGAAAAATGGGTAGAAATTTCTTTACCAAAGTTTTTTTAAAAATAGTTAAATAAAATATGGTTTTTAGAAGAAAATAGGTTCTCTTACTAAAGAGTAAAATAAAGTCAAGTTTTATTTAAAACACTTTTAAAACATTTTGAGTACCAAAGAGTGGAAACTGGTACAAATACATAAAAATTGTCCTGAAAAGCTAGAGGAGAATAAAATGATTTATTGAAAAATGGTTATTGAATTTCATCAAGTGGAAATACCATTGTAATATTATTAGTATTATTTTTTAGGAAAATAATCTTTATACATTCCAAAGTGTCCCATACCACTGTGAAACATTTTAAATTAAATCATTCTGAAGAAATAAAATTAAATGAAAGTTATAATATCATAAGAGTAATGATATTCATGATATATAAATTAAAAGGTTAGTATATACACCATATAAAAAACAAGGTGCATAACAATACAATATGCCTCAATAAAATTAAATTGAGATGAAATCCTTCACCTTAACCATCCTTTTGTTGTGTGGTATTTATCATCTAGAATATTGGTTCAAAATATGTTACTAGCTAATACTAAAACCATAATCATGTTTATAATTCCATATATTAACTTATTATGATGTCTCGTTACCCATTTGTTAACAAACATTCATTATTTTAACTATATTGGGTGTTAATTGCCTAGTTTGCCGATTATGTTTTAACTTGTTAGTTGTTTATCTTATATAATTTATCATGGTTTAATCATATAAAAAATTTAAACCAATATTTTAATATCATATATGTCCATTATATGTGTATCTATAATAATATATAAATTTTTGGATAGAATAAATGAAATGCACCATTCATGGAGATGGTAGTCGGTTTGTACGCATTAATGCTACTTTCATTTCTTTATCGTGTTAAAAGAATGAAGAGTAAATGATGCATATGTATATCATAATTCCATTATAATATCTATTTTATATATGTTACACAGTTTTATTGAAATTATCCTTTATACATTCCACGTATAGCATGCCCGAATCACATTGCTTTCAGGGGGTGGTAGTCTGCACTTCTATAAACGATGTTATCATTTTTACGCAAAAGCGAATGTATAGAGGAATGTGTTATAAAGTAATTAAAGCAGCATAAAGATATCATAAATATCATAAATATCGTATATAAGAATATTTATCAAGGTCGAATATAAGAATATTCATAAACCGTATATAATAATATAATAATATAAGAATATTTTCCATCATAATGGCCACCCTGAGAGGCGGTAAGGGAAAATTTGACAATCATTTTTAGCGAGGTAGTAGTCCTCTACACATAAACCGTATGTTCATTAACCATTAGATTGATGTGTGTGTAAGTTCAGGTTGAAATATTAGTATAAAAACATACTAGTATATTGAGGATATTTTATTCATTATATAGATATAGAATAAGAAGAGTTGAGGGAGTATAGAATGGAGAATGGAGATAAAAGAGAGGAGTTTGAGGGAAGGTGTTACCTCTTAATCGGGTAACTTCTTTTGGTGCTCACAAAAAGAGCTTACTTGAAGGGATTTATAAACAAAGGAGACTTCAAGGAGAATGGGAGGTATGTTGGGGATCCATTTTGGAAGATTTTGGTCAAGCCAAAGTGTCTTGAGATGTGCGAGTAAGTATAAGTGAAGAGTCCTTTTATAAAGGAGGAGGGGTGGAATATCTTGTAATATTTTAAAAAAAAGGAACCCCACCCATGTATTGTTTATTTAAAGTGAATAAATAATGGTTATAATTCCATAAAAGGGATGATAGGTTCAAAATATAGTAATCTAATATCCTTTGGAGAGGTGAATAGGTCGATTAGGGCCTTAAGGTTATGGTTTAGTCCCTTATTAAGCTTAAATTAACCTTAATCCTTATAATTAATTTTCATTACTTCCACTAATATTTTTGATAAAAAAAAGTTGAAGACATTAGATATTATAAATTATTTTTATTCCAAATATGTAATTAATTTTTCCAAATTTTAATCAGGGAACTGGAAAAAATTAATTTAAATTTAATCACGTAGACGAGGAGACAATGCGGGTTTTTAAAGTAAAAGCATCCTAAAGTTTGCTATATTTTTATAGTCATTTTCAAAGTGAAATTTTTTCCAATGACATAAATTGGATTAATTGATAAAAATATTATATAATTAAACTTTAAAACCAATATAAAACATAATATAACCTTATAATTAAATTATATTAAAAAGTAGTTTTGAACGAAAATTTAGTATTTCTAATTATTCATTAAAAATGATATGTTTCTCAAAAATATCAAAAATTCATCCTAATATAATTTGTATATTTCTAATTAAAATATGAAGTTTATTTTGACATATTAAATCAATTAAAGTGACAAAATTTATTTTTTAAATGGGTTCGCCATTAAAAGGTGATAAAATTTCCATTATAAAAATATTAGTTTCTATATGTAAAATAGGGTTTGTTCTTATCTTATGTCTATGGAATATATCAGTTGACTACCAAAAATATTTTATTTAATATATAACACATAAATTTAATTAATATTCTTCTATAATTGTAATTAATTTAATTTATTATGAAAAAATACCTTTTTGGGTATAAAAATAATAATATTTCTTTTGTATTCAATTGGTTTATATTTTCATTTATAATTAACTAGTAACCAATTAATTAATTTTCAATTTGTGTAAACTATATATTTTTATAATTTATTTAATACTATTCATAACCAATAATTTAATGGCTAGTTTATGTATTGTTATATTAAATAATAATATATTAATGTTTGGTAAAACTCAGTCTTCCGTATAGTGCAAGCTATAAAAGAAGGTTGTTGTTGCGTGTGATTCATGCTAACTCAGAATCACTTGAAGTGAAAGCTATAAATTATATTTAATTTATTTAAAATATTAAATATATTATAAATACTCAGTATATTATCTTCCCTTACACGCTTGGTGTCGCGTGTTATACATGCTATCAAATATAATGTTTTTAATTTAGAATTTCATGGTGTGACCTTCTCCCCACCATAAATAAATTATGTCCTTGCAATTTAAACTAGATCCCAAGAATATAAATATTGAAAATAAACTATTTTTGAAAGACCCACATTAAAAGAAGGTTTAATATTCCATCTTCTTAGTAAGAAAGAAAGTAAAGTACAATTGTCATGTAACTAGGTTCCCTAGTAGGAGAATATAGGTGGGAAATGTTAACATAGAAACAGAATAAAAATATAACCATCAAGTTCTGATAAAGTGTGATAGAGAACATGGTTAGGATAAATTTAATAATCAGAAGTCCATAAATTCTTGATGTTCTAAGGGGGCATTTAATTCATTGGAAATTAAGGTACTACGAAAACATTTTTGGTTTCACTGTCATTTTTTTCCTATATTTGAGGAATTATTTCATCATAATTTTCTTTGATTATTACTTGAACCAACTCTACTTAATTTCTTAGCACATGATGCATCATATAGTAAAGTAACACAGTAACCTCTAAAATCTCATCCAATGTTCAACTTAAACATTTTTATAAATAGTTAAATTTTCCATAAGATTATGATCCAATCACTTTATAAAGAAGGTCACTAAATTTCCAAGATAAACTTATCATTATCCTTTAATCAACATGAATCAGATCTAAATTTTCACATTCTAAACATGTGAATAACTTCATCATGTATCCTCTTGAAAATGGTAATAACTCTAATTACTATAAAACCTTATTTGAAAAAAGTATTCTTCCTTATTCCTTAAGTAAGACACGTGTTATTGGATATATTACTTAAATCCAAAATTGTTTTAAACTCTAACATTGATAGCATAGACCACTTATTAAAAATTCATTAATTAGTGCTAAGGTGGTCATTACTTATCCAAACCAATAATATCTTCATCATTATCTCAACATCATAAATATCTTAATGGTTGTATTTCCCTCAATCATGAATTTTCAAAAAAAGCTTAATTTTCTACTAAATATCCTTTCTTGGTACCATTCAACTGATGGTGTCAAATCCTTAATGAGAAAGTACTGCAGTACAATCCTCATATATTCTATAATTCTTATAACTATTAAATTTATAATAAAATATTCAATTAACATAATTATTGAATATACATATTAATCATTCCTCTACATTCACGGTGGTAGAAAAACATGATCCTTATCCAATAGCATCATTTGAGGTATATTTCTCTAACGCTTGAGACATTGATTCATATAGTGACCCATCTCATTTCAGTTGAATCATTGTACATTGGAAACCTTTTTTTACCCTTGCAATCATGAACATGGTTTTCTTTTTCTCCACACCTATAAAAAACTATCATTCCCTTCAAGAATTTACCAGGGTGATTATTTTCATAGTTATCACATGTGGTAAGATTCTTCTTTAACTTCTTCATTTTATCTATCTTTTTCTCTATCATCCTCTTCTTCTCTTTATTCCCTTAAAATCCATAGGACTCGGAGAATTATTTACATATCTTGTTAACACATGATACTATTTTTTCATATGATGAGAATACTTGGGAGACTATCTCTCTTCGAAATGATGTCTTAGGTCTATGATAGATATGATCCTTCTTATTATTTTCATCACATGCATTGGTGGATTTCCCATTACTTTTATTTGGCGTCATTTTTAAAAAATTCCATACAATAGATTAGCTCATAAAATTGTGAACTTCCTATAACTCTAAACATGGTATAGCACATAACATAAATTAATTCATTGTAAATCCTAGAACCATATACTTTGGTTACTTTGGGGGAATAAATCCTTCATAATTGTGGGTAAATAAAATATGAATTATCCTAAGAATATCCCATAGGATTGTCAACCAGGTGCATAGTAAGGCCTGTTTTCACATACCAGGTTACCCCAAGTTAGGCCTGGAACACCTTGTCTGAGTTACTACTCCTAGTTACATCTATGTCAGAACAACGTTCACTTGTAGTATCCAGACAGGGATGTATTTCTAGGAATACTCACATAATCTCAACCTTATTAAAATTCTAATATGTTCTTGTATACTTATCCTTAATGTCTATATTATGATTTTTCTCCCTAATCTATGTTTTCTAAATCTAGTTTCCAAGGTTGTTGCTAAAATTCATTTTATACCAACTGTAACTCCCAGACCATAGAATAACTAGAGCCAGTGCATTGTTTTATTGTATCAGAATCATTACAAGGAATCAAATCCTGAAGGACAAAGAGTTTATCATTATTGTAAATACAAATTACATACATGATCTCCAGTATAAATTAGAAAAAAAAAATGATACACAATAACTGAAATAAACTACATCCTTGAAATCATAATCAATGTTCTCTTCTTTATAACCTATGGAAAGAAACATAATAAGGTTGATCTCAAATGCTCATTAAGGGTAAATAAAACGGAATCAATAATGAATAAATATATATATAAAGGTAAATAACTAAACACACTTTCCATTTAAAAAACTTAAGAAGGCATAGATGATATGGTAATGAGAAACAGAAACACATTCTATAAATAAATAAACTAAGAATGAACTACATACATTGATATGTCGACCCAAAATGTCACGACCCGTTCTCGGAGCCCGTGCCGTGACTACCCCAAGCCCGCCTTCTATAGGCCAGGGGCGGGCGACTAGCACCAATGGCATAAATCCTAATAACTGGGAAGGCATTGCCTTTATAAAAGTAAACAAACACCACAGAGTACAAGCAGAAGTAAAGCACTAAGTAAAACTGAAATAACTGTGTTGAAAGTAAAGGGGGCCGGAAATACAAGCCCAACTGTAAAGTACAACTGGAAAGAAAAAAACAGCAACTAAAAAGTAAAACTACAACCTCGAGCCGTCCCCTGGAAGTCCCACCTGAGGGGTGGGTACAGATAGCCTCCACAGCTCCTCGGTCCAACCGTCCGCTCCGAATATGTTCCGTCTAGTGGTCCACCTCCTGGTACCGTCCTGCTCCACGAGCCCCAACCAAGATCAGCGATGTCCATCGTCTGCAACCAACACAATGAAGTGCGGGCATAGCCCATGCAGTGGTGAGTATAAACTACTCAGTAGGGACCCCGAGACCCCCGATGGTCTCCCGAAATCCACAAAGGGTAATCCACAATGATAAGATACAATCACGAAGTAACATCTGACACTACTTAGGTATATGCCCATACATATACCTAAGTCACCATTTCCAGCATGCTCCAACCTCCGAGCTCAATCTCTAACCAGTCCACATAGGAAATCACAACCCAGTCCACACAGGAAAGAAATTCGTAATCCACATAGGATAGAACAACACAATCCACACATGATAGCAATTCGTAATCCACACAAGATAGAACAACACAATCCACACAGGATAGAAATCAAGAATCAGCTCACACAGGTATACTTCTCGAATGACGATAGAGATGATCACTGATCCATCTAAGTCGTCGGACCCACAAAGGATCGATAGTTACTAACCCCCGCAATGACCCACAAAGGATCGATAGGTAACTAACCCCCGCAATGACCCACACAAGATCGGACCCACACAGGATCTGTAGGTGCTGGCTCACACAGAACCACTGAGCGCTGACCCACACCGGATCGGACCCATACAGGATCGGTAGAACTGATCCACATAGGATCGTCGAGTGATGTAGTCGTCGTCGCCGTATCCACTGAGGATCTCTGCACTATCGTCGTCGCAGTCACAGCCAGCTCTAGGGTTCCCGCACACAGCCAGCTCATCCGAGGAGGGTTCGCTCCATGGTCCGAGAGGCCGATACATCAACGGACACAAAGTCCGGAGTTGATGTATCCAAAAGTTCCGTATCGTCAACAGAAACTCAACCCAACAGACGGCGCGTCAATCGGACGTCTCGTCTGAGAGATATTGGCTTTTTCGTCCCAGGGGCCCAGTTGGTTTTTAAGGAAAAACCAACCCGACCATACACCACCTGTGTCCAAACCTTGGGCGGAGTAAGCCAAAAGATCTGTCTCACTAAGAGGAATCCATCAAAGTCGACGAAATGTCAATCGGACGTCCGGAGCTCAAGTTACGAGCGTTTCCGCTCCGAGGGCCCGGTTGGTTTCGTGAATGAACCAACCCAGACGATCCCAAAGTCTTCGAAAACCTTGAGTGTAACATACCTAAACGACCGTCTCGTTCCAAGGATCGCTACGCGACTGACGGTGCGTTAATCGGAGGTCCGTAGCTCATGTTATGGGCAAAAGACTGAATACGGTCCAAAATCGGGCTTTTCGGGCCCGGACAGACCCGGCCCGAGACCCCCTAGGTCGGCCCGAATCGGGTCGACCCGACCCGGGTCCGGGTCGTCCCGGACCGGCGCGGCCCGGCCCGGCGACCCTCGCGCTGGCACCCGGCGCCAGCTGGCTCGGCCGTTTGGCCGAGCCGTTGCGGCTCGCAGGGGGGGGGGGGGGCGTTGCCCCTCCCGATTCCTGAAACCGCGGCCCCTTAATTGGGGCCGCTTGAAATCCGACCGGGGGAATTAATTTTCCCCCCCGGCTCCTCCTTGTCTGGCCGGCCCAACCTGGCCGGCCGGTCTCTGCTCAACGGGACCGGCGATGGCCGGTCCCCTTCCGGCTCCGTCGCCAGCGGCCCGGTACCGGCCGCCGGTGACCCTGCTCCGCCGCGGCCCGGAACAGGCCACGACCCTTGTTGTCCGGCGTGGTGTGACAGCATCACGCCCTTCCACCGTGGCCTCGCTCCGGCCGCGGTGTCTTCGGTTTCCTTCGACGCGGCGCGACGGCGTCGCGTCCTCGTTCAACTTCACGACATGGCGCGACGGCGTCACGTAATACTTTCCGTGCTATTTCCGCATGGTGCGATGACACCACGCCATTCTGTTCCTCCACAAGAATCAAACATAAACATAGGATGGGGTTTGGCCGTGTTTGTGCGGTCCGGCCCCCTCTCGTTAAATGATAACATTTAGTCGAATATCCACGACGATCGGCCGACCCCCTACCTCGGTTTCAAGATCGGTGCACGACAATCGAGCCGCGGAAGACAAGCGTTGCGAAAGTCAGGAGTCGTGGAAAACGAACGTCGATTCCATTGTCGTCGAGGTGCGTTCGAAGAGAAAACGTCGTTGGAATAAGATGTCGCGTTCTTCGGCGGAGATGTTCTTCGTCGGAGTCTGAGGTGTTCTTCACGTTCTTCGTCGAAGTTGAAGAGGAAGAAGTCTTTCTTTAGCTTTCTCTCCAAATCTCTCAAACACAACATCCAACAACAAAATAAAATAAAGTTAACCCTTATTTTATTATCTCATTCCATAATTCAAAAAATTCAAAACTTAAAAAAACATTAATTGAATTGTTAAGTGGCATACATTAAGAGAGGATAGGAAAAGTCATAAGAGTTACATAAATTAAGTGGGGGTTAGGTGGGGTTAGGGAGTTAAGGAAAATGAAAAGGTGGGGGATCGTGTGGGCCCCACCTCACCCTTAATCCACACAAGTAACAACAGTGGGTCCCACACTAACACCAACACTTAAGTTCTAACTCAAGGAGAAAAGAAATAAAATTCTTAATGAATAATTTTATTTCTCTAACACTTAATCCACAAAAATTAAACAATTCAAAATGAGCAAACGCAACTCTAGAAAAGGCGTTCCTAAGCAATTACCGGCGCTGCGGTTCCATCGGTGCCCTCAAAATTCGATTCCAAGCACCGGTTCAAAAGTTAGAAATTCCTGCTCGTTCGTTCACTGAACGTACCCGAGCCAAACTTCGGAAAATGATTCCAGGCACACCGGGCCTCGGAATCAGGTGTCGTCAGAAACCGCGTTCTTATAAAATTCCAATGCAAATTAAGAAAAAATTTCCCTTGAATTTTACGGGTCTTTACATTACTCCCACCTTAGGGATTTACATCCCCGTAAAGTTACATCATAACTAGGGAAACAAATGAGGGTACTGAGCTCGTATCTGAGCCTCCCGCTCCCAAGTGCTCTCCTAGAGGTTCTCGTGCTGCCATCTGATGCGCACTAGAGGAATCGACCATCCACGTAGGACCCTCTCCTATCGATCCTCGATCTCCACTGGGACCTCCGCAAAAGTCGCTCCATCATCAACGTATAGCTCCCCATGGTCAATGATGTGCGTCGGATCGTGCACATATCTCCTCAGCTGAGACACGTGGAAGACGTCATGAACCCGGTGCAACTAAGGTGGTAGAGCCAGGCGATAAGCCACCTTTCCTATCCTGCTGAGGACCTGGAATGGTCTGATGAAGCGTGGAGACAACTTGTCGCCTCGGCCAAATCTCTGTATACCACGTCGAGGTGAGACCCGCAAGAAGACGTGGTCGCCATCCTCAAACTCCAGTGGCCTCCACCTCCTGTCAGCATAAGACTTCTATCGTCTCTGAGCTATCCTCATCCGCTCCTGGATGACCTGGACCTTCTCTGTCATGGCCTGGACCATCTCTGGTCCCACAAGTGCTGTCTCCCCTGGGTCTGTCCAGCACAACGGTGATCTGCAAGGTCGGTCGTACAAAACCTCATACGGTGCCATCCCGATGGTAGAGTGGCAGCTGTTGTTGTACGCGAACTCCACCAAGGGTAGGTGGTCCTCCCAGCTACGATCAAAGTCGAGGACACATGCACGGAGCATGTCCTCGAGTGTCTGAATTGTTCTCTCAGTCTGACCATCTGTCTACGGGTGAAAGGCGGTGCTCAGACGTAACACCATTCTGAACGCCTCCTGTAACCCCTTCCAAAGCCGGGAAGTAAAACGAGCATCTCGGTCAGAGACAATAGAAGATGGAACACCGTGAATCCGTACAATCTCCTGAACGTAGAGACGTCCCAAGCTCTCCACTGAGCCCTGCTCTCTGATGGTTAAGAAGTGTGCCAACTTGGTGAGTTGGTTGACAATCACCCAAATGGAGTCGTGACCTCTGGAAGTGTGTGGAAGTCCAGTCACGAAGTCCATATATATTCCATCCCACTTCCACTCCGGGACCTCCAAGGGTTGTACCAAGCCTGCTGGTACCTGATGCTTTTCCTTCACCTGCTGGCAAGTGAGGCATCGAGAAACGAACTCTGCCACAACTTCCTTCATGCCCGGCCACCAGTGTTGTCGTCTGAGATCCTGGTACATCTTCGCCACTCCAGGATGTACCGCCAAAGGGGATGTGTGGAACTCTCTCAGCACCTCCTCTAGTAAAACAACTGGTACCTAGGTACATCCTCTAAAAAGGATGTCGTGCTCTGATCCAAAGGAGAAACCATCAGGTGACTGTCATGAGGATATCTGTGCACGCCGCGTCTCACAGTCGGCGTCCCCATGCTGTGCCTCTCTGACTCGCTGCAGTAGCGGAGGAGTAACTGTGAGAGATTGAAGAAAGGCTGCTCCATCTCTATTCACGAAGGATATCTGCAAAGAGGCTAGCTACTCTGTCGCCTCCTCAAGTAGCTGAATGCCCGTCCTCCTGGTGAGGGCATCAGCTACCACGTTCCCCTTCCCAGGAGTATAGATTATCTCAAAGTCATAGTCCTGGAGGAACTCGAGCCATCGCCACTGTCTCAGGTTCAGGTCCTTCTGTGAGAAGATGTACCTGAGACTCTGGTGGTCAGAATAGACGGTAAAGCGGTCACCCATCAGATAGTGTCGCCATGTCTTCAGAGCGAAGACCACTACTGCTAACTCCAGGTCATGAGTAGCGTAGTTCTGCTCATGCGGCCTCAAGTGACGTGATCCATAGGCGATCACTGCCCGCTCTTGCATCAGGACACATCCGAGTCCGATACCTGATGCATCGCAGTAGACTACATACCCTACTCCCTCCTCTGGAAATCTCAAGATAGGTGCGCAAGTCAATCTCTGTCTCAGCTCCTAGAAGCTCTGCTGACATCTGTCTGACCACACAAAGGGTTTTCCCCTTCTTCGTCAAAGCTGAGAGTGGTGCCGCAACTCTAGAGAAGTCTGGCACGAATCTCCGATAGTATCCAGCTAGTCCCAAGAAACTTTGCACTTCCGTCAGGCTCCTAGGTGGCTGCCAAGCTAACACTGCCTCGATCTTCGTAGTATCCACTGCAACTCCTGCCTCAGAGATGACGTGTCCCAAGAAGTGGACCTCACGTATCCAGAACTGACACTTCGAGAGCTTACCATAAAGCTGGTTCTCTCGGAGTGTGTCAATAATAACTCGCAAGTGGTAGGCGTGCTCCTCCTCAGTGGTCGAGTAGATCAAAATGTCGTCAATGAAGACCACGACAAATTGATCAAGGTAAGGCTGAAAGATCCTGTTCATGAGGTCCATGAACACTGCTGGAGCATTGGTCACGCCAAAAGGAATATCCAAGAACTCATAGTGGCCATACCGACATCTGAAGGCCATCTTCTGCACATCCTCATCCAAAACTCTGAGCTGATGATAGCCTGACCTGAGGTCTATCTTCGAGAACCACCGTGCTCCCTTGAGCTGATCGAAGAGGTCGTCAATCCTCGGTAGTGGATACTTGTTCCTCACTGTCACCTGGTTCAGGCGACGATAATCGACACAAAGTCTTAAGCTCCCGTCCGCCTTCTTGGCGAACAAAATTGGGGAAGCCCCGGGTGAAACACTGGGTCGGATGAATCCCTTGCCCTGCAAGTCCTCTAACTGTACCCGTAGCTCTCGAAGCTCGGCGGGGGCCATCCAATATGCTGGGGTGGATATCGGGGATGTCCCGGGGTACAAGTCAATATAAAAGTATACCTCTCTGTGAGGAGGTAGTCCTGGAACGTCGTCGGGAAAAACGTCTGCATACTGATCCACCACTACAGGAAAACTAGGACTCTGCATGTCAATTGCTCCTAGGATGAGGCTAGCCAACTGATGAGTGATGGGTTGTCCTCTCCTCTGCATGAGTCCATCCTGTGCTTCTAAGTCTCCATTCTCACCGGTGAAGGTAAACCTGCTCCCGTCGGCGCGAACACATCGCACCTTGCGCCTAATACAGTCGATCTGAGCATGAACCATAGATAACCAATCCATGCCCAAGATGACGTCATAAGGCCTCGACGCCGCTACAAGAAGATCCCAGCTGAATCTCTCGCCTCCTAGAGTAAGCTCACATAGCCGGCACCAGTGCGTAATCGTCGAGTCTTCTCCTGTAGGTGTCTCTAGCCGTAAGGATCAAGCCAACGGCTCTGTCGGAATCTCCGAGCTCCGAACAAGGGCAGTGGCTATGAAATAATGACTCGATCCTGTGTCTATAAGAACTGCAGAAAGGGTGGAATAGACACAAATAGTACCTCGAATCATCTCGGGCGTGCCGTGGTCATAGGCCTCCACTGCCTGGAGCTGAGCATGTCTCTATCCGCCAGCTCCCTGTGGTCGGGGTGGACCTCCTGGTGGTGGTGGTGGTAGAGCCTCAAAGCGTCGCCCACCACCTGCTGCTCTGCCAGCTCCTCTGCCTCGTCCGCCTGCTCCCTGCGGACCGCCACGGTCGACCCTCTGCCTCTGCCTGGGTGGTCCCTCAATTGTCTTCTGCTCCTCTGCTCAGCGGGTCGGGCAGTCACGAGCCATGTGGCCCTTCCCGCCGCATGCGTAGCACTTCCTGTCTCTCGAAAGACTGGCTCCACGCTGAGTGCCCCGCACTGTTGATCCAGTGTCCTGAGGTCATCTGCCTGAGGGTCTGGTCTGCCTGGACCTGTAAGTCATCCGTTGACTGCCTGCTGCAGAAGACTCTTCCACGTGTCGCCCTGCGGTAGGCCTTGCCGCTGAAGTAGGCTCGGAAAGAAAGCTCTCGATCAGAAGGGCTCGCTCCAGTACTCCTGCCTGAGTCGGAATACTGAGGGAGATCAGCGACGCCCTAATCTCCTATCTCAATCCCTGCTCGAAGGTCCGGGCCCGGAAGAATGGGTCACGTACCATGTCTGTCGAGTAGCGCGAGAGATCGGTAAATATCATCGAGTACTGGGCGACCGACAATCTGCCCTGTCGCAGCTGTAGAAGCTCCTGGATGCGCACCGCACAGAGGGTGGCTGGGACGAACTCCGAGTGGAAGTGGCTCTCAAAGTCCGTCCATAGGAGAGATGCCTCGTCGTGCACCTGGAGAATCAAGCTCCACCATCTGCCTGCTGCTGGATGCAGGAGGATCGCTGCGAGGATCACCATGAGGTCTGCTGGTATCCTCACTAACCTGAAGACTCGCACCACTGCATCCATCCAATCCTTGGCTTCCTGAGGATCCGTCTCTCCACGGAACCTGGGTGGTCGCTGGCGCCGGAACTCATGCAGTGCACTAAGGCGACGTGCATTATCAGCGGATGGGGCTAGTGCCATCGGAGGCTCGGCGGGTAGAGGTACCGCAGGTGCCTCTACTGTCAAAGGGACCTGCACCGATGCCTCGTCGCTCGGTGGGCTATCGTCGCGCTCAACTCTCGGAACCCTAGCTGGCTGTCGTCGTGGGGATATCCTGAAAGGAAACAGATGCACCACGGTCAAACAGTATACCTGGTGAGCTGACACAAAGTAATCACAAAGAAAACTTGAAACACACATGCAATCAATGTTTTCGTGCATTAAGCCGGAAATCAGAAGTCAGGGTCCTGGTGTACGGATACGTCGGCCACCGCACCAACCCTGGACTCCCTGAACTGATAACCACACTCAATACGCTTATCACTATTGCTTCACATAGGAAAAGATCAGAGTCCTGAGTTCTGCGGTAAAACCGAACTCCTCTGATACCTATTTGTCACGACCCGTTCTCGGGGCCCGTGCCGTGACTACCCCAAGCCCGCCTTCCATAGGCCAGGGGCTGGAGACTATCACCAATGGCGTAAATCCCGATAACTGGGAAGGCATTGCCTTTATAAAAGTAAACAAACACCACAGAGTATAAGTGGAAGTAAAGCACTAAGTAAACTGAAACAACTGTGCTGAAAGTAAAGGGGGCCAGAAATACAAGCCCAACTGTAAAGTATAACTGGAATGAAAAAAAATAGCAACTGAAAAGTAAAACTGCAGCCTCGAGCCGTCCACTGGAAGTCCCACCTGAAGGGTGGGTACAGATAGCCTCCACAGCTCCTCGGTCCAACCGTCCGCTCCGAGTATGTTCCGTCCAGTGGTCCACCTCCAGGTACCGTCCTGCTCCATGAGCCCCAACCAAGATCAGTGTTGTCCGTCGTCTGTAACCAACACAATGAATTGTGGGCATAGCCCGTGCAGGGGTGAGTATAAGCTACTCAGTAGGGACCCCGAGACCACCGATGGTCTCCCGAAATCCACAAAGGGTAATCCACAAAGATAAGATACAATCACGAAGTAACATCCGACACTACTTAGGTATATGCCCATACATATACCTAAGTCACCATTTCCAGCATGCTCCAACCTCCGAGG
This sequence comes from Viscum album, assembly GCA_963277665.1. Lineage (NCBI taxonomy): Eukaryota > Viridiplantae > Streptophyta > Magnoliopsida > Santalales > Viscaceae > Viscum > Viscum album. The sequence continues at coordinate 1,614,916,616 of OY728133.1, read as the reverse complement.
TCAATCTCTAACCAGTCCACACAGGAAATCACAACCCAGTCCACACAGGAAAGCAATTAGTAATCCACACAGGATAGAACAACACAATCCACACATGATAGTAATTCATAATCCACACAGGATAGAACAACACAATCCACACAGGATAGCAATCAAGATTCATCTCACACATGTATACTTCTCGAATGACGATAGAGATGATCACTGATCCATCTAAGTCGTCGGACCCACAAAGGATCGATAGGTACTAACCCCCACAATGACCCACAAAGGATCGATAGATAAGTAACCCCCGCAATGACCCACACAGGATCGGACCCACACAGGATCTGTAGGCGCTGGCTCACACAGAACCACTGAGCGCTGACCCACACAGGATCGAACCCACACAGGATCGGTAGCACTGATCCAAATAGGATCGCTGAGTGTTGTAGTCGTCGTCGCTGTATCCACTGAGGATCTATGCACTGTCGTCGTCGCAGTCACAGCCAGCTCTAGGGTTCCCGCACACAGCCAGCTCATCCGAGGAGGGTCTGCTCCACGAGCCAAGAGGCCGATACATCAACCGACACAAAGTCCGGAGTTGATGTATCCAAAAGTTTTGTATCGTCAACAAGAACTCAACGCAATAGACGGTGCGTCAATCGGATGTCCGGTCTGAGAGATATTGGCTTTTTCGTCCCAGGGGCCCGGTTGGTTTTTAAGGCAAAACCAACCTGACCATACTCCACCTGCGTCCAAACCTCGGGCGGAGTAAGCCAAAAGATCTGTCTCACTAAGAGGAATCCATCAAAGTCAAAGGCACGTCAATCGGATGTCCGGAGCTCAAGTTACGAGCGTTTCCGCTCCGAGGGTCCGGTTGGTTTCGTGAACGAACCAACCCAGCCGAACCCAAAGTATTCTGAAACCTTGAGTGTAATATACTGAAAAGACCGTCTCGTTCCAAGGATCTCTACGCAAATGACGGTGCATCGATCGGAGGTCCGTAGCCCAAGTTATGGGCAAAAGACCGAAGACGGTCCAAAATCAGGGGTTTCGGGCCCGGACCGACCCGGCCCGAGACCCCCTGGGTCAGCTCGAACCGGGTCGACCCGACACGGGTCCGGGTCGTCCCGGCCCGGCGACCCGCGCGCTGGCACCCGGCGCCAGCTGGCTCGGCCGTTTGGCCGAGCCGTTGCGGCTCGCGGGGGGGGGGGGGGGGGGGGGGGGTGCGCTGCCCCTCCCGATTCCTGAAAATGCGACCCCTTAATTGGGGCCGCTTGAAATCCGGCTGGGGGGATTAATTTCCCCCCCGGCTCCTCCTTGTCTGGCCGGCCCGACCTGGCCGGCCGGTCTCTGCTCAACGGGACCGGCGATGGCCGGTCCGCTTCCGGCTCCATCGGCGGCGGCCCGGTACCGGGCCTCCGGTGACCCTGCTCCGCCGCGGCCCGGAACCGGCCGCGGCCCTTGTCGTCCGGCGCGGTGCGACGGCAGCGCGCCCTTCCGCCGCGGCCCCGCTCCGGCCGCGGTGTCTTCGGTTTCCTTCGACGCGGGCGCGACGGTGTCGCGTCCTCGTTCAACTTCACGGCGTGGCGCGACGGCGTCACGTAATAATTTCCATGCGATTTCCGCGTGGTGCGACGGCACCACGCCATTACGTTCCATCCACAAGAATCAAACATAAACATAGGAGGGGGTTCGGTCGTGTTTGTGCGGTCCGGCCCCCTCTCGTTAAATGATAACATTTAGTCGAATATCCACGAAGATCAACAAACTAGAATCATGAATGGAAATAATTAAATAATATAATCCCCTACCTCGGTTTCAAGATCGGTGCACGACAATCGAGCCGCGGAAGACAAGCATCACGGAAGTCGGGCGTCGTGGAAAACGAACGTCGATTCCATTTTCGTCGAGGTGCGTTCGAAGAGAAAACGTCGTTGGAAGAAGATGTTGCGTTCTTCGGCGGAGATGTTCTTCGTCGGAGTCCGAGGTGTTCTTCACGTTCTTTGTCGGAGTTGAAGAGGAAGAAGTCTTCTTTAGCTTTCTCTCCAAAGCTCTCAAACACAACATCCAACAACAAAATAAAATAAGGTTAACCCTTATTTTATTATCTAATGCCATAATTCAAAAAATTCAAAACTTAAAAAAAACATTAATTGAGTTGTTAAGTGGCATACATTAAGAGAGGAGAGGAAAAGTCATAAGAGTTACATAAATTAAGTGGGGGTTAGGTGGGGTTAGGGAGTTAAGGAAAATGAAAAGGTGGGGGCTCATGTGGGCCCCACCTCACCCTTAATCCTCACAAGTAACAACAGTGGGTCCCACACTAACACCAACACTTAAGTTCTAACTCAAGGAGAAAAGAAATAAAATTATTAATGAATAATTTTATTTCTCTAACACTTAATCCACAAAAATTAAACAATTCAAAATGATCAAACGCAACTCCATAAAAGGCGTTCCTAAGCAATTACCGTGCTGCGGTTCCATCGGTGCCCTCGGAATTCGATTCCGAGCACCGGTTCAAAAGTTAGAAATTCATGCTCGTTTGTTCACTGAACGTATCCGAGCCAAACTTCGGAAAATGATTCCAGGCACACCGGGCCTCGGAATCAGGTGCCGTCATAAACCGTGTTCTTGTAAAATTCCAAAGAAAATTAAGAAAAAATTTCCCTTGAATTTTACGGGTCTTTACACAAAATCTCATGGATAAATAATAAATAAAATTAAATGAGATAAGTCCTTTATTATTAGATTCCATGTTTCCCAGGTACATGAAAAATCATGTTAATAATACCATATATTAACTTTTTATAAAGTCTCATTACCCTTCTGTTAACAATCTTTCATTATTTTATCAAAATCGGGTGTTAGTTTCCTAGGTTTGTTAAGTATGTTTTAACTTGTTATTTGTTGTTCTTATCATATTTATAATGGTTTAATCATCAATAGAATTTATAACATGAATTTAATATCATATATATTAATTATATGTGTATCTAGAATAATATATAAAGTTTGAGAGATAATAAATGAAATGCGTCGTTCATGGAGATGGTAGTCTGTGCATACGCATGAATGGTAGTTGCATTTATTTTTCACGATAAAATAATGAAGAGTAAATGATATATATATATATATATATCATAATTATAGTATAATATCTATATTATATATGATACATAGGTTTATTAAAATTATACTTTATACATTCTATGTATATCATGACTGAATCACATCTCCTTGAGGGGGTGGTAGTCCACACTTCCACAAACAGTGTTATCATTTTTACACAAAATGGAATGTATAAAGGTATGTCTCATAAATTAATTTAAAAAAAATAAAAATAATATAAATATCATATATTTCATAGATAAGAATATTTTCCATCATAATGGCCATTATAAGAGGCGGTAAGTGAAAATTGAACAATCACCATTTAGAGAGGCGATAGTCCGCCTACGCATAAATCGTATGTTCTTTACCCATTTGATGAATGTGTGTGTAAGTTCAGGACTAAATATTAGCATAAAAAAATCCTAATATATTTTGGATACTGGATTTGTTATATAGATATTTAATAAGAAGAGTTTAAAGAGTGGATAATGGAGAATGGAGATAAAAGAGAGGAGCTTGTGGGAAGGTGTTACCTCTTAATCGGGTAACTTCTTTTGATTTGCACCAAAATAGCTTCCTTGGAGGGATTTATGACCAAATGAGGATTAAAGGAGGAAGTGTGAGATTTTGGGTATCCATTTTGGAAGATTTTGGTTGATCTAAAGTGTCTTGAGAGGTGCATGGAAGAAGAAGTGAAGGAGGACTTTTATAAAGGAGGTGGGATGGAATCTCTAGTAATATTTTAAAAGAAAGGAACCACATCCATGTATTGTTTTTTTAACATGGATAAATAATGATCCAAATTCGATAAAATGTAAGATAGGGTAAAAATATATCCATACAATATTCTTTGGACTGTTGTATAGGTTTATTTGGGCCTTAAGGTTATGGTTTAGTCCCTTATAAAGATTAATTTAACCTTAATCCTTATAATTAATTTTAATTAAATTCACTAATATTTTTAAAAAAATTAATTTTACCTTATTAGACATTATAAATTATTTTGATTCCAAATATTTAATTCATTTTTCCAAATTCCAATCATTGAAGTTGAATAAATTAATATAAATCAAATCTCATAGATGGGACGACAATGCAGGTTTTTAAAATAAAAACGTCCTAATGTTTGCTATGTTTTAATAGTCAATTTCAAAGTGAAAATGATTAAAATGACCAAAATTGGATTAATTAAATAAAAATTATCTAATTAAACTTTTAAAAAATATAAAACATAATTTAACCGTGTAATTAAAATAGATGAAAAATTAGTTTTGAACTAAAATTCAGTATTTTTAATTATTCATTAAAAATGATATGTTTCGGAAAAATATCAAAATTTCACGCTAACATAATTTTTATGTTTCTATTTCAAATATAAAGTTTATTTTTACATATTAAATCAATTAAAGTGTCAAAAATTATATTTAAAATTGGTTCCTCATTAAAAGGTAGTAAAATTACCTTTATAAAAATATAGGTTTTTATGTGTAAAATAGGGTTTGTTCTTATCATACATTTATCGAATCTATTGGATGACTTAAAAAAATATTTGATTGAATATATAATATATAAAAATTTTTAATATTATTCACGAATTTTAATTAATTTAATTTATTATTACAAAAATTATTTGTGAGTATAAAAATAATAATATTTTCTTTATATTCAATTGGATTATATTTTCATTTCTAATAATTGGAAACCTATTAATTAATTTTATATTTTTTTAAACCATATATTTTCATAAGTTAGTTAATATTTATTCATAAATACTAAATTAACAGCTTGGTTAAGTATTATTATATTAAATAATAATATATTAATAATATATTACTATTCGGTAAAACTCAGTATGGCATATTATGCAAGCTATCAAAGAAGTTTGTTGTTCCGTGTGATGAATGATAACTCAGCATCTCTTTCATTTCAAGATATAAAATATATTGAATTTATTTAAAATATTAAATATATTATAAATAATCAGGACATTATCTTACCTTACACACTTGGTGTCGCTTGTTATACACCCTATCAAATATAAGGTTCTTACTTTAGAATTTTAGGGTGTTAAACATACACTATAATATCTCATCTTCTTTATCTTGAGAATGATAAAGAAAGTATTTGAATTAATAAGGTTATCAATTCAATATATTACTGTAAATTAGAAGTAGAAAATCTAGCTACTGATCATGCTTTCAATTTTATGTGGTATATTAATTAGTTAGTGAAATTGGGCTTCTACTTAGATCTAAAATTATACATTATTATTATCTTAAACACGAAGTTTTTCCTTATTTTTCCAATCCTGGATCAACAAAATCTAAAAATCACATAGAACCCATTTTTCCACACTACACCAAGTGGATATGGACAAGTTGAAACCTATATCTCCATCCTTTATGGTGAAAATTTTAAAAGAAAAGTCTAAAGATATCATGGATAATATAAATCCAAAAGATCATTTATGGTTCCCCTAAAATAGAAAAATGATTCAATGATATAAGAATGACCAGGAGTCTATTTGCTTCTTGTGTAGAAATAATGGACTATAGAGAATAAATTGAAATAAATTGAGGAAGAAAACTCTTGAATCCACTTCAAGTATATTCATTAAGTTTCTATACATAACCTGTGTAATAAAATAAAATATTATAACAACATACATTTATTTAAATATAGTAAATAATAAATAATTGAATGGTTATAGGTTTAACTCAAAAAGATATGAGAAGGAGTGATTCCTACGTCAGCCATGGGGTGCTCACTACTTCCCATTTCCAAATGGATTAATAATGTTTATAAAATTGTTACCAAAAAATTTATCTTAGTGTCCATGTTAACATAATGATACATTATTTCACAATTGGAATAAATGTTTTTATGTCACTTCAGCACTAAATTATGGGTTTATTAACTCTTGAATCATAGATATCCATCGTAATAAATGATGAATATAAAATATACGAATCTTTCCTAATTATGGAAAGATAATTATTTTTCAAATAAAACTAAAATCAGTCAAAAACTTATACCCATAAATGTTTTTTAGTATCAACTGAGCTAATATACTAGATATACAAACAAACTACCTGTCAGCTTTTAGATAAAGAAACCCTTATTAATAAAGGTATGCTATAAAAACTTTAGATTTATTTTCACATGGTCATGTGAACTATTATAAATCTGAATGTATCTTCATATACTTAATGATATTCCTTTAATAAATTGATGAACATCTTAGTGGAGTAAATGTGTTCACTTGAAAAATATAGAGGAATCTTGAGATGGATTGTTGAATAACATCTTATCCAAGTAATAATTTTTTATACATGTAGAGTAACAGTAATCCCAAACTCACATTTAATTATATACATCATTGTATTGATGTTATTAAAAGGAGGATCAAGGATGAGTCTTATATATATTGAAAATATTATATTATTTCTTCCAATATATGTTTTTTAAATAGAATTGAAACAACTAACCATATGCCAACTATATTTTCTAATAGATATCATATCAATTGTGATATTGTAAGAATCTGTTAGTACACTACCATAAGTGTTTACTGAAAAACATTTGTTAAAATACAGACTTATCTACAAATTAACATTAAAACACTAAGGTGATTCTTTGTTAATGATCATATAACCACTTAGGATATTAACATCTAATCAAGATCAAAAATATTTCAATAAATTAATCTTATCTCTTTGAAGATAGTGAGAGTATATTTAACTTTTATGAGTTAAGGATCTTTTCTACACATAAGCAAGCATAATAATACTTGTATACACTAATCTTAGTGGGAGGAGTAGTTCCAGAGACACATAATGCATAACAATATATATGAACAAAGATTTTTTTTATATTCACCGTGGTGGGTGATACATATGTTATTCTTAATGAATATGTATTCCAATAAAGAATAAGTAAGTTTTAATATACTAAGTTCAAAAATTATGTATAAATTCAAGTACTTCAATTCAAGTATAAAGATTTGAGGACTTCATATTTTGAATGTTTCTAAGACTTGATTTTGATGGTGAGTATTCATGAAAAACTAAGCATGGATGTTACAAGATGGTACCAATATACAATGATATATTATTGAAAAGATTAGCCTATGGGAAAACTTATTCACCACTCATCATGACTAAAATACTTTTCTTTTGAATTCTAATTATTAAGGAATACTTTTAAGATCATCATATTTAGCAATTTATTTTCAATGCCACCTCATTTAGAGTATTCCATATAGAATATGTATATATGATGTGATAAAAAAGGAGAAACAATTATATAATTCTTATAGAAATAACTAAAAGGGACACTCGCATCAATAAATTCTAATAAGATATATAAATTACATAAATTAAATTGTGAATAAATCATGCATAGTGATCATAGAATATTCCTTTGGAAACGAATAAGTGAGATATGTCTCTAACTAGTTAGTGGGAGCACTATTATTTTTCAATATAAATATGTTGATAACATAAGGAGAACAAATTTCATGCCTTACCAGTTTGTTAGGACTATGGAATGATATTTCTCTAAATATGGCTTAAAGTAACAATTTTGTTCTTGAGAATAATATATAAAAAATAGATCCATGGGTTTGATAAATCTAGTCACGATACATACATTAACAAAGTATTGAAAAATAAAAGTTGAAACAACTCAATACCGAATTGTTGTTAGCATATAACCCTTCAATTAGAACATATTTGGGAATAGGAAGGGATTGTGAGGATTGAAATAATTTCACAAGATTTAGTTCTAGGAATTAATATCATATGCCATTATATGTTCTAACATTTGATATTATTGATGTATAAATTCTGGTAGGTGAATTCTAAATAGATCCAACATAATTGCATCTACTTATAGTTAAAACTATCCGATAGTACTTAGAAAAGTAAAATTGGATGAGTTCTTAATGTCTAGATAAGCGGGAATATTAATTATCAATGGAATTGAAAATTTAGTTCAATTTGATCTAGTATCATCAAATAGGCTAAATTAATATGAAATAAAAACTCATTATAGGAAGTGGTTTCCATATCTAAAATATCTGAGTATATTTTAAATTATGATGCGGCTTAATGAGTGGTTTAGCAATGTCCTTTTCTGATTTCAGGTTATAACAAAAATAAATATCCTAATCAATAATATGATAATCCATGACTATGAACTTAGTCATGATGCCAATACTACTAATATGAGAACAAAATATGCACACTCAGTTATATTACTACTTGAAGTATTTTCTCAAGACAGTAATGTTGCAATAAGCATATTTTTTGTATAGACATGTGACTTTACCAACCCTATCCACAGAAGCATGGTAGGCCTAATAGTTTTATCTATACATAGAAAAATTATGTTTAACATGTGATTATTAACCATTCATTAGCAGTTGGATCTGATGAAAGTGGTAGTTTATTTGATTTGATTCCCTATAACCAACTAATTTGTAACTTGGATTGCATTTATATTCAAAAAAGTGAATATTGATATTAATATTCTATCACATTTGTTTTTTATACTATAGAAAATTTAAGTGATAATTTTAAAGGGTATTTGTTTTATTGATAAGGTCATAGTAGTTTCTAGCTATGATTAGAACCTTGAGATGATATGATGATATCTCTTAAATATTATTCTATATTAGGGTAACAAAATTTGATAGGGTATAAAGTATATAGACTATCATGTGTGAGTACTCATGATTGAATGATTCTTATTCTCATGAATTTCACACATGGTAATCTCTTAGATGGGAGATTATGATAATAAACATGTTAGTAGAAATTCTACATGTTTTGGTGTCATCAGATATTTTTATCTGTGAGCATGTGTAATGGTCCTTATAATTTTTTATTCTTATTAATTTATGTGAAAACTCATGCACTAATATGTATTTCATAAACCAAGATGATAATAGTTCATGGATATGTTGGATATGTAAGTTGTGTCACGAGTGATTCTTTATTAATACCTTCTATATTTATGTAAGTTTATATCTCAAACCTTTAATTTAAATGGAACCATCACATTAAATTGCATGGTCATGGTGTAATGACTTTTTTATTTCATATTTTCAAAAAAATATGTATCGATCACATAGGTTGATGACACTAATGTGAAACTTTCTTGATGAGATATTGAGACAAGGGGATTGTATTATACAGCAAGTGTTCATATGTGATTGTCGATGTTACAACATTAAGTTCTTTCTCTTGGGTTCCTTGACTCATTTATAGATAGTAATCTTGAAATTTAGACATAACCATCTAATCCTAATGATAAATAATCCTATAGGGTCACACACTAAGTGTTTATGTTGACCTTGATTAAATTATATTTGAATTTAAATATAGGAATAAATATTATTCTCAAGACCAAGGAATAATTTTATTCATGTTTTATTGATCACTAACATTCTAAAGGTAATAAATATTTATATTTTTAATAATAATTTATTTATTTTATTACATGAATATATAGTAAAAATTTATTCACTATATTGTGAATAAAATATTTATTTTATAGAATATTTTAATAAATATTTATTCACACAATTGTGAATAAAATATTTATTTATGTATAAAATATTTATTTGGGCATTCAATAAATTTTATGGAGTTAAAATGGACCAAGACTGCATCTGATGATAAATATTTATTTACAAGATGGTAAATATTATTTATCATTGCATGCATTGGCATGCATCATAAAATAATAATAATATTATTATTATTATTATTAGGTGTAATGGTGATTATTAAATATTATAATATTATTTTAGGGTTCTTGTGCAATTAAACTATATTTTAACCTAAAACTAAGCCTTATAAATAGATGTTTATGTGTATTGTGTATAGGTATCACTTAATAAAAAAATTGAGAATAGAGAATCATTGAACACAATAAACTTCTCTCTCTCTCTCTAATTCCTTCTATCTTTCTCTCAAGAATGATAATAACACCTTCAATCTCAAAGGATCTTATAGTGATCAAGAGGGACAATTCAAGACATTTAATTCATCATTCTAGCACCCAAAAATAAATTGGCACTTCTTGGAGGTCAAAGGAGAATGTGTGGATCACTACTTGAGGGATTCTACACTTGGATCCTATAAGTGCAACAACTATAATTTGAATAGGGTCGTTTGTATTATCAACATCATAATCATTGAAGAAAGACCCTAAGACCAAGTATTTATTTCTTCAAATATAGATAAATTTTTTATAAATTTAGCATTAAATATCCTCAATTGGGGTTTCTAGAAACTCTAAATTAAATGAAATTTGAATTTAACACCAAAAAAGGTGTTTCTACTATGCTCGAATCATGTATTGGCATTTTCCTTTCGTTTCCACTTCATTTATAAAATGGTGCATAATATATTAGTCCACTCAATTTTTTTAATGTGCATCACATCCAAATTCGTCCTTAAAATATTATCCTTCCAATAAGAAAATTCAAAGAAAATTCTTTGGTTCTAATTATGACTATATTGTCTATTTGCAGCATGAATATATGGAAGTATGGGAGCCAATAAATCCTTAAAAAATTCATTTTATGAATGTTTTTTTGTCATGTTATGATATAATTTGAACTCCAAAAATTATTTTCGGCGTTGGGCCATGCTATATATTCCCTTCAAAAAACACAATATCTTTTCTGAACATGTATAGTAGAGGAAAAAAACATATATGGTTAGGGTATGCCTACATTCTAAAGTGAATTAACTGTGTTTATTTCTTACTTTTTTGTATCAATGGTAGAAAATTATCCTTTTATACTCTAACTTGATAATTTATCATATAGTGGGAAGTCATTGATTTTCTAAAGAAAAGTACCCTTAAGTGTAAACAGTTCATTAACTATCAAGTCAAAATTCATTACACCATCTATCCAAAATCTTACAACTCATCAATCAATGATTTAATATAAACATAAATTTAATTATTAGATCCTCTTGGTCCATTAGTGAGAGTGAAAAGTAAAAAAAATGGTTGTTTAACACATAACCATGTGGAAAGGTTGTATTGAACCAACACCACTAACCATGTACTATGTGTAGCACTAATTATAGGCCTAAACAGGTTAAAACCATCTACTTCCAAACCTAGTAAAAAATTATGACTATCCAAGGAAAATTTTAAGTATCCCTGTTCAAATTCCTTTAAATCAAAAGAATATTTCTACTGAGTTAACTTATCTACCTTTTTTATCTCTAAATTCCACATCATCATATTAGAAATTTTAGCTGACATGAAGAATCATTTCAACCATTTTTTAGTGGGAAGTAAAACATATCTTTATCCGTGACTTGTTTTCCATGGTTTAAAACCTTATAAGGAAGAATATAATGATCTTGATTTATCTCATTTTCCTTCCACCCGGATGATTAAAAAATAGTTTAAGCATTGTTCTATGCATTATATTTTTTAAAAAACATAAACTTATTTTTGAAAAGATCAATGGAATCATATGTGTAACCAAGGTTATCGGTAAACTTTTAGGATATGTATTATAACTCTAGATTCTTCACTCCAATCGATATTAACTTATGAAATATAATAGAAACATATTGTAGAAGGTTTCTATACACTGATTTAAAGTCTTCAACGGTAATAATTCAACAATAAAAAACAATTTATTGAATCTAGTACATCCATGATATAATTTAGTAAATGCATTGTTGATAGTTTTAATACTTCTCCACCTATACTAGAAATTGGATTACACCTTCCAACATCATCATTATTAATGTTACTCTATTTAGTTTTAAAGTATCACATCATGTGATTGAGAATTACAATTATCAGATCAACTATTTTCAAGTTAACATACATTTTAATACAATCTGATCAGTGGAAAGGAATAAAATCTTCCCCATGACATGACCATGTCTTGGAGATTTTTAAAAACTCATTCATAAATTGATATTCTCTAATGGTATATTTTTTTAAGAGATACATGTTTTCACATTTTTTTACATGGATAACAAATCAATATTATTTGAAATCCATATGTGAAAAAAATTAATTTTTTAATCCCCTCAAAATATTCAGGAGAAAATCTATTTGGTAGTTCAATCTAGCTCTTATCTATATCTATATCAGTATAAGAACAAATAAATGTAATATATAAATTATAAATATTAATGTTCATGAGATATTATAATACAAAAATTATTTAATGACCATGACATTCTTAAATAGCTATTATTAGAAAATTCAGATAATTTTATAGAAACTTGTTATGGTAGATAATAGTTATCAATATCCAAAAAACATATTATATAAATATTCAAACAAACACCTTCTTGGCTGTATTATTATCTATTATAAAAAAATGTAAATAAATGTGTATTCAAAATAGCCTTAGAAAAGATGTATATATACACTAAGTATAGTTGTTTATATAATTTGAAAAAACATTAATTAATATGATTTATTATGTATACACACACACACACAAAAGAGTTTATAAAATTATTACATAAATTATTTTATATTCAAATAGAAATAATTAAAATGAATAGAATAATATATATATATATATATATATATATATTGAAAATAAAATATTCAAAATATATATATATATATTTACATTTAAAAAAATAATAAAGGATTATTTCCATTTATAAATTAATTAATACATGCACACACATATATGAAAAAGTTTATTCAATATAATATGTACGTTGAAATAGATACACAATTATATACAAAAATTAAAAAATTATAAATTCTAATAAATGTGTATATTTTGGAAGTAAACTAATTATAGCTTCAAACATGTCTAGTAAACTACAAAAACTCAATTAAATAATATATCAAATAATTATTTACTTTGAATTCACTGATTAAATTCAAGGGAACACAATTGGAAAATTAGAAAAAAATTATAAATCCTAAAAAACAAACAAAACATAATTACCAATAAATAATTCAATCAATCCAAAAAACTAAGGATGAGATTTAGTTTATACATATATTTTAATGGATACCATAGGGTGGGTGGCTCAGAAAATTAATGTTAAGGAGGAAGATATGCACCATAACAAATATCAAAACACCTTGAAAGGAAAGGGGGTGATAGTTGTCAGGTAGAGAGGAGTTGTAGGGAGGGAAGGTCTGTCATCGATTATAGGAGTGTGTGGAGTTCTTTCAAATCAAGTGTGTGGTGGGGGATGCTGATGGTGCCAGAGGGATATTTGTGAGAGTGTGGGTAATATACAATGAGGTAGGATGGCACGAGGGAGGAAAATTTTAATTTTTTATTTAAAAGTGCAGTAACTACCATTTGGGGGTCGTCTGACTTTTCCCCACAAGAATTCTTCAAATTATATTATTAAATTATTTCTTTTAATTTTAAATTATTGTTTAGGTATACATATATCACTCCTATAGATCACATGAAATTTAGTGCTAACTTTTATCAGTGCTAAACAAAAAATGAGGATAAAGGGATGACTTTTATCAGCGCTTGCAAAAAGTGTTGAAAAAGGTAACTTTTATCAATGCTAAAAAAACTGCTAATAAATGGGTACCTCTTATCAGATCATTTTTAGCTTTGATAAAGATGCCACTTTATTATCCCTTTTCTTAGCTCTGATAAAATCTCCACCTTTAGCAATGCAAAAATGTACTGATAAAGGGATTAGTGAATAATATATTTTATATATATGTACTTATATATTTTAAAATAATATTTATATTACTTTAATTATATATGTGTGAATATATTATATAAATATGATTATATAACTTTTAATAAAAAAATATTATCAATCTTATTTTCATAATTTTATATATAAAAAATTATCAAATTTATATTAATCAATAAAAAATTTAATAGTTTATTTATATTCATTAATTACAAAAATGTATATATATTTAATATTAATATGATATATTAATATTTTATTTAAACAATTAATTAAATATATAAATGAATATTTTTATTTCAATATGTGATTCATATTTGAATTTATACATTTATATTCATATAAAATAGTTTAAAATATATGAAATTGTATTTGTATGTATATGTATGCATGTGTATGTATGTGGATGTATGTGTATGTATGAATGTGCATGTGTGTGTATATGTTTTATGTGTATTCATGTATTGTGTTTTGTATATGTGTATGTTTATGTACATACATTTATGTGTATATATATGCATGTATGTGTATGTGTGTGCATGAGTATGTGTATGTATGTTTTTGTGTATTAATGTGTGTGTGTGTACATGTATGTGCATGTATGAGTACATATGAATGTCAATGCATGTGTGTGTGTGTGTGTCTGTATATGTATGTGTATGTGTATGTGTATGTGTATGTGTATGTGTATGTGTATGTATATGTGTATGTGTATCTGTATGTGTATGTGTCTGTGTATGTGTATGTGTATGTGTATGTGTATGTGTATGTGTATGTGTATGTGTATGTGTATGTGTATGTGTGTGTGTCTGTGTCTGTGTCTGTGTCTGTGTCTGTGTATGTGTATGTGTATGTGTATGTGTATGTGTATGTGTATGTGTATGTGTATGTGTATGTGTATGTGTATGTGTATCTCTATGTCTATGTGTATGTGCATGTGTATGTGTGAATGTGTATGTGTATGTATGTGTACAAGTATGTCTGTGCATATATCTGTGATTATGTGCATGTATGTTTATGTAGTATGTGTATGTATGCATATTTATGTGTATGTATGTGCATGGGTGTGTATGTAATTATATGTATGTGTATGTGTATGCATATGTGTCTGTCTATGTTAACGCATATGTATATGTATGTTTATGTTTATGTGTATGTGTATGTGCATATGTGTATGTGTATGTGTATGTGTATATGTGCACGTGTTTATGCATGTATGTGTACATATTTATGATTGTCTATGTGTATGTAAGTGTGTGTGTGTATGTGTATGTATATTTATGTGTACACGTATGTGTATGCATATGAATATTTGTATGTGTATGTTTATGTTGTATGTGTATGTATGCATATGTATGTATATGTATTTGCATGCACCTGCATGTAATTGTATGTATGTGTTTGTGTATACCTATGCGTATGTGTATATATGTGCATATGTATGTGTAAGCATATGTACATTTATGTCTATGCATATGTATGTGTGTGCGTGTATATCTAATTATTGATTAAATATAATTTATTCATTTTTAATATATCTCTATTTTTAGTATACTCTCTAATTTATTCATGTTTTAATATTTGGTCATTTTTATTATATATTCATTTAATATTTTTGTAATATAATCAATTTTGATCGTTATTTATACATTTTTAAATATTTATACATTTAATTAGATAATAATATTTTTAATTGTTTTTAAAAATTCGAAAAATTAATAATTAATTATAATTTTTATATACAATCAATACAATGCATACATCAATAATTAATAATATTATTATTATTATTAATTTATTCATTTTTATTCATTTTTTATGTGTTTTCAATTCATATAATTAATGTTATGAATTCACTTTTCCTTGAATATTTTTGAAATATATTTAATTTTATTTATTCATTTTTTATATTATTTCATTGAATATTATTTTCATTTTTTATATCTATTAGTTTTTAGCATTTTTGGATTTATTCATTTTTTAAAATTTATACATATTTATTTACTAAATTTTAATATTTTCTATATGTTTGTAATATATATAATTAATAAATATTAATTTTTATTTATTCATTTATAATATTTTTAATATGTCTGAAATTTATGTAATTGAATCCTATAAAGGCATTTTAATTTAAATATTTTTCATAGTCGATAGATTTTATTTTTTGATAATTTTATTATTTATATAACTAATATTACCTATTTAAACATTTTTTATTCAATTTTCATGCGTTGAATTCATCTAATTAATGTTGAAAATTCATTGCTTAAATATATTTGTAATTTATTCATTTTTAATATTCTTAAATTTAGTGTTATTTATTCATTTTCAATACTAATTAATTTTTAAAATTTTTAAGATTTATTTATTTTTCAATATTGATATGTTTTAATATTTGTAATATTTTTTTAATTTATATGATTAATATTTATTCAATTTTATTTATTAAGTTGTAATATTTTAAAAATGATTGAAATTTATATTATTAATTTATTAAAATGATTTTTTTAATATTTTCTTCATTTTTTGGGTTTACAATTCATGTAATTAATCTAAAAGAATCATTTTTTTAAAATATCTTTTATCTTTTTATTAATTTTTTTAATTATTTATTTATAATATTTTATTATTTTTATATTTTTCGGAATTCAATCATTTTCTAATATTTATTTATACATATTTATTTATTATGTTTCTATAATTCCAATATGTTTTAAATTTTTATGAATAATATTTATTTGTTTTTTATTATCACGCTTTAACATATTTAATATGATGGAAATTTGTATAATTAATTTATTTAAATTCATTTTTTAATAATTTTATAATTTAAATAGTTAATATTATTTATTTTTGATAATTTTTATATTTATATAATTAATATTATTTATTTAACTATTTTATTCATTTTTTATGTGTTTATAAGTTATCTAATTTAAGTTATGAATTCACTTTTTTAATATTTTTAAAATGTATTCAAAGTTATTTATTCATTTTTAATATTTAGTTATTCAAAATTATTTGTTAATTTTTTATGTTTATTGATTTATAAAGTTTTGGAAATTTATTCATTTTTTAATATTTATTAATACATATTTATTTATTAAGTTTTAATTTTTTAATATGTATGTAATTTATATAATTAATTTATTTAAATTCATTTTTGTTAATTTTTTTAATTTAAATAGTTAATATTTTTCATTTTTAATAATTTTAATATTTATATAATTAATATAATTTATTTATTCATTTTGTGACATTTTCTTTAGTACTAGTTTAAGCACTGATAAATGTTTATTTTATGAGTTCTAAAACATAAGCACTGACAAATACCACTTTTGTCAGCACTTTCACAGCACTTATAAAAGTTATGATTTATCAGTGCTCAGAAAGCGCTGAGAAAGGTAATTTTTATCAGGGCTTATGTTTTAGCACCAATAAAATACACTTTTATCATTGCTTTTCAGTAAGCGCTAATAAAACCCTTCGCCCTCTTTTGAAGGGAACCCTAGCATCGCATCTCTCTCACACTACACTCAATTTCTCATAGAACCAAAGGTCTGCTGTAGTCGTAGTCAATCGTTTTGGAAAAATCAAACTTCAAAACTGAAGGTATAATACTCTAACTTGTTTTTAAGGAATCTTAATAAATCTTTCATCCTAGGGATGAGCCTAGGAGGGAGTATTATTAGTAGGTTGTGGGAAATGGTGTAACATTCCATGTAAATAAAGAATAACACATTTTCATATTTATTTATATCTGTGAATTAAATATTAATTTTACTTTAAAGGGGATGCTATGTCCGATGGCGTACCTGATATTCAACAATGGGTTTCTTTGAAATCTTATGTTGCACATAACGTTGGGTCATACTGAAAAATAATAATATAATATTATTATTTTAAATGGTAGTTAACGTCTAGACGTTTTATTGGCGGGAATGAATAATACTAACTACAATATGATTATACATGTTTGTTAAATATTTTTTACATTTATCCAAAAAAAATTTAGAGGTTTAAAATTTGAATTATTCCAATTTTAAGCATAAATACTATAAAGGTTTGATTTACCACATTTTAATGGAGAACCCTCTTTAAATCTAGTTTTTTTCACTTTTATATGTTCTATTGGACAAAATAAAATTCTTCATTAGAATCAAGACATCAAAATTTACTTTGGGTAAATTTCTGGTATTTTTCCGATAAAATTCATTTTTTAATGAATAGTGAAAAACACTGTATTTTAATTCAAAACTACCATTTAATCTTATTTATTTATATGGTTAGATTATCTTTTTAATTGGTTTTAAAGTGTAATTAGATTATATTTTTACCATTTAAATCAATTTTGGTCATTGGAAGTAATTTCACTTTGAAATGGGACATAAACAAGTGTCGATCTTTTGAGAGTTATTGTTTCTTAAAAACATGCAATTTATTTTGACAATGGAAATTAATTTTAAATATTTAATGCAACTTCTATGTATTGAATTTGGTAAAATAGAAATCATTTTTGAATTTGGAATATCAAATATATCTTAGGCTGAATTTTTGGTATTTTTCTGAAAACCTTCAATTTTTTATTAATAGTGTAAACACTGAGTAGTAGTTAAAAAACTGACTTTTTCATTTAAATGAAATTTTACTGCTTATGTGAATTTAATTTCAAAAATATATTGTACAAGGTTGTTATTAGTAAATAAAATTTGGTTCAATAAGATGAAAATAATTTTTTTTGAATAGTAACTTTTGATTTTTATTTACCACGATTAAAAGTAAATAGGGTAATTCGAGGTAAAAACAATATTATAATAATATAAATTTACCTTAACACTTGTAAAAACCTTATTGGATGAGTAATTTATGATCATGGGAATCCTTGAGTCGATTTTGGGACCCCTTGGAGCCACTTAAAAGAAATAATGACACTTTATATTAATTAATTTAAAGTAAAGACAAAAATGACATAAACAAATATCTTTTAGTAAACAAATTTTTCCATGGGATTATATAAGTTATCTCTTCGACTATAAATATTATTTTTAAAGATAAAAATATTTTCTACATTATGGTATTTTTTTATAATTTTTAGACATCAAATAAATAAAATTATTTATGACACAATATTGATGCAGTGTTTACCACATTAATAAAAGATTTAAATAAATAAGATTATAAATGTTAAAATAGAATCAAAAAAATGTCCAATTCTTATTGGATGATTTTATTTCTAACATGAGTCATCTTATCTTCCACTTTAATGAGTTTTGGACCTTTTGAAACCGAATATATGTTTATAATAAAATAACATTTTCAAAATTTCTTAAAGAGCCCCTCCTCCCCCATATAAAAAGCCCTCATCTCTAACTCATTACTCACACCTCTCAAGCCCCTTGGCTCATCCACCACATGCCCAATAAGCTCTAAAGATACCTCTCTTCCACTTAGAAGTCTTACCTTGGGTAGAAGGAACTTGAAGAAGTCCTTTTGGTTCAAACCAAAGGGAGTTACCCGAATTAAAGGTAATGGTTTCTCTTAAATACTTTTCTTTTATTTTACTTCTCCAACCCCTAAACTCTTTTTATTCCTTTATTTTATAACAACACCAGTATCCTAAATATAATAGTATATTGTTATGATAAGGATTCGAACTACACTAACACACACCTCCATCTAATGGGTGAAGAACATATTGTTTATGTGGATGGAAAACTAACGCCTCACAAAATGATGATTGTTAAATTATCTCCAACCACATCTCATGGTGGCCATTAAAATGGAAATTTATTTATATATGATATATACAATTTTATGTTTTATTTATGCTTCTGTATTTTTCATTTATATCATACCTTTTTGGTTTCCATAATGGGTAAACGCGATAATTTCATTTGAGAAAGTGCGGACTACCGCCCCCTCAAAGTGATATGACTCGTTCATACCATACATGGGACTTATAAAGGATGTAGTTAATGAAATTATATATGATATTATACTAGAATTATAATATATCTATGTATCATTATGTTTTAATTCCATTAAAATATGAAATAGAAATGAAAGTAGCATTCATGCGTACGTATGGCTTACCGTCTCCATGAACGGTGCATTTCATTTCTTATCTCCAAATGTTATGTACTGTTATAAATACATATATATACTGGATATATAATATGTATATGATATCTAAATCATTAATATTATTCTGTAGATGATGTAATTTTGACCACATGGACAACTCGTAAATATATAAAGTTCATTTTTTACTCAAGTACCAAATATCAACAAAATGACCGTTATTAACTTAAATGATTACATAATGTTTACCACATTGTAATAAGTGATATAAAATGGATAATAAACTTGAAAAAGGTTCTTAATCATGTACAAATTAACTTTAGTTTATTATTCAGGAGATTAAAGAATGAACGGATCAAGTCGGACACGAGGTAAGGGACTTCGTCTCAATCTCCTTTCATTGAAGAGTATTTTGTTTTATATATGACTTTCTTTTATACAGTATATAAACCCCTTTAACTTTTATTTTCATTCAAATGGAATCTTTTTATATGAAGCCTTTTACTAAATGACACAAAGGAATGTTTCTTTTTTTAACGTAAGTGGTGATAACGACCTTTTCCGCCACCGTGGGTATTATTTGATATATGGCATCCTTAACAAGATGTAATGTGTTTAAAAGGAAAATAAATATCCTATACTCTTTTAGGTATTTTTGTATTGAAAATGGTTTTGATAATGGAATTTTTATGTTAATATATTTAAATGATATATTGTGATTGAAATGTGGAAATGTTATCTTTCCTTTATATTTTTTTTGTGTTATGAATATTTTATGGTTATTGGGCATTGTTTACGTATACGGGTGGTTCCATGATAAACATAGGGTGGGTGAGCCCAAGAGAGCTCTCCAATTCATTGGGTAATGTGACAGAGGTAAACGTGAACGTTTCTCCAAATAGATTTAGGGAATATACTATGATGGGTATTCCAACGTAACTCCCTATGTAGTTGTGATAGCAACAATGTAAGTATGTTATGGATGACACAAGTTACCTTTATGATTTTTGATTACTATATGTTATTCATAAATCTTATGATTTCATGAGGTAAGTAAAAGAGTTTATGTTTTGTATGTATTGATGAACTAATGATTTCTTTCTTTATTTTATAACCCTTACTGATCTTTTTATTCTCATCCCATGTTTTGAAATGTTTTTCACACGACTTAAAGATGAATAGGGTCAAGGATGAGATCAAGGAAAATTCATGCTATCTAAAACATGGAACTAGACATTACTCTTTTTTTCAAAGAGTTTTTATTTTATGAAAAAAATGGAAACTAAGTAGAAGTGTCTACTTTGTATTTTTTTTGATGTAATGTAATTGTTATGGCCTAATTCTCTAAAACTCTAAACCTAAAAGGATCCTCAATGTGAATTATTAATTTAATTTAAGATCATGTAATATTTAGGTTCGGGTCTTTATAGTTGGTATCGGAGTTCAGTTTAGATAATTTTTGGAATTAGGATATTGTTAAATTAATATGCATAAATTATTTTATGTTAATATTGAAATGATATAGCATTTACATATTACCATATTGCTTCTCATAAGATATTTTTGTTTTCAGAATGGTTTTTTGCAGAGGAAACAGGGAAGCTATGTTGGGAAGGAATATAGAGGAAGAAAACCTTCCAAATAAAAAACTTGAGATGGTCGGAATCATAACTGAACAGTTTGTTGCAGTGATGGAACAGTTAACTCATGCTACAAATGGTGGTGGTATCCATGCATGAGATCAGCCAGATCATCCATAGAGGAACATGTTAGTAGTGGAGCATTTCATAAGGCAACATCCCCCATCATTCAGAGGATCATCTGACCCTGTTCTAGAAGAAGGTTGGATTAAATCACTAGAAAAGATTTTTGATGTCATGGGTTGTTCATAACATCAAAAGGTTAGTCTTGTTGTTTACCATTTTGAAGGTGAAGCTAATCAGTTGTGGTCAATGGAAAAAAATATCAGGGATAGTGAGGAGATTGATTCTCTTGATTGGGATTAATTAAAAGGTATGTTTCTTGAGAAATATTTTCTTAAAGAGATTCATCATAGAATGGAAAAACAATTCCTTTAATTGAGGAAAGGGGTGACTCAGTGGCTACTTATGAAGTAAAATTCACTCGAATTGAAATGTATGCTCTAAATTTTATATGAGATAATGATATTAAAATCAACCTTTTTTACTCAGGATTAAATTCAAAGTATCGAAGGGCCTTCACTTCTCGTGAGTTCAAAATTTATGAAAAACTTGTTTGATGTGTGGAGAATGTGGAAATGGAGTTTTTTGATGATCAAGTGTTCTTTTACAAACAATAGAATAAGAGGTCAAGGTGGCAGACGAAAGGGAAGAACTCCTTAAAAAATTCTGATGGTAAGAAACTTAAGTTTACAGTTTGTGAAAATTGTGGTAAAAAGAAAGCTGGTGAATGTATTCTAAATTATGGTAAGTGTTACCAATGTGGTAAAGTGGGACATAAGGCTCGTAATTGCACTGAAAAATATTAGGATAATGGTGAGACAAAATCTGATTTACAGTAAGTAAAATGTTTTAAGTGAAATGAAATGGGTCATTATGAAAATGAGTGTCCAATGAAGAACTCAACTGAGGAAAAGTAGCCCGACTACAAGCAGAAAGGGTTTGTGAAATCTTGTTTATCTACTTTAGCAGATGATGGGCCATCAAATGAAGTAGTATCAAGTACACTTTTCGTTTGTTCAGATTATGCCTATGTGTTGTTTGATTCATGGTCTTCACACTCTTTCATTTCTGAGAAGTTTTCCAGTAAATTGGGAATTCCATATCAAGATATGAATCCTGAAATTATGGTAAAAACCAATGGGGGGGAAATGTTTAGACAAAAAGAAATTATAAGAACCTTCATGTCCTTTTGTGTGGAAAAAATCTACCTGTAAACCTTATTGTTTTTTCACTAGTAGAGTTTGATGTTATTTTGGGTATGGATTGGCTTTCTGTTTATCATGCTAGGATTAACTGCAGAGCTAAAGAGGTTACTTTTCAGAAATATTTTCAATTTGTGTAAAACAATTAACCCTTACTGTTGATAACATATTAGGAAGCTGAGAAACTAGTAAAAGATAGAAATGAATGTTACCTTGCACATATTTTTTAAAACAAAGTAACTGTCCTGATTAGTGATGCACCAGTGGTAAATGAGTACCTTGATGTTTTTTCTAAAGAGTTTCCTAGTATTACACCTGATAGAGAAGTTGAATTTATTGTTGACTTAGTTTCTGATGTTATGCCAATTTCAAAACCACCTTATTGAATGGATCAAATTGAACTTTTAGATTTAAAAAAGAAATTACAGAAGTTATTAGATAAAGGTTTCATTATACCTAGAATGTCATGATCTGTCCCCTGGGGACCATGTTGTGACTAACCCAAGCCTACCTTCCATAGTCTAGGGTCTGGTTACTAGCATCGGAAAGGCATATCCCTAAAACTGGTAAGGCATTGCCTTTTCAACCTGTGAACTCACACAGTCCAAGCACACAGCAGGATACAAGAAAAAGGTAAACTATATAGTAAAAAAGGTGAGTACAGTCTGTAAAGGGGACAGAATACAAGCCCAACTAGAATGTACAAATAAAACTAGAAAGTACAAGTAAAACTGAAAAACAACTCATGTGAACACCCTCCAAGGATCCTACCTGAAGGGTAGATATAGCTGTTGAATGGTCATCTCTGTAGTACGCCTCGTCTAAGGTCCACCTTTGAGTAGCCTCCAATCCTGGTACCCTTGTCCTTGATCAACACTGATCGTCGTCTGCACAAGACACAGCAAGGTTATGGAGAAGACCATGGAGGGGTGAGTATAACAATACTCATTAGGGACCCCGAGACCCCCATTAGTCTCTCAGAATCCACAAAGGATAAACCACAAAGCAATACCGTAATCACCAAGCATGAGATCAACAGACAACCCTACTTATGTTTATGCCCATACATATACCTAAGTGGTCATGTATACCCATATCATTCATGAGGAAACACAAGGCCCAACTCTTAGCCAAAGTACAACTGTTCCATGAAGAAAAGAATGCCATGAATGTAACATCAAAAAGGTAAGTACCACAAAGGTAACATCACATAGAATAATACCACAAAGGTATTGGTTGTGCCCAAATTTACCCAAGTTGTATGGTGTAAGCATTCATTTTAGTACAGATTGGGTTATCGATCCTCAGAGACCTAAGAAGAAACATATGAAACATACATTCCAAGAAGGTGATTTGATGATGTTGAATAAATGGTGCTTTTTTGGAGGATGGGCTGTGAAGTGGGCATCTTTTAGGATTGACTTGATTTGAATAAATGGTGATTTGATTGGATTTCTTGATATTTTAAATACT
Organism: Viscum album; assembly: GCA_963277665.1. Classification (NCBI taxonomy): domain Eukaryota; kingdom Viridiplantae; phylum Streptophyta; class Magnoliopsida; order Santalales; family Viscaceae; genus Viscum; species Viscum album. The sequence continues at coordinate 1,614,892,358 of OY728133.1, read as the reverse complement.
TAAGTGAATTAAATTTAAAATCATCAGTTGATCCTTGGTTATCGCATGGGGTTAATTGGATGAATTTCTTTTGAAATTATTTCAATGTCTTAAATTTGAGAATTTCCTTTAACAAAATACAAGCATCCCAAATCACTCACTGATTTTAAGTTTTAACTATCCTAAGTATAATCACCTATACACATGGAGGATCATATTGATGAGCACTCAAAGGTATAGGATCATTTTAGAACTTGATATTTGTATCCTTAAAATTGGTGAGTTTAAAGGAGAACGTAAATCATTGAATGAAAATCTCAAAAATAGAATTGATTAGGAATTTTTAAATTAAGAAATAACATCCAATTCATCCCCTTGCTACTCACTTGGATCAACCCATTAGAGAATTAGCACTCCATTGATTCTATTATATCAATGAAATTGGATAGTAGACTTATGATGGTAGAATTTGAGAAGAAGAAGAAAAATAAAGAACAATCACTCCACCGTTGTGTGAAGAGTTTCACAAAAGATAATGTGAGTAACCTAACTCCCTAAGGCAATGGTATCAACATGATATGGAAAAATAAATAAGAAATTAATAATAAGAAGAATATTATTATCTTTTATTAAATAAATGAAGGTGAATGAAAAACTTACATGGGAGAAATTGACAGTGCAATTACAAAATGAAAGCATGACAATACTAATGAAAGAAATAAAAACTTTGATAGCAATTCCCTTCACCAAAAGCTCCTTATATAGGAATATAATGAAACTTAGAGACACCCTAACACAATAAATTCCACCCCCATTAATTTAGAAAGTCAAAAGTAGGGTTAGAAAATCAAGGGAATTGAACGTTTTAAAGCTGTCCAGAAAATTCGTCCAGATTCATCCTCCATTTGGATGTGTAAATTTTTAACTGAATAAGGCCAAATACAGAGGGGTAGTAGATGTAAAATTTGCTTGATCATATTTCCTCTATTATCTATAAAACTTTTAGGTAATTTGGTGTATCCGTTTGAAAGTTATGAATGAAATGATGGGAATACATTATGGGCGTTCTGGTCGGGCCCACTATTTAAATGAAAACTTCGAATCCATTAATCTCCATAAAAACTTCAGAATTAGCTCTATAAACAGTGGAATAAAATGATCCCCATATTTATCTCTTTCTACAGTAAAAAATTTGAGCTTCATTGGGCTTGGTTTGTGGGCCCCACTTTTGTTTGATTGGCCTTAGGCCCATTATGCTTTGTCCAGAAATTTCTGTATTCATGCTGAAAAATCTCCATCTTCTATCTAGATTCATCCATCAATCCTAAAAGATAAAATGTTCCAAACAAACTGTTTAGTCATATACCAAAATATAAAATTCAAAAAATGAATATAATGTTATACACAAACAGATGATTGATTGGCCCATAGTTTCATTTTAAACATGAATTGCACTTAAGATGAGAAATGAAGTTCAATTTCTATAATGCACTAAAAATGTTGTTTATATACTTTGGAAAAGATGAATATTAAGATATTAACAATGAATATTATCCACTTTTAGTGGCTTAATGAGGTGTCACCATGAAGGTAAGTACCACAAAGTTACGCCACACAGAAGAATACCACAAAGGTATCACAACGAACGTAAGTACCACAAAGCTACACCACATAGAATATTGCCACAAAGGTATCACCACACAGAAGAATACAAAAAATGTAAAGACTTAGCTCACACCAGGTATAACTTATGTATGAAAGTATAGATGATTAGATGTGTTGCTAGATCATCTTACTTCGTTGAGAAGCTCTACTGTTGATCCACACAGGATCCGAAGATGACCCACACAGGATCTGTAAATGACCCACACAGGATCAGTATGTGCTGACCCACACATGGTTACTGAGCAATGACCCACACAGGATCAGTATGTGCTAACCGACATAGGATCACTGAGCCCTGACCCATATAGGATCTGAAAATTCATCAAGTACAGCCAGCCACAGGGTTCCTGCACTAAGCATGCTGGATTCTGTGAGGTTTCATTCCTCAAGCCATCGGTCGATACTTCAACTGCCCCAAAGTCCCATTAAAATATATCCCAAAGGTCTTCCATGTCATAAGGGACCCAACGCGATAGAGGGCACATCAATCGGATGCTCGGTCTGTAAGTTATTAGTGTTTTCGTTTCGAGGGCCTAGTTGGATTTGAGTTCGATCCAACCTGGCCATTCACCATATTTATCCAAAACTAAAGTGTAGTATACCAAATGGAACATCTCGATCCAAGGATTCCATTTCCATATACGGTTCATCAATCGGATGCCCGGATCACAAGTTATAGCCAAAAAGGTGAAAATGGGTCTAGATGGGCTCGGGTCTAGTCCGACCCAGTCCGGGTCTAGCCCAGTTGGCCTGGGCTGCAGCCGTCCTGGGCTCTGGTAGGCCTGGCCCACTGGGCTATGGTACAGCCCGGCCCGTGAGGTGGACGGCCAGAGCCGGACCGCTAAGGTGGCCCACGGTCGGGTGGACCGTTGTGGTGGGGTCTACCCTAGTCGAACCCTGAGGTGGGAGGCACCTCCCAAGTCACCTGAATGGTCCAACGAATAGTTTGGTCTTTGGAAGCGGGACCCTCCAGAGCAGGTCCTACTCGGTGTGCCGCGGCCGGCTGGATCCCCGGGCAGTCCTCCTCCCAGCGGCGCGACATCGCCACTGTCCTCCGTGGCTGGCCAGGTGTCGTCAACCCTTCGACATCCACTGCGGCCAAGAGGTTATGGTATCCAACTCCGGCGGTGCGGACATGCGCCACCACATCGCCATGTGGCCGATCGGCGTGTATTCCGCCACCATTCTCCACTACGGCCAATGGGCCACGGCCTCCTCCTCATCTGGTGGCACGGACGCACGCCGCCCTACCTTCACGCAACTAGCCGGGTGTCGGCTACCACCTTTCTTCTACCATGGCAGACGGGCCTCAACCTCCTTCGGTATCACTCAATTAGTCGATCCACCTATGAGCACGTTAATCAAAGAAGAAAATTGTGGAGGAATCGGGCCGTGTTCGTGCAGCCCGCACCCTCCGTAGTAAATCGGTAGCAGGAGGTTCAAGAGGATTAGAATTAATGTAAAAATCATGAAGAATGATTTAAACAAACCTTTACCTTGATGTTTGATGGAAATGGTGTGAGGAAGAGGACGAAGTTGGTGAAAATGATGTCGTTGTTCGTCGCTCCTGTAACACATTTTCGATCCAGACTCGTGCGTCATCCTCGTTCTTGATCTGGAGGATATTCTTCCAAGTTCTTCAAAGCTCTCCCAAAACCCTCCTCTTTTCCAACGATTTTTCCAACCTCAAGCAAGGTGAGAATCTAACTAAATATGTTAAGTTTATTAATTAAACGATTAAACTTGGCTCATTAATTTGGGATAAAACCAAGAGTTTCCTCCCATTAAAAGAGGGGTTCGGTTGGTCCCCACCACCATGATTCGAAAAGGAGGTTTCAATAAAAATAAAAGTTATTGTTTCATTTTATTTTTATTCTTTTAACTCTCCCATGAAAATCCAGAAAATTAACTTTCACCCTTGACCTACTGCGGCCGAGGTGAAGGTCTCCTTAAAAGAATATCGGCGTTGTGAGTTCAACGGTGTCCTCAGATTTTAATTCCGAGAACCGGTCCAAAGTTACAAATCATTGCTCGTGCGTTTACTGAATGTACCTAAAAAAAGTTCAAAATTTCATTTTGGTTACTCTGAACTTCATAATTACACACCGTTAATTTTTTCCGACTCATAATATTTCCATGTAATTAAAAAAAATTACATTGAAAATCCAGGCCTTTACATTCTCTCCACCTTAGGGCTTTGCATCCCTGAAAGCCACAACACAAACTAGGGAAACAAGTGGGGGTACTGAGCAAAAATCTGAGCCTCCCACTCTCATTTTCTCTCCTGGACGTTTTCATGCTACCAAGGAACATGCACTAGAGGTATCATTTTCCCACATAGGACTCACTCCTGTCGATCCTCAATCTCTACTGGAACCTCCAAAAACATTGCCCCATCATCGATGTCCATCTCACCGGGGTCAATGATGTGAGATGGGTCATGCACATATCACCTCAGCTAGGATACATGGAAGACGTTGAACACCTTCTCCAACCGCGGTGGAAGGGCTAGGTGGTACGCCACCTCACCAACTCTGCTAAGGACTTTAAAGGGTTCGATGAACCTCGGAGATAACTTGATGCCCCGGCCAAATCTCCGCAAACCTTGTCGAGGTGAGACCCATAGAAAGACATGGCCTCTATCTTCAAACCCCAGAGGTCTACATATCCTTTCAGCATAAGACTTATTCCTTCTCTGTGTAGTCTTTATCCCCTCCTGTATGATCTGCACTTTCTCTGTGGTAGCTCATACCATCTTTGGTCCCATGAGTGTTGACTCCCATAGGTCAGTCCAGCATAGAGTTGATCTGCAAGGTCGACCATACAATGCCTCGAATGGTGCCATACCGATAGTGGAGTGATAAATGTTGTTGTATGTGAACTCCACCAAGGGAAATTGATCCTCCCAGTTGCAGCCAAAATCAAGGATGCAGGCACGTAGCATATCCTCAAAGGTCTGAATGGTCCGCTCTATCAGACCATCCGTGTGAGGATGGAAGGCGATGCTCAAATGAAGTTGTGTCTCGAACACCTCCTGCAAACCCTTCCATAGTTGGGAAGTAAAATTCGTATCATGATTGGAGACAATCATAGACGGCACTCCATGAATCTATACAATATCCTGTATGTATAGGCATCCCAAGCCCTCTTTTAATCCCTACTCTCTAATAGGTAGGAAGTTGGATGAATTAGTGAGTCGGTCAACGATCACCCAGATAGAATCATGACCCTTGGACATTTGTGGAAGTCCTATCACAAAGTTCATGTAAATTTCATCCCACTTCCACTTTGGGACCTCTAGTGTCTAAACTAAGCCTGTTGGAACTTGGTGATCTGCCTTCACTTGCTGACAAGTGAGGCACCGTGAGACAAACTCTTCTACCGCTTTCTTCACTCTCGGACACTAGTGCTAACGCCGGAGGTCCTGGTACATATTATCCACTCCTAGGTGTACCACTGGAGGGGACATATTGAACTCCCTCAACGCTTCCTCTCGTAGCACCACTAGTACCATAGTACGCCCACTGAAGAGGATGACGTGCTCAACACCTTCAGAAAATCCATCAGGAGCATGTTCTGTGGATATCTGAGCATGTAGATCCTTGTAGTCAGTGTCCCCAAGATGTGCCTCCCTAAATCACTAAAAGAGTGTGGGAGTGACTGTAAGAGACTAAAGATATGCTGCTCCATCTCGATCTACGTAGGATATCCGCAAAGCGGCTAGCTTCTTTGTTGCCTTACTCAGCAATTGTATACAAGATCTCTTACTGAGTGCATCTGCTACCACATTCCCCTTCCGAGGAGTATAGAATATCTCCAAGTCATAGTCCTAGAGGAACTCAAGACAACGATGTTGTCTCAGGTTCAGGTCCTTCTGAGAGAATATATACCTGAGACTCTTGTGATCATAGTAGATTGTAAAATGTTTGCCCATCAAGTAATATCACACCATCTTCAAGGAAAAGACCACTTGTACTAACTCCAGGCTATGGGTAGTTTATTTCTTCACCTGTTGTCTCAGATGTCAAGAACCATAGGCAATCATTGCTCGCTCTTGCATCAGGACACAGCCCGGTCCCTGATGCATCGCAGTAGACTACATACCCAATGCCCTCCTCCGGTAACCTCAAGATGGGGGCACTCTTCAGTCTCTGTCTCAGCTCATGGAAACTCCACTGGCATCTTTTTTACCACACGAAGGGTTTCCCCTTCTTCGTAAACATTGATAAATGTGCTGAAACTCTAGAAAATTCAGGAACAAACATCCGGTAGTAACTGACCAAACCCAAGAAACTTTGAACCTCCATCACACTCTTGGGTGGATCCTAAGTAAGATCATCCTTAATCTTCACTGGATCTACTGTGACTCCAGCCTCTGAGATAATGTGTCCAAGAAAGTGGACCTCTCGTATCCAGAACTGGCACTTTGAGAGCTTACCATAAATATTGTGCTCTCTGAGTGTGTCCAGAACTATCTGGAGATGATAGGCATGCTCTTCCTCTATAGTTGAGTATATCAAGACATCATCGATGAAGATTACCATAAAGGAATTGAGGTATGGCTGGAATATCCTATTCATGAGTCCCATGAATACTGTTGGGGAGTTGGTCAAACCAAATGGCATAACTAAGAACTCATAATGGCTATACCGACATCTAAAGGTCATCTTCTGCACATCCTCATCTCATACCCTAGGTTGGTGATAGCCTGACCTGGGGACTATCTTTGAAAACCATCTTCCTCTTTTCATCTGATCAAAGAGATCATCAATCATCATGAGTGGGTACTTGTTCTTCACGGTCACCTGGTTCAGGCACCGATAGTCCACACAGAGTCTGAAACTCCCATCAACCATCTTGGTGGAAAAAATTAGGGCTGCCCATGGAGAAACACTGGGCCTAATGAACCCCTAGATCTGTAAGTACTCCAGCTGTACTTATAGATCTCTAAGCTCTAGAAGAGTCATCTGATATGTTGGCATTGATATTGGTGTCATCGTGGGGTACAAGTCGATATAAAATTCTACCTCTCTATGAGGAGGTAGATCGAGAACATCATCAGAGAAAACATCAGCGTTTTGGTTCACCGCTACAGGATAGCTCAGACTCTCAACATCAACCGCTCTGAGGGTAAGGCTAACCAACTGATGTTTGATCGGCTAAACCCTCCTCCATGTAAGTTCATCATGTGATGCAAAGGATCCCTTCTATCCAGTGAAGAAAAACCTTGTCCCGTCCATGCAGACACACCACACTTTTCACCTAATACAGTCAATCTGAACATGGACTATAGATAACCAATCCATACCCAAGATGAAGTCGTAAGGCCTCAACTCCACTACTAGAAGATCTCAGTCGAAGTTATCACCTCCTAGAGTAAGCTCACACTACTGGAACCAGTGTGTAATCGTCAAATCCTCTCTCGTAAGAGTCTCTAGCTATAAGGATCGAGCCAACGACTCCATTGAAATCTCTAAGCTCCAAAAAAGGGTCATGGAAATAAAATAATGACTAGAACCTATGTCTATAAATAATTCAGCTAAGGTAGAGTAGACACAGATCGTACCAAAAATCATCTCTGGAGCATCGTGATCGTAGGCCTCATTGCCTGGAGCTGAGCTTGCCCCTCTCCACTTGCTCCATGTGGTCGGGGTGGACCACCTGGAGGTGGTGGCGGTAAAACCTCAAATCTCCTCCTACCACCTATTGCATGGCCAACTCCTCTGTCACGTCCTCCTCATGCATGCGGACCTCCTCGGTCGAATCTTCGCCTCTACCCAGGCGGTCCTTCAACTATCTTCTGGTCATACGTACGATGGGACGAGTAGTCGTGGTCCAAGTGACACTTCCCACCGCATGAGTAACACTATCTACTCCTTGCCTATCCTACTCTGTCTCGAGATCCTGCACAACTAACCATGTATACTGACTTCTTCCACCAGTAGGTCCGATCCTCTTAGACCTTTGTGCCATCTGTCTTCTGCTAGCTTCAGTTGACTCTACTACGTGACGTCTGGTGGTGGGTCTCGCTCTCGATAACTGGTCAGCAAATAATATTTCCACTAAGAGTGCTCGTTCTAACACCCCCTCATGTGTTGGGATGCTGAACGAAATCATCGAGGCTCTAATCTCCCGTTTGAGCCCCTGAACGAAGGTTTGGGCCCTGAAGAATGGGTCTCGCACCATGTCAGCGGAGTAGCATGAGAGGTTGATGAACCTCACTGATTACTGAGCCACAGTCACGCTACCCTACTGCAAGTAGAGAAGCTCATGTATATGCACTAACTGTAAGGTCGATGGGACAAACTCTACCATGAAAAGGCTCTCGAATTCTACCTAGATAAGAGTCATCTCATCATGAACCTGAAGCATCAATCTCCACCATATGCCTACTACTACCTGAAGAAGACTAGCGGAAAGGATCACCATGAGATCATTTGGTGTCCCTACCATTTAAAAGACTCTAACCAAGGCCTCTAGCGAGTCCTCAACCGCCTGTGGATCCATCTTGCCCAAGAACCTAAGTGGCCTCTAGCACTGGAACTCATGCAACATTCTAAAGCAGCATGCACCCTTTGCTACTAGGGATGGTGGCATCTGCTGCCCAACGAGGAGTGGTGCTTCTGGTACACCACCCAATTGTACAACTACCTTAAGGGGGCCCTACACTGAAGCCTCATTGCACGATGGGCTGTCATCGCATACTCTACCTGGAACCCTAGATGGTTGTTTGCATAGAGGCATCCTAAAAAGAAACAGGTTCTCCATAGTCAAAAAGTTATACCTAGTGAGCTGACTCAAGAGATCACAAAGAAAACTTTTCAAAAATACACACGCAATCATTGTTTTCATGAACTGAGTTGCAAATCAAAAATCAGGGTCCTCGTGTATGGATACATCAGCCGCCGCACAAACACTGGATTCCCCAAACAGAAAACCACACTCATTACACATAACACTATTTCTAAATAAAAATATCAGAGTCCAAGTTCTACGGTAGAACCGAACTCCTCTGATACCAATTTGTCAAGAACCATCCCCTGGGGCCCATGTCATGACTACCCCAAGCCCGCCTTCCATAGGCCAGGGGCTGGTGACTATCACCAAAAAGGCATATCCCAAAAACTGAGAAGGCATTTCCTTTTCAACCTACAGAATCACGTTGTCCAAGCACACAACAGGATACAAGCACAAAGTAAACTATATAGTAAAAAAGTTGAGTACAGTATGTAAAGGGTCCAGAATACAAGCCCAAATGGAATGTACAGGTAAAACTCAAAATTAAAAGTAAAACAGAAAAATAGCTCTAGTGAACACCCGCCAAGAATCCTACCTAAAGGGTAGGTATATCTCTAGAATGGTCATCTCTGTTGTATTCCTCATATAAGGTCCACCTCTGAGTAGCCTCTAGCCCTGGTACCCTCATCCTCGATCAATGCTGACTGTCTTCTGCACAAGACACAGCAAGGTGTGGGTGAAGCCCGTGTAGGGGTGAGTATAAAAATACTCTGTAGGGACACCGAGACCCCCATAGGTCTCTCGAAATCTACAAAGGATAAACCACAAAGCAATACCATAATCACCAAGCACGAGATCAACAGGCAGCCCTGCTTCGGTATATGCCCATATATATACCTAATTTATCATGTATACCCATATCATTCATGAGGAAACACAAGGACCAACAATTAGCCAAAGTAAAAATGTTCCACGAAGGAAATAATACCATGAAGGTAACACCACAAAGGTAAGTACCACAATGGTAAGGCCACACAGAAGAATACCACAAAGGTATCACCATGAAGGTAAGTACCACAAAGTTACACCACACAGAAGAATACCACAAAGGTATCACCATGAAGGTAAGTACCACAAAGGTATGCCACACAGAAGATTACCACAAAGGTATCACCACACAGAAGAATACCATAAAGGTAAAGACTCAGCTCACACCAAGTATAACATAAGTGTAGAAGTATATATGATTAGTTGTATTGCTAGATCATCTTACTTCATCAAGAAGCTCTATTACTGACCCACACGGGATCTGAAGATTACCCACATAGGATCTGTAGATGACCCACACAGGATTGGTATGCACTGACCCACTCAAGATAGCTGACTACTGACACACAAAGGATTGGTATGCGCTAACCCACATAGGATCATTGAGCGCTAACCCACACAGGATCTGAAGATTCTTCAAGTACAGTCAGCCACAGGGTTCCCGCACTAAGCATGCCTGATTCCAGAAGGTTCCACTCCTCAATCCATTGGTCAATACTTTAACTGCCACGAAGTCCCTTGAATAAGTATCCCAATGGTCCGCCATGTCATAATGGAACCAAAGCGATAGTCGGCGTGTCAATCGGACATCCGGTCTGTAAGTTATTAGCATTTCTGTTCCGAGGGCCCGGTTGGATTTAGGTTTGATCCAACCCGGCCATTCTCAAAATTTATCCAAAACTAAATTAGATTATACCAAATGGACCATCTCGATCCAAGGATTATGTCACCATAGACGGTTCTTCAATCAGACGCCTGGGTCACAAGTTATGGCCAAAAAGGTGAAACTGGGTCCAGATGGGCCCGGGTCCAGACGACCCATTTTGAACCGACCCGGTCCAGGTCCGGCACAGTTGGCCTAGGCCATGGAGTGCCTAGGTCACAGTGAGACTGGCCAGTGGGCCGTGGTCCGGCCTGGCCAGTGAAGGGGACGTCTTGGGCCGCGGTGGGCCTGGCCCGCTGGGCCATGCTCCGGCCCGGCCCGCCAAGCGGACGACCTGGGTCGGCCCACTGAGGCGGCCAATTATCAGGTGGACCACCATGTATAGGTATTCCCTAGCCATCCCCCAGAATGTTAGATGCCTTCCAGGTCACCTGAAGGGTCCAACGGACCGTTTGGTCTTTTGAAGCGGGACCCACTGGAGCGGGCCCTGCTCAGTGCATCATGGCTGGCCGGATCCCCAGCCAATCCACCTTCTAATGGCGTGATGGAACCACTATCCTCCATGACCGACTAGGTGTTGGATACCCTTTGGCCTCCATCACAGCCAAGCAGTCGTGGTCTCCAGCTCCAGCGGCGTGGACGCGCACCGCCACTTCGCCACGCAGTCGTTCTGCGTGCTGGCTGCCACCCTGCTCTACCACGGCCAACGGGCTAGGGCCTCCTGCTCATCTAGCAGTGCGGACATGCATCTCCCAACCTCCACATGGTCAACTAGGTGTTGGACACCACCTTCCTCCGCCATGGTCGATGGGTCGTGGCCTCCTTCGGTACCGCTCAATTCATCGATCCACCTGCGAGCAGGTTAATCAATGAATAAAATTTTGGAGGAATCGGGTTGTGTTTGTGTGGCCCGCACCCTCTACAATAAATCAGTAGCAGGTGGTTCAAGAGGATTGGAATCAATGTAAAAATCATGAAGAATGATTTAAACAAACCCCTACCTTGACGTTCATTGGAAACGGCGTGAGGAAGAGAATGAAGTTGGTGAAGGGGATGATGGTGTTCGTCACTCCCGCAACATGTTTCTGATATGGGCTCGTGTGTCTTCCTCATTCTTGATCTGGAGGATGTTCTTCCAAGATCTCTAAATATCTCCAAAAACCCTCCTCTTTTCCAACAATTTTTCCAACCTCAAGAAAGTTGAGTAGCCAAATTAATATGTTAAGTTTATTAATTAAACAATTAAAGTTGGATCATTAATTTGGGGGAAAACCAAGAGTTTCCTCCCATTAAAAGAGGGGTTTGGGTGGTCCCCACCACCATGATTCAAAAAGGAGGTTTCAATAAAAATAAAAGTTGTTGTTTCATTTTATTTTTATTCTTTTAACTCTCCCACGAAAATCTAGAAAACTAACTTTCACCCTCGACCTACTGCGGTCGAGGTGAAGGTCTCCTTAATCGAATATCAGCACTGCGAGTTCAATGGTGTCCTCAAATTTTAATTTCGAGCATTGGTTCAAAAGATACAAAATTTCGCTTGTGCATTTATTGAACGTACCTAAAAAGGGTTCAGAAATTCATTTTGGGCACTCCGGACCTCGGAATCACGCACCGTCAATTTTTGTGGGCTCGTAATATTTTCATATAATTTAAAAAAATTACATGGAAAAATCAAGGTCTTTACATTCTCCCAACCTCAGGTCTTTGTGTCCCCAGAATCCACAACACAAACTAGGGAAACAAGTGGGGGTACTTAGCATGAATATGAGCCTCCCACTCCCATGTGCTCTCCTGGAGGTTCCCATGCTACCATCGAACGGGCACCAAAGGTATCATTTCTCCACATAGGACTCTATCCTTTTGATCCTCAATCTATACTAGAACTTCGGAAAACATCACCCCATCGTCGATGTACAACTCGTTGTGGTCGATGATGTGAGATAGGTCATGCACGTATCTCCTCAGTTGGGTTATGTGGAAGACTTCATGCACCTTCTCCAACTGCAGTGGAAGGGCTAGGTGGTATGCCACCTCGCCAACTCTACTAAGGACCTGAAAGGGTCCGATGAACCTCGGAGATAACTTGTCGCCCCGGCTAAATTCCCGCAAACCTTGTCGAGTTGAGACCCATAAAAAGACATGGTCACCATCCACGAACTCCAGAGTTCTCCATCTCTAGTCAGCATAATACTACTGCCTACTCTGTGTAGTCTTCATCTGCTCCTGGATGATCTACACTTTCTCTGTGGTAGCTCGTACCATCTCTAGTCCCAGGAGTGTTGACTCCCTTGGGTCAGTCCAGCACAAAGGTGATAGGCAAGGTCGATCATACAATTCCTCGGATGGTGCCATACCGATAGTGGAGTGATAACAGTTTTTGTATGAGAACTCAACCAAGAGAAATTGATCCTCCCAACTACGGCCAAAATCAAGGATGCAAGCACGCAGCATATCATCAAGGGTCTGAATGGTCCGCTCTGTCTGACCATCCATTGGAGGATGGAAGGTGGTGCTCAACTAATGTTGTGTCCCGAATGCCTCCTGTAAACCCTTCCATAACCGGGAATTAAAACTGCATCACAATCAGAGAAAATAGTAGATGGAACTCCATGAAGCCATACAATATCTTGTACGTAGAGGCGTCCCAATCCCTCTACTGATCCCTGCTCTCTAATAGGTAGATAGTAGGACAACTTCATTAGTTGGTCTATGATCACCTAGATAGAATCATGAACCCAAGATGTGTGTGGAAGTCCTATCACAAAGTCCAAGGAAATTTCATCCCACTTCCACTTTGGCACCTTTAGTGGCTGAACAAAGAAAACTGAAACCTGGTGCTCTACCTTCACTTGCTAACAAGTGAGATAAAACAGCCAGACTATAAGCAGAAAGGGGTTGTGAAATCCTTTTCAACTACTTCAGCAGATGTTGGGCCATCAAATAAAGTAGGATCAAGTACATTGTTTGTTTGTTCAGATTATGTCAATGTGTTATTTGATTCAAGGTATGCACACTCTTTCATTTCTGAGAAGTTTTCTAGTAAACTGGGAATTCCATATCAAGATATGAATCCTGAACTTATGGTAAAAACAATGGGGGGAAATGTTGAGACAAAAAGAAATTATAAGACCCTTTCTGTCCTTGTGTGTAGAAAGAATCTACCTGCAAACCTTATTTTTTTTACTCTAATAGAGTTTCATATTATTTTGGGTATGGATTGGCATTCTGTTTATCATGCTAATATTAAATACAGAGATAAAGTGGTTTCTTTTCAGAAATATTTACAATTTGTGTACAAGAATGAACCCTTATTATTAATAACATATCAGGAAGCTGAGAAACTAGTAAAATATGGAAATTAATGTTACCTTTCACATATTTTTGAAAACAAAGGAAATGTCTCGATTAATGATGTGCCAGTCGTAAATGAGTACCTTGATGTTTTTTCTGATGAGTTTCCTAGTATTATACCTGATCGGGATGTTGAATTTATTGTTGACTTAGTTCCTGATGTTAAGCTAATTTCAAAACCACCTTATCAAATGGCTTAAATTGAACTTTTAGAGTTAAAGAAGAAATTGCATGAGTTATTTGATAAAGGTTTCATTAGACACATCATGTCATGACCCGTCCCTCAGGGCCCGTGCCATGACTACCTCAAGCCCACATTCCATAGGCCAGAGGTTGGCGACTAGCACCAGAAAGGCATATCCCTAAAATTGGGAAGGCATTGCCTTTTCAACCTATGAACTCACATAGTCCAAGCATACAACAGGATACAAGCACAAAGTAAACTATATATTAAACAAGGTGAGTACAGTATATAAATGGGCCACAATACAAGCCCAACTGGAAAGTACAAGTAAAACTAGAAAGTACAAGTAAAACAGAAAAGAAGCTCATGTGAACACCTGCCAAGGATCCCTGAAGGGTAGGTAAAGCTCTCAAATAGTTGTCTCTATGGTACACCTCATCTTAGGTCCACCTCCGAGCAGCCTCCAGTCCTGGTACCCTCATCCTTGACCAATGATGATCGTTGTCTGCACAAGACATCAAGGTGCGGGCGAAGCCCGTGCTTGGGTGAGTATAAAAATACTCAGTATGGACCCCGAGACCCCCATAGGTCTCTTAGAATCCACAAATGAAAACCACAAAGTGATACCATAATCACCAAGCATGAGATCAACAGACAACACTACTTAGGTATATGCCCATACATATACCTAAGTTATCAAGTATACTCATCTCATTCATTAGAAAACACAAGGCCCAACACTTAGCCAAAGTACAACTATTCCACAAAGAAAAGAATACCATGAAGGTAACACCACAAAGGTAAGTACCAAAAAGATAATGCCTCACAGACGAATACCACAAAGGTATAACTATGAATGTAAGTACCACAAAGGTACACCACATAGAAGAATACCACAAAGGTATCACCGCAATGGAAAGTACCACAAAGGTACACCACACAGAAGATTAACACAAAGGTATCACCATATAGAAGAGTACCAAAAAGTTAAAGACTCATCTCAAACTAGGTATAACTCAAGTATAGAAGTATATATGATTAAATGTATTCCTAGATCATCTTACTTCGTTGAGAAGCACTACTGTTAACCCACACGAGATCTGAAGATGACCCACACCGGATCTGTAGATGACCTGCACAGGATCGGTATGCGCTGACCCACATAGGATCGCTGAGCACTGACCCACACAGGATTGGTATGCACTGACCCACATAGGATCGTTGAGCACTAACCCAAACAGGATCTGAAGATTCTTCAAGTACATCTAGTCGCAGGGTTCCCGCACTAAGCATGCTTGATTCTGAGAGGTTCCTCTTCTCAAGCCATCGGTCGATACTTCAGCTACCCTGAAGTCCCATGAAGAAGTATCCCAAAGGACTTCCATATCATAAGGTTCCCAATGCGACAGACGGTGTGTCAATCGGACGCCCGGTCTGTCATTTATTAGCGTTTCTGTTCTGAGGGCCCAGTTGGATTTGGGTACGATCCAACCTGGTCGTTCTCCAACTTTATCCAAAACTCAAGTGGAGTATATCAAATGGACCACCTCGATCCATGGATTCCAAATCCATAGATGGTTCATCAATCAGATGCCCGGATCACAAGTTATCGCCAAAAAGGTAAAACTGGGTCCATATGGGCCCGGTTCCTGTCCGACCCAGACGGACCGACACAACCCGGTTTGGGTCGACCCGCCTGATCCGGGTCCAACCCGGTAGGCCTAGGTCGCGGCGGGCCCGGGCCGTAGGGTCATGGTATGCCCTGGCCCGTTAAGGGGATGGCCCGGCCTAGCCCGCAGTCATGTGGACCACCGTGGCAGGGTCTTTCCTAGCCGACCCCCGGGAGGGGAGGCACCTCCCAGGTCACCCGAACAGTTCAACGGACCATTTCGTATTTGGAAGTGGGAACCGCCGGAGTGGGTCCTGCTCGTTGTGTCACGGCCAGTCAGATCCCCATCCGATCCTCCTCCCAACGGCGCGGCGGGGCCACTGTCCTCCACAGTCGGTCGGGTGCCGGCCACCCTTTGGCCTCCACCGCGGCCAATCGAGCGCGGTCTCCAGCTCCAGCGACGCGAACGCACGCTGCCGCTTCTCTATGCGATCGGTCGGTGTTCCAGCTATCACCTCGATCCACCGCGGCCGATGGCCCGCTATCTCCTGCTCATCTAGTGGTGTGGACGTGCATCGCCATACATCCACATGGTCAGCCGAGTACCAGCTGCCACCTTCCTCTACCGCAGCCTCCTTTGGTACCGCTCAATTCGTCGATCCACCCGCGAGCACATCAATCAATGAATAAAATTGAAGAGGAATCAGGATGTGTTCATGCATCCCATACCCACCACATTAAATCAGTAGCAGGCAGTTCAAGAGGATTGGAATCAACGTAAAAATTACAAAGAATGATTTAAACAAACCCCTACCTTGACATTCTATAGAAACTGCATGAGGAAGAGGATGAAGTCGGTGAAAAGGATGCCAGCGTTCATCGCTCCCACAACACATTTCTGATCTGGGATCATGTTTCTTCCTCATTTTTGATCCAAAGAATGTTCTTCAAAGTTCTCCAAATCTCTCCCACAACCCTCCTCTTTTACAATGATTTTTCCAACATCAATCATGGTCAGGAGCCAACTTAATGTTTTATGTTTATTAATTAAACAATTGAAGTTAGCTCATTAATTTGGTGGAAAACCAAGAGTTTACTCCCATTAAAATATGGGTTTGAGGGGTCCCTGCAACCATGATTCAAAAAGAAGTTTTTAATAAAAATAAAATTTTTTGTTTCATTTTATTTTTATTCTTTTAACTGTCTCCCGAAAATCCAGAAAACAAACTTTCACCCTCGACCTACTGCGGTTGAGGTGAAGGTCTCCTTAGGTGAATATCGGTGCTTTGAGTTTAACGGTGTCCTCATATTTTAATTCTGAGCATCGGTTCAAAAGTTACAAAATGTTTTTTGTGCATTTACTAAATGTGCCTAAAAAAAGTTCCTAAATTTATTCTGGGCACTCCGGGCATCAGAATCATGCGCCATTAATTTTGGCAGACTCATAATATTTCTATATAATTAAAAAAATTACATGAAAAAATCTGGGTCTTTACATAGCACATCACCATGGGGTGCTCCTGTCTTGTTTTTTAAAAAGAAATATGGTTCAATGAGACTTTTCATTGATTATAGAGCATTGAATAACATCACTGATAAGAAAAATTATCCTTTGCCTCATATCGATGATTTGTTTGATCTGCTCCATGGAGCTCATTATTTTTTGAAGATTGACTTGAGGTCAGGGTACTATCAGTTGAAATTAAAGATAGAAGACATTCAAAAGACCATGTTTCGTACTAGATATAGCCATTATGAATTTGTAGTTATGCCTTTTGGGTTAACCAATGCACCTGTTGTATTCATGGATCTTATGGATAGAATTTTCTATGAGTTCTTGGATAAGTTTTTGGTTTTGTTCATTAATTATATTTTGGTTTATTCTAAAAGTAAAGAGAATCATAAAAGTCATTTAAGGGTTAACATGAAATCCTTAAAGGAAAAGAAAATTTTTGGGAAATTCAGCAAATGTGAGTTTTGGTTAAAACAAATTTAATTCCTTGGTCACATTGTTTCAAAAAATGGCATAACTATTGGTCCTGCTAAAACAAAAGTTGTTGAAGAATAGACAAGACCCACAAATATAACCAATATTTGTAGTTTTCTTGGTTTGGAAGGTTATTACAGGAGTTTTTTTGAGAATTTTGCATAGTTATCTAGTCCAATGGCTAAGTTAAATGGAAAAGGTGTTAAGTTCATTTGGAAAAAAGAATGTGATGATTGTTTTCAGGAATTGAAAAGAAGATTGGTGAATGCTCCTATTTTGGCACTGCCATCCAGGAAATGGTGAGTTTGGTATCTACAGTGATGATTTGGTGAAAGGACTTGGTTTTTTTCTTATACAGAATGATCAGGTAATTGTTTATGCATCACTTCAGTTGAAACCTCATGAGTTAAATTACCCTACACATGATTTGGAATTAGCTGATGTTGTTTTTGCTTTAAAAATTTAGAGGCATCATTTGTATGTAGTAAAATGTGAAATATATACTGACCACAAAAGTTTAAAGTATTTATTCACTCCGAAATAATTAAACATGAGATAGAGGAGATGGCTGGACTTAATCAAGGATTATGATTGCACAATCCTTTACCTTCCAGGAAAATATTATAAAGTGCTTGATGCTTTGAGTTGAAAAATTAATGCTTCATTAACCATGCTATATTTAGAATGAGATCCTTTGGTTTTTGATTTGATGAACTTTGGCATAGAAGTTGTTGGTGCAGGAAATTCCTCTGTTTTATTTCACGTTTTAATGAAATCAACTCTATCAAACAGAATTAAGAAAGCGCGAAAGGAAAATAGTGAGTTGCAGAAAAAGGTAGAGTTGGTTCAGAAGGGTAAGTTGCATGATTTTAACATAGATAATGATTGTTTTTTGAGGTTTGAAAAGAGATTATGTGTGCCTTATGATTCATAGTTGAAGAAAGAGATATTATGTGAAGCTCATAGTTCTCTATTTTTAGTTTATCCTAGCAGTACTAAGATGTAAAGAGATCTTCGGGAGTATTACTGGTGGGATGGAATGAAAAGTGATATTTTTTATTTTACTATGAAGTGTTTGACTTGTCAGCTGGTAAAAGTAGAGTGGCAGTTACCAAAAGGGACGCTTCAGTGTTTACCAGTGCCAGAGTGGAAATGGAAAATTATATTCATGGACTTCGTTGTGGGATTACTCTATAAATATCAAAGTAATAATGCAATATGGTTTATTGTTGATCGATTAACTAAATATGTTTATTTCCTTCCTATTCGAAATACTTTGTATCAATATCAAATTTCTCAATTGTATGTTAAAGAGATAGTCAGATTACATGAATTTCCCCTCTCCATTGTATCTGATCGTGATCACAGATTTACTTATAACTTTTGGAAAGGCCTTCAGAAGTTGTTGGGTACTGAATTAAATTTTATTACATCTTTTCATCCTCAATCAGATGGGTAATTAGAGCAAACAATTCAGACCTTGGAGGATATGCTATTTGCTTGTTAACTAGATTACTAGGGAAGTTGGGACCAACATATTTCTTTGGTTGAATTTTCTTATAATAATAGTTTTCATTATAGTATACAGATGGCTCCATTTGAGGAATTATATGGGAAATGGTGTCGAACTCCAGCTTTTGGGGATGAAGTAGGTGAAAGGAATCCGATGGGATCAGAATTGGCATAAGAGATGGTAGAAAAGGTTCAGTTGATTAAGAAGCACATGAGAACAGCTCATATCAGGCAAAAAAGTTATGTGGATAACCAAAGGAAGGATCTTTCTTTTGAGGTAGGTGATCATGTCTTTCTAAAAGTTTCTCCATGGAAAAGTGTGATGAATTTTGGTAAGAAGGGAAAGATGAGTCTGAGGTTCATAGGACCCTGTGAAATCCTGTAGAAAGTTGGATCAGTTTCATACAGAGTGCCTTTACCACCATGTTTATCCCAGGTACACAATCTTTTTCATGTTTTAATGTTGAGAAAGTATATGTCAGATCCATCACATGTTTTGAGCCTAGAGGTAGTTTAATTGGAAGAGAATCTCTCATATAAAGAACAACCAGTCCATATTCTTGACCGAAGAGAGAAAGTGTTGCGGAATAAGGTAATTCATCAGGTAAAGGTTTTGTGGAAAAACCATATGGTTGAAGAGGCAACGTGGGAATCTAAAAATTCTATAAAGGATAAATACACCCATTTATTTGATAACTGAATAAAAATTGCAAGGATGCAATTTCAAAATGGGGGGAAGGATGTAAAATCCCAAGTAAATAAAGAATAATTCATTTTCATATTTATTAATATTTTTGAATTAAATTTTAATTTTACTTTAAAGGGGATGTTATATTCGATGGCGTACCAGATACACAACTACGGGTTTCTTTGAAATCTTATGTTGCACACAACGTTGGGTCATACTGAAAAATAATAACATAATATTATTATTTTAAATGGTAGTTAACTCCTAACCATTGTATTGAAATGAATGAACAAGACAAACTAAAATATGATTATTCATGTTAGTTAAATATTTTTACATTTATCCAAAAAAAGTTAGAGGCTTAAAATGTGAATTAATCCAATTTTAAGCATAAATACTATAAAGGTTTGATTTACCGCCTTTTAATGGATAACCCTCTTTAAATCTAGTTTTAGTCACTTTTATATGTTCTATTTGACAAAATAAAATTCTTTTTTAGAATACAAACATCAAAATTTACTTTGGGTAAATTTTTGGTATTTTTCTAATAAAATTCATTTTTAGTGAATAGTGAAAAATATTGTATTTGAATTCAAAACTACCTTTTAATCTAAATTATTTTTATGGTTATATTATATTTTTAATTGGTTTTAAAGAGTAAATAGATTATATTTTTACCATTTAAATAAATTTTGGTCATTGGAAGTAATTTCAATTTGAAATTGGACATAAACAAGTGTCGATCTTTTGATAGTTATTATTTCTTAAAAACACGCACTTTGTTTTGACAACAGAAATTAATTTTAAAATAATTAATCCAACTTTTATGTATTGAATTTGGTAAAATAGAAATAATTTTTGAATTCATAATATCAAATGTAGCTTCGGCTGAATTTTTTGTATTTTTCTGAAAACTTTCAATTTTTGATGAATAGTGAAAACACTAAGTAGTAGTTAAAAACTGACTTTTTCATTTAAATGAAATTTTACCGCTTCTGTGAATTGAATTTCAAAAATCCATTGAACATGGTTATTATTAGTAATTAAAATGTGGTTCAATAAGATGAAAATAATTTTTAGTGAATAGTAACTTTTGACTTTTATTTACCACGGTTAAAGGTAAATAGGGTAATTCAAGGTAAAAACAATATTATAATAATATGAAATTACCTTAACACTTGTCCTAACCTTATTAGATAAGTAATGCCTGACCATGATCATCCTTGAGTCAATTTTTCACCTCATTGAGCCACTCAAGATTAATAATGACACTTTATATTAATTAATTTAAAGTAAAGACAAAAATGACATAACAAATATCTTTTATTAAATCAATTTTTACATGGGGTTATATAATTTATCTCTTCAACTATAAATATTCTTTTAAAAGTTAAACTATTTTCTAAATTTTGGTATTTTTTTATAATTTTTATACATCAAATAAATAAATTTTTTTATGACACAATAATGATGTAGTGTTTACCTCATTAATAAAATATTTAAATAAATAAGATTATATATGTTAAAACAATATCTAAAACATGTACAATTCTTATTTGATGATTTTATTTCGAACATGAGTCATCTAATATTCGACTTTAATGAGTTTTTGACCTTTTAAAACCGAAGATAATTTTATAATAAAATAACATTTTCAAACTTTTATAAAGTGCCCCTCCTCCCACTTATAAAAAATCCTCACCTCTAACCCATTACTCACACCTCTCAAGCCTCTTGAATCATCATAGCCCTACCTAAATAATCTCTCAAGATTCCTCTATTTCACCTATAAGCCTTACCTTAGGCAGAAGGCACTTCAAGAAGTCCTTTTGGTTCAAACCAAAGGGATTTACCCGAATTAAAGGTAATAGTTTCTCTTAAATTCTTTTCTTTTATTTTACTTCTCCAACCCCTAAACTCTTTTTATTACTTTATTTTATAACAGAACCAGTATACTCAATATAATAGGATTTTTTATGATAAGGATTCCAACTACACTTACACACACCTCTATCTAATGGGTGAAAAACATACTGATTCTGTGGATGGAAAACTAATGCCTCGCAAAACGATGATTGCTCAATTATCTTCTACCACCTCTCTTGGTGGCAATTAAGATGGAACTATATTTATATATGATATATACTATGTTTATGTTTTCTTTATTCTTCTATATTTTTCATTTATAGCATACCTTTATGGTTTCCATAATGGGTAAACATGATAATTTCATTTGAGGAAGTGCGGACTACCACCCCCTAAAAGTGATATGACTCATTCATACCATACATGGGATGTATAAAGGATGAATTTAATGAAACTATATATGATATTATACTTTAATTATAATATAACTATGTATCATTATGTTTTAATTCCATTAAAATAAGAAATAGAAATGAAAGTAGCGTTCATGCGTACGTACGGCTTACCGTTTCCATGAACAGTGCATTTCATTTATTATCTCCAAATGTTATGTACTATTATAAATACATATATATACTCGATATATAAGATATATATGATATCTAAATCATGAATATTATTATGTAGACAATGTACTTTTTACCACATGGACAACTTTTAAATATAAGAAGTTCATTTTTGACTCAAGTACCAAATATCGACAAAATGATCTTTATTAACTTAAATGATTAAATAATGTTTAAAACATGGTAATAAGTGATATAAAAGGAATAATAAACTTGAAAATGGTTCTTAATCAAGTATAAATTAACTTTAGTTTATTATTCAAGATATTAAAGAACGAACGGATCAAGTCGAACATGAGGTAAGGGACTTCGTCTCAATCTCCTTTCATTGAGGCATATTTTGTTTTATACATGACTTTCTTTTATACGGTGCATAAACCCCTTTGACATTTCATTTCATTCAAATTGAATATTTTTATATGAATCCTTTTACTAAATGACAAAAAGGAATGTTTCTTTTTTTTAACGTAAGCGGTGACAACGACCTTTTCCGCCGCTACAGGTATTATTTGATTTATGACTTCCTTAATAAGTTGTAATGTTTTTAAAAGGAAAATAAATACCATATACTCTTTTTCGTATTTTGGTATTGAAAATGGTTTTGATAATAGAATTTTTATGTCAATATATTTAAATGATGTATTGTGATTGAAAAGTAGAAATATTATCTTTATTTCATGTTTGTTTTATGTGTTATGAATATGTTATGGTTCTTGGGCATTGTTTACGTATACTGGTGGTTCCATGATAAACCTAGGGTGGGTGAGCCCTAGATAGCTCTCCAATTCATTGGGTAACATGGCGGAGGTAAATGTGAATGTTTATCCTAAGAGATTTAGGGAATATACTGTGATGGGTATTCCAACGTAACTCCCTATGTGGTTGTGATAGCTACAATGTAAGTTTGTTATGGATGCCACAAGTTACCTTTATGATTTGTAATTACTATGTGTTATTCATAAATCTTATGATTTCATGAGGTAAGTAAAAGGGTTTATGTTTTGTATGTATTGATGGACTAATTATTTCTTTCTTTATTTTATAACTCTTACTGAGCTTTTTATGCTCATCCCAAGTTTTGAAATGTTTTTTGTAGGAATTAAAGATGAATAAGGTCAAGGATGGGATCAAGGAAAAGTCGTGTTATCTAAAACATGGAACTGGACATGACTCTTTTTTTCAAAGTGATTTTATTTTATGAAAAAAAATGGAAACTGAGTAAAAGTGTCTACTTTGTTTTTTTTATGTAATGTAATTGTTATGGCCTAATTCTCTAAAACTCTAAACCTGAAAATATCCTCAATGTGAATTATTCATTTAATTCAAGATCATGTAATGTTTAAGGCCAGATCCTTATAAATGGGTTTCCTCATAGCATGTTTTTCAAGCAATGTGGGTGGTTTCCATATTGTCCATCACATTTTTTCTTGTGCACTTTAGATGTATATTGGTATTCATGTACATATTATATTCATAGGTCAGCTTTTCTATAGTCTTCCAAATTCATGAATCTATTCTCCAATGAGATAAATTTCTTCTGAATGTTTCTTCCTTTAGTCATTCTATTATTTTAGTTGTAGGATGTTTATTATGAATAAGATATCAATGATACTTGAGTCATTCACTTTCTACTCATCTCTTTATAACCCTTTAACACTCTGAATTGATTTTTGAAGTAAAATAAACTTGTCTTCCTTCCATCCATCTCTTTGTCCTATTATATGAGTAGGGGATCATATTTTAGACCCTCTATTCCTATTTTTGTTGTAGTATCATTCCATATGATCATGGATATTTTGAATATATAACCCCTGATAATATAATACCTTTTAAATTATTCTTTTTTGGTTAGATTTGGTTTATTCAAATCTTCCTCATCTGTTGATCTTTCTATTTTCCGTACAAACACTCATAGTGTTTATTAATCTTATTAAAAAATATCATATATATGCCACTTTACTCTGAGAACTATTTCCACTGGTTTTAGCATTAATACTCTTTCTTTTCATGTAATTCATATTTTTTTAATTCATACTACATAACGATGTCTCCCTATGATAATTTTTAGAATTTTAATTCTACTTAAAAACAAGAATATATCCCTTAATCTTCACAATCCTCAAATCCTTATCCTTTAGTTGACCATGTAAATTCTCTAGATGATAATTATTTTCCATGTGTACAATCATTACCTTTTATTTTCACTACTCTGTTAAGATATACATTGAGGCTCTATAGAGTTTTCCATTTCCATTCCTAAATTCACCTCATGAAAAAGTTATTCAATTATATCAAATTGTTGATTTACTTTCTTTTTCATTCTATGCAGTGGTATTCTTTGAATCCATCTCTTACTCTATCCACATTCTCTCATATTTTTCCAAATCTTCAACATATGTAGAATTTCATCAACTTTTAGACTTTAAGAATTACAATATTTTTCAATACTTTAATCATCTCTTATTTGTGACATATACAAACTCCATATTTAGGAAATGATGTGATTTCCTATTTCTAGCAACATTCTCTATGAATTAAGGTGAATATAATATGTAAATCAATAATTAATTAATTTTTATATATGTTTTGATAGTGAATTATTATTATATATACCCATACACTTATCCATTTGTCGATTTTCATAGGTTTCTTATTAAAATTAATAATGACAGGGAGTGAATTATCTCCCTTAATGAATCCATTTCCAAAAAGAATGATTTATGACATGTGACTTCTTATAATAAAAATAAGTATTAAAAAAAATTATCTAATTCATGGTCTTTATATATTATAACAAGTTATTGATGCAATGTAAATTAGTATCAAATACGAAAACTGTGTGTGTGTGTGTGTTTGTAATGAATAGACTTTTAGGGTTCTATATAACACCCCAGGATTTTATAGTATGTATCTTCTTAAATAAATTCAATTTATTTGAAAGATTATATTTTACACAACACCATGATAAGCTTACACTACACACAACAAATATATAAGAATAAACTCAGTATTACACATAAAAACCTATATTTTTCTAAAGGCATTTTTTCTACCTTTTAATGAAGAGCCTATTTTAAATTAAATATTCAACACTTTAATATATTTTATTTTTAAAGATAAAATTATTATTTTAAATTGGGTTGTAAAAATTTACTTTGGTTAATTTTTTGGTATTTTTCTGATAAGTTTCATGTTTTGATTAATAGTAAAAAAAATACTAAATTTTAATTAAAAACAACTTGTTTCATCGAAATAATTTATAGTGTCAAATTATATTATTGAATGGTTTTAAAGTATAAATAGGTTATTTTTTCATTTAAAACAATTTATTTCATTGAAATTAATTTTACATTTAATTTAGATATAAAAACGTTTCAAACTTTTGTATGTTTAAACTTTAATAAACTATTTTCTCAGCCCATCATTGGGATTATTTTTAAATTAATTACTGAACCTTATGTGACTTGAATATTGAAAAATGGATTCAATATTTGTAATTATTGGGTCCAAATTATGAAAATAGATTTATTTTATTTTGGGGCATATGAATAGTAACTTTAGTAAATTTTTATTTATCATGGTTAAGGATAAATCAAATAATTAAAGGTAAAAATAATATCATAATACTATAAAATTATCCTAAAAATTTTTCTAATTTCATTGGATAAGTTAGTTTCAACCAAAATAAACCTTTATCCAAAATTATGACCCTTTGTAAGCCACTTGTGTTAGATTATGACATTTATTATATTTTATTTAAAGAAGAGTTAAAGATGTCATACTCAAATCTTAATAACTATACCATTTTTAATAGAGGTTTATACATAATATAAATTAGAATATAAATATCCATTTAAAATATAATAAATTTATCCTCATTAAGATAATTTATTTTTAATTTTTATAGAAGAAGTAATTTAATTAAAGTCTTGAATAATAATGATGCAGTAAATGTTTTATTAATGGAAATATCAAATAAATGATATTTAAATATTAAAATAAATATAATTTGACATAATTAATGACATCCAAGGATTTTATAGATAAATTATATATTTTAGTGATATATTATAAGTTTTTTCCAAAGATATCATATTTTTGTTGTATTTTTAAAAAGACAAATAATGAATATTAACAAAATTGACAAAAAAAGATACCTTAAAATAAATAATATTTTATTAAATGATATTAAATTTATAAAATCCAAAAATTTTCCAAATAACTATAATAATGATAAATATTTCTTAAATTATCCATTTGGGTTTCTTTTTTAATTTTATAGTAATTATATTATCCTTTAAGTAATAAAAATCCATGTAGTCGCGGTAAGAGTTAAAGGAATTAATTTATAGTTAAATCCAAAATATAAGGGTACAAATATATCCTAATCCTGTATAAAAATTATTGGTTGATGTTAGTTTAACCCATACTCATCTTAGCTTCTAAATTATCTAATTTTGATCTATTTTTACTATAAAATAAATTTAAATTAATTTAATATTTTAAATGATTTCCAAGTGTGTATCTCCCCTCTCTTATTAAAAGGAACCTCCTCCCTCAGTTCCTCCCACAACATTGAGCCTTATTTCCAAAAAAAACTCCAACCCATTTCCCTTCTCAACTTATCTATACTCATTATATAGGTTTTGGTCTTCTCAAAATACCAACCCTAAAGTCTCAAAGAGGAGATCCAAAGGAGGTGCGCTAAAGAAGAGGTAATCATCTTTACTGGCTCCTTCAAATTTATTTCTTCTTCTGGTTACTCTTAATAGGTTGTTTCCATTATAAAAGAATAAAACATGTATAATATTTATTATTATATTTTATTGTGATTATGGTACAACCATATTATTTATTTTATCCATCCTATGAAAAACAATATCATAGTGCATTCGTGCGTATGGCTTACCGTCTCCATTCTGTGGTGTAATTTGTTTCTTATCACCACTTTATTTGGATGGGTATAATTATGAATATAATGGATATAAATAATAAATATAACATGTTATTGATTATTTATAATTAATAAATCATCCAATTCCTTACCACTTTACCATTACGGGAATGATATCGTTGCTCATGCGTATGTACGACCTACCGTCTCCACGACGTGATGAGATTCATTCTCCATGTTTACCACTCAATAATGATTATAAAAATGTAAAGGATGAGTTAATATAATATTTATGAACTAAATATAATTATTTATGTGAATAAAATATATCCTATGCATAAGAAACAAGACTTACATGATAAAACAAACATAAAAAAATGAAGCAGTTTACACCTGAAACAAAGGTAATAATGAAATATTATTAACAAAATATTATAAGAGGATCGAATAGGATATCACAAATATGGATTTAGTTCTAGTATAATTTAATAACATACTTTAACCATTATATATAAGGTTAATACACCCTCAACTAATAGAAATTTCAAGGTAAGGGTTAATTTTGAAATCTCATTTTTCTTCAGGATTGTTTATATGTAAGTATTTACTGGGACATATTTATGATTCATGTCCATTTTTTATTAAAAATGATTTTAAAAATATTCATAATATTATTATACAATTTTTTAATTTCATTTTTAACCACATTTTACTTTTTATAAAACATTTTAAACAAATATTTTTTTCATTTTCCAAATGAGGTACTTTATGATTTTTTCAAAATTGAGAATGTTTTCTTCAACTTAAACGACGTGAGTGGATTTTTCTACTATCATGACACCTTAACATTTTGAAGCTTCCCTTATAATATTACAATTTTATTTTAAAAGGAAATGTTTTATTTTATAATTTTTTGTCTTTTATATGATTTCAAAGTAAACAATGGGAATTTATTTCAAGAAATTTTTAATGATTTTATTATATTATTTTCATCTATATCAACATCCTTTATTGAATCTTATGCCTGATTGAGGTTCATATCCTATGATATCATTTACCATATTTCATTGATTAATTTATGATATGTTTGACTATGGATATTCTATTTTTATATCATTCATGGTTTATGGTTAATATATTATCATTTTGTATGCTAGTTTTAATACAAATATTTATGTCGGTTATGTTTCACCCTTTTCATATGAGAAATGCATTAGACTTAATAAGTGATGGGTAGGGCCCGCTATACCCCCTTGATGCATCAGTATGTATCATGAGACAAACCAGATATATACTTGGTTGAGGCCTTGCCCATTTAGTTTCATATATGTTTTTGGTCAAGGCCATAACCATTTATTTTCATATATCTTAGTCGAGGCCTCGATGGTATATTTTAGATTTCCAGAATTAAGCATTCCCTTATTATGAGATTAGTTATTGATATTACAAGTGATTATTCGACTAGTATAATATCCATGTGAATGTTT
The DNA here is from genome assembly GCA_963277665.1 of Viscum album. Classification (NCBI taxonomy): domain Eukaryota; kingdom Viridiplantae; phylum Streptophyta; class Magnoliopsida; order Santalales; family Viscaceae; genus Viscum; species Viscum album. The sequence continues at coordinate 1,614,864,061 of OY728133.1, read as the reverse complement.
ATATAGAATTATTTGATTTATTCCTTCTATATTATGATCAAGATTATGTTCAAAAGGCTTGTGTTTCAGTTATACACCTTTCCTTAAAGGTTTATTCATATTTATGATAGATTTCTCTATATTATTTACCCTTACTGAGTATATGATCTCACCCCTTTCTTATGTTTAATTTTTCCTTGGATGTAAATATGTATATTATGAATGATATTCATGGTTAATCTAGGATAATAATGATGTTCAAAGGATTCTCTATGTTGTAGTTTATATTTTTAATTGTAATTTAAGGATATTTTTAATTGTAATTTAAGGATATTTTATGTAATCTATTTCCCAAAATTGTTAAATTAATTGGTACTTTATAATTCTTCACTTTTATTTATGCCAAAGTAATAAATTAATGAACATGCTCTAGGCTACTTGGGTTTAGGTCATTGAAGTTGGCATCAGAGAAATTTTAGCATTAACCATTGAAACTAGATTTAGAAAACATAGGTTAGAGAACATAACCCTAAGATAGACATTGAGGATAGGTATATAAAAACATCCTATAATTTTCTTAATCTAGAGATTGTGTGTGTATTAATGTCAATACATCCCTGTCTGGATACTACAAGTGGATGTGGTTTTTTCATAGATGTACCTGGGGGTGAAAACTCCAAAAAGGTGTCTTGGGTCTAAAATGGGATATCCTGGTACACGAAAATTGGCTTTAAGGCACACCTAGTCTAACACTCCTAGGTGATATACTTTGGATAATTAACATTTTCTTTCTAATCCCTTATAAAGGATTTAAAAGTAAATATGTCCCCAAAAAACCACGTTTATGATTATGAGATTAGATATGTATAATATTTTTCAATTTATGTTAAGTATTTTACTAGTTTGGAATTATGAATTAAGATTCATAACCTAATCTAGAGTATTATATTATTTAGAAATTGATCCTATTGGAAGTAATGGAAACCATATCAATGCACGTAATCCATGTAAGTATTTCCCTCCAATTCAAGATAATGATGTTTGAGCTAGAGCTGCAACTAGTTCTAAGAAACTTATGACTATACTGGGATAGTTTAATCAGGTTATGAACAATAACCTTACATGTGTGGAGCATCTTGGTCCACAACATGGAGAAATAATGTTAAACCACTTCATGATACAACAACCTCCAACATTTAGTGGGACTAAAAATCCATTTGTATCTGAACAATGGATAAGTTCCTTAGAGAAGATATTTATTTATTTGGGAAGTAATGAAAGGGAGAAATTTATAATGGTAGTTTATCATTTTTTAGGAGATGTGAATCAACATTGATTATTGATTCAAAACACTAAGGGCGATGAGGAAATAGAACACATGGAATTAAAGTATTTCAAGGAACATTTCATGGAAAAATATTTCCCTCATGAATAGTGAGTAGATATGGTGAGACAATTCTTGAATCTGAGGCAAAAGAAAAATGCTAATATTTCTAAATATGAAACAAACTTTACAAGGTTATCAAGGCATTTTATGGACTACATACATAACCCAAGGAATAAGATTAATCATTTCTTTAATAGATTAAATCTATTACTCTCAAAGGCATTGGTCGCCCAAACTTTCTCATCATACAAAGATATAGTCTCATGTGATATCAATATAGATAAATGATTTTATAAGTCTTATGACTTTAAGGGAAAATAAGAGAAGAATTTAATGGTGGAGAAAGATACAGACAAAGGGGAAAAGGGAAAGAAGGATTTTCATGCATGTGATAATTGTGCAAGGAAACACCCTAGTGCTGGCTTAAATGGAAAAGGATTTTGCTTCAAGTGTGGCGAGAAAGACCATCATGCTCATGATTGCAATGGAAATAATGATGCTACCAAAGTTCAATGTTACAATTGTAAAGAGATGGGACATTATGCAAATGATTTTCTGAAGCGTCAAGGAAGTATAGATTATAAAAAATCAAAGTGACCAAGGTGATGCTTATGCAGTTACTATAGTTGAAGTGGAATAATTAATGTATTTGTGTTTTTTGGAATCAAAAATTATGTTATGGTATTCTAGTTATGAGAATCATGAGATATATAAGTATTTTACTATAGTACTTCTTCTTTAAGTATTAATTAAATTTTTCATTATATTTTTAATGTGATGAAGGTAATTATATATTTGGTATCTGACAATAAGAACAACATTATGTTTCTTGAGGAAAATATGATCTTAATCTGGATAGAAGTATTTTGGATAAATATTAAGGTTGGAATGAATTAATGTGAAAATTGTATATTATTATTTGAGGTTAATGTATGATTTATGATATTGGGTAACCTATGATAACCATTTTGGTTTTAGTAAAAATTTAAAAGTTGAAAGAATAAATAGTAGATCTTATGATTCATAAAAGTGCTAAGAATGAAAAAAATCATTTTGAACACTTATTTACAGGGTGTTAGGGATGAAGTGAATATAGATTGAAGCATAACTAAAGGATTAGATTATGCTTATGACATAGAAAGAAATCATGTAAGTGATTATATGAATAGTAAAACAATTCTTCAACTTTGGAAAAAATATCTTGAAACCAAAAATGTTATCCTAGTACCTTTTTTTCTGAATCAATTGGTCCCATAGATTATCACAGATTTATATCTTTGTGATTGTTGACTTTCTCTTGATCATGTTCGCTATCACTCTCCATCAGAACTTGATGGTTAGATTTCTCTTCTATGTTCATGTTTTCCTATATGGAACCCTAGTATGTGTTATCTCTAGTAACCTTGGTAAATCTATTTATTTATTTTAAATTGGAGGTCTCATGAATCCTTTTTTTGATGTGTGATTTCAATAAAGATATTTTGAAAATTCAATACCCATGTTTTCATTTCCAAGTTCAAATTTTGAGGATGCAATTTATTAAAGGAGGGGAGAATGTAACACCCTAATATTTTATAGTATGTGTCTTCTTAAATAAATTCAAATTCTTTAATAGCTTATTTTGTACACAACACCATGATAAGAATACACTACACACAATAATGAGTCGGTGTATGTTACACACAAGGTCAAGTTTTACCGAAGAACAATATATTATTAAAATATTATTATTTAATATAATAATATATAACCTAATCGTTAAGTTAGGACTTATGAATAGTATTAACTAAATTATGAAAATATATGGTTGAATTCCTTGGTTATAAATTAATTATAAATGAATATTGGAACCGACTGAATATATAGGAAATTTTTTTTAGAAAAACTATTTTTATGATGATAAAGTCATTTTATCCTAATAGATTAAATTAATTAAAATTATTGAATGATATTAATTAAATATATATGTAATATACTCAATAAAATATTTTTGATATTCATCCAATATATTTTATAGCCATAATATAATAATAAACCCAATATTACACATAAAGACCTATATTTTTCAAAAGGCGGTTTTACCGCCTTTTAATGGAGAACAAATTTTATATTCAATATTCAAAAATTTTATATATTATATATGAAAAAATAAACTTATTATTCGAAATAGAGATATAAAATTTCACTTTGGTTAATTTTTTGGTATTTTTTTGATAAGTCTCATGTTTTTATAAATAGAAAAACAAATACTAAATTTTAATTAAAAACAAATTTTTTCATCGAAATAGTTCATAGTGTTAAATTATATTATTTAACAGTTTTAAAGTATAAATAGATTATTTTTTTATAATTTAATCCAATATGGGGCATTGAAATTAATTTTACATTGAATTTAGATATAAAAACATTTCAATCTTTTGTATGTTTAAACTTTAATAACATGTTTTTTCATCCCATCAATGGGATTAATTTTCAATTAATTACTACAACTTCTATGTTTTAAATTTTGAAAAATGGATTTTCTATTTGAAATTAGTGTTTCCAAATTATGTAAATAGGTTTATTTTTTTGGAATATGAATAGAAATTGTAGGAAATTTTTATTTACCACTGTTAAGGGTAAATGGGTAGTTAAAGGTAAAAATAATATTATAAAATTATAAAATTACCCTAATAGTTTTCATAATTTCATTTCATAAGTGGGATTATAATAAAATCAACCTTGGTCTGAAATTATGACCCTTTTAAATCCACTTCTGTAAGATTATGACATTTATTATATTTTATTTAAAGAAGAGTTAAAGATGTCATACCAAAATCTTAATAACTATACCATTTTTAATATAGGTTTATACAAAAGATAAATTCGAATATAAATAGTAATTATAAATATAATAAATTTATCTTCAACATGATAATTTATTTTTAATTTGTAGGGAAGAAATAATTTAATTAAAGGCTTGAATAATAATAATACAGTAATTGTTTAACTAATGGAAATATCAAATGAATGATATTAAAAATATTAAAATAAATATAATTTTAAATATTTAATGACATCCAAAAATATTTATAAATAACTCATACATTTTAGTGATATATTATAAGTGTTTTTTTGATGTTATCATATTGTTATAATATTTTTAAATATACAAATAATTAATAGTATCAAAATTGACATAAATGATACTTTAAAATAAATAATATATAATTAAATGATAAAAAATTCATAAAAAAATAAAATTTGTACAAATAACTATAATAAGGATAAATATTTCATCAATTATCCATTTTGGGTTCGTTTTGTAATTTTATAGTAATTATATTAACCCTTATGTAATAAAAACACATGTTGCCACGTTAAGAGTTCAAGGAATTAATTTAGTGTTAAAGCCAAAAGATATGTGTAAAAATATATCTTAAATCTTCCTAATTTTTTTTTATATTATTTAAACCCATACTCATATTATATTCTAAATTATTCACATTGGATATTTTTGAAATCAAAAATCAATTTATACTAATTTAATATTTTAACACATTTCCAAGAGTGCCCCTCCCCTCTCTTGTAAAAAAGAACATCCCATTTCACTTCCTCACACCACTTTGAGCCTTATTTCTTGACCAAACTCTTCCCATTTACCTTATCAACTTCTCTATACACAACCTATAGGTTCCGGTATTCTCAAAATACTAACTCTAGTGTCTCTAATAGGAGATCAAGAGGAGGTTCACTAAAGAAGAGGTAATTGTCTTTGTCAACTCCTTCAAATTTAATTATTCTTCTACTTCCTCTTCACATGTTGTTTAAATTATAAAATAATAACGCAAGTATAATATATATTATAATATTTTACTATGATTATGGGACAACCATATTCTTTCTTTTATCCATCCTATAAAAAACAATATCAACATGCATGTGTGCGTATGACTTATCATCTTCATGTTGTGGTGATATTCATTTGTCATCACAAATTTATTTGGATGGGTATAATGATAAATATTATAGATATAAATAATAAATATGATATTATATTTATTATTTATAATTAATATACCATCCAATTCTTTACCACTTTACCATTAAGGGAATGATATTGTCGTTCGTGCGTATATATTGCCTACCGTCTCCAGAACACGATGAGATTCATTATCCACATTAACCATGAAAAATTGATTATAAAAATGTAAATGATGAGTGAATATAAGATTTATGATCTCAATATCATTTTTTATATGAATAAAATATATCCTATATATAATAAATAAGACATGCACAATAAAACAAACATAAGAAAATGAAGCAGTTTACACCCGAAACAAAGGTAATAATGAAATATTATTAAGAAAACAATATAAAAGGATCATATATGACATCATAAATATGGATATAGTTATATTATAATTTAATAACATACTTTAACAACTATATGGCAGTTAACGCACCCTTAACTAAAGTAATGTACAAGGTAAGGGTTAATTTCACAATCTCATTTTTATTCAGGATTGTTTATACATAATTATTTAATATGACTTATTTATCATTTGTGTCCATGTTTCTTTAAAATGTATTTCAAAATATTCTTATTATTCTTATAAAATTGTTTAAATTCTATTTTAACCATGTTTTAATTTTCATAAAATGTTTGGAAAGGAATCTTTTGTCTTTTTCCGAACAAGGAACTTTATGACATTTTTTGATGGTAATAATTTTTTTTAACTTATACAGAATGAGAGGATTTTCCCACCATCATGATTCCTCAACATTTTAGGATTACCTTAAAATATTACAAGGTTATTTTCTAAGGAAATTTTTTATTTTATAATTGTGGGGCTTTTATATGATTTCAAATTAAAAAAAGGGCAACTTATTTCAATATATTTTTAATAATTTTATTGTATTATTTTCATCTAGGCCAGCATCCTTTGTTGGATCTTATGCTTGATTGAGGTTGATCTCTTATTATATAATTTACCATATTTAATTGAATGTTTTATGATATTTTCGACTGTGGATGTGCTATTTTGATATCATTCGTGATTTATGTTTAATGTATTAAAATATTGTATGCTAGTTTTGATATGAATGTTTATGTTGGTTATGTTTCACCCTTTTCATATGATGAATGCATTGGACATAGTAAGTGACAGGAACAACCCACTATATCCCAATGATGAATTGGTAGGTATCATGAGAAAAACTAGATATGGACTTGGCCAAGGATTTTTCCATTTAGTTTCAAATATGGTTTTAATCAAGGCTTAACAATTTATTTTCATATGTCTTGGTTGAGGCCTTGATAGTATTTTTTAGATGTTTGGAATTATGAATTCCCTTATTATGAGATTAGTTGTCGATATTACATGTGATTATTCGACTATTAGAATATCCATGTGAATGTTTATATAGAATTATTTGATTTCTTCCTTCCATATTATGATCAATATTATGTTCAAAAGGCATGTGTTTTGGTTATGCACCTTTCCTTAAAAGTTTATGTGTATTTATGTTAGCTTCCACTATATTATTTACACTTACTGAGAATCTGATCTCACCCCTTTCTTATTTTTCATTTTTTCAGGATGTTAAGATGTATATTATAAATGATATGCAGTATTAATCTAGGAGAATCATTATGTTCAAAGGATTCACTATGTTGTAGTTTATATTTTGAATTGTAATGTAAGGATATTTTATGTAATCTATTTTCCAAAACTGTTAAACCGATTGGTACTTTGGGATTATTCACTTTTATCTATGCCAAAGTAATAAATTAAGGCACATGCTCTAGGCTACTGGGGTCGAGGTCATTAAAGTTGGCATCAGAGAATGTTTAGCATTAACCATGGAAAATAGATTTAGAAAACATAGGTTAGATAACATAACCCTAAGATAAATATTGAGTATAAGTATAGAAAAACATCCTAGAATTTTGGTAATGTAGAGATTGTGTGTGTATTCAAAGAAATACATCCCTGTCTGGAGACTATAAGTGGACATGGTTCTGGCATAGATGTACCTAGGGGAGAAAACCCCAAAAAGGTGTCTTCAGTCTGAAATTGGATTTCCTGGTAGGCTCACATTTATGTTTTACATAATAGTTAAGAAGTTGAACTATATTTTGAAACTCACAAATTAATTCTTAGGAATTTGAATCCATCAAGGGATAAAATATAGATATCAAATACACATAATCGATAGTTAATAGGATGGTTTCAAGACAATATTTTTAAGGAGTCAACTATAAATCTAAATTTAATTTTAGAATGAATTAAATGGTTATATAGAGGAAAAGTTTTGCATTTATTATCTTATAATGATTATATTATTAATGGTTATACATTTTATATAAAGGAACATGATGAATATAGTACCATGAAAAATAATAGAGTAACACTTATAGCTGAAGTGATGCATCAATCTCATACCAAGGATAGAATTACGATTTATATGAATATGTGTAGCACCACATGGTTTTAAAATTAAAATTAAATGCATGAAAAAATGTTTTAATTAAATATTTATAATTATAACTAAACTTAATTTTCCCACTTTCATGTTTGGAATTTCAAAAAACGGACATACATGGTTGCAATCAGTAAGTTATTTAGATTCTGAAAAGACCACCTTAATTTTTGGTGAATAGTAACATACCCTTAGGAATAGTAATGTTACCGTTATGAATAGTAACATACACTTATGAATTCTAAACTTACCTATGATAGTATATATATAAGATTTAATTGAAGTTATGATATACCCATATCTTGGAATAAGTAAATAAATGTTTTAAAATTGTTGTTTTTGGAATAAAATATTATTTTATTTAAAAATTAAATTAATAATATTTAGAAAATTATTTTCAAAAAATAGAGTTTATTTTTTAATTCTTCACATCAAAAAATGGTTGGGGTGAATTTTGGGGATTTTTCTAAAATTCTTGAATTTTTTATGAATAGTAAAATATGATAAATTTTGATAAATGCTAAATACTTGTTTTAATGCATGATAGGTGATGCAAGGATGATGTAAACCCACTTAGTTTAAAATCAAATTCAATTATTACTATTTTTGTTCTTTTAATAATAAATATTTCTTTTCTTGTAGCAAAAGAATAAAATAACGATTAAAATAATGTAAAACTCCTCCTCTCCTCCACTATAAATACCACCCACTACCCCCTCTTCCTATTACACCTCTCAAGCCTTGATACATGCCTAAGTTATTCCCAACACTCCTTCTAAGACCCTTAACCACATCCAATATCCTATGGTCTCACAAAAAGGCCAACACCAAGGGCCTTAAGAAGGATCTCATGGAGAAGATATCAAGAGGTAAACATCCTCTTTTGTTTTCTTTCTTTTCTTTTCACTTTATTTTCTATTCTTATTATTTCCTCACCTCCACTTATCCAAGATGCATGAATGATACAGTATCTTACATATTATTTATTTCATCATGTTTATGGAAGATTCACCATTATACGTATTCTCCTATCCAACTTATTCAGGAAATTAAAACATTGTCTGTGATTTGTCGATTTACCGACATCGTGGATGATGTGATTTAAATTTATTTTAATTCATTCAAGACTAGTTATGAAACCATTTTTATGGTTGAAAAATATTATAACTTATGTATTATATATTATATAAGGTTCTGGGATCATTTTTAACACATGTTATTAATTTATAAAACAAAATGAGTTCATTATGATCGAAGAATCACCAAAATGACCTAAACAATTATCAATAATGTTTTAACTTATGAATCATCCTATTATCATAATTTAAAATGATAAATTGAATAAATTATAGTTATTGAAATGTTAAAATACCATTCTATTCCAATTATAGAGTTTCACTTCGAATCGACAAGAATATCAATCATGAACCGATAATGGAAACTATGTGAAGAACGCACCCGAAAACAATGGAATTAAGAAAATATTATTAATGAATGGGTGTAATGATGTTATAAAATGATAATTAAAGGTGTTATAAACATGAATATGTTTCTATAAAATATTAATAACACTATTTTAACCTTCATACCTGAGTTTTAAACACATTTGAGGGAATTCAAACTTGAGGTAAGGAATTCTCTCTTTCTCAATTTTATTCAAGAATATCTTATTTGTTGTGATCTTTTAATTTTTTAATTCCTAAGGATAGGGTATATATTATCAACTCCCCCATACTTCCCATATGACGTATTAATGATGATAAACCACTTTCCCTCCAATTAAGTTCTCCCATGTACACCCGATACCATGCCGAAATTTCGTAAGTGAATTCTTAACCCAATTTATATTCTTTGGGTTAACCTTCTTCTTTATTCATTATATGGTATTAATATTATTTTTGTGATGGATTTTTATTTATATTTTGTTGTATTAGGTGTATTTACAGTATATACACATATCTGTTCCATTCCATTAATTCTCAATCTAATTATTTTTGTAAGGGACTTTCCTTTTAAAATTATTTTAAAAGTATCTTTAATGAAATTCAAAAAGATTGTTTATATGGCATGAGTATTTCAACAGATTGCATGATGCTTTATTACTATGATGTTTACATTATGTGTTGACATGTTAGTTTTTTTATGAATATGACTTCATTATTATGTGCACGGTTTTTATATTTTAATGTTGATTTTTTTACGAAAAAGGGGATTTTGAAAACATTAATGTGTTTTTCTCAAGGGTTCAAATGAGTTATCGAGTGTTTTATTCATGATATGTTCCTTTGGAATAGTTATGTTGGGTTTATCCCATTTTTGCTCAAGATATGTTGGTTTTATCCCATTATATCTCAAGATATGTTGTGTTGATCCCATTATAGCTCAAGATATGTTGGGTTGAACCCATTATAGCTCAAGATATAACAAATGAGCCCCATTATAGCTCTATAATGCATTGGGTACACTATTAAAAATGGGCAAGGGAAGCACTAACCTTTTATCAGCGCTAAAAAAAGTACTGATAAAGGGTCACTTTCAACAGCACTAAAAAAAGTGTTGTTAAAAGTGACCCTTTATCAGTGTTTTTTAGCGCTGATAAACCACCCTATCAGTGCTTTTTTTAGCATTGTTATAGGGGACCCCTTTATCAGTGCTTCTTTTAGTAGTGCTGATAAAGGGGGGATTTATCAGCACTTTTTCCTAGCACTGATAAATTTATGTTTCAAAAAATTAATATTTCAAGAAAAATAATATATTGTTATATAAGTATATTTATATTGATATAAATTAAATATATATTTTTTAAATATGTTTTAGATATATATAAATAGACTATTACATTTAATATATACAAAATTTAGTGAAAATGGATTTAAAATATTTTAAAAAAATATAATTATTTAATAATTTTCTAATTATCATCAATTAAAAATCATTTAATAATAATTTGAAGAGGCAAAAAATCAAAAAAAAAATAAAAGATCTAAAATTAGTTGAAAATGCAACTCAAACTTCAAACGGCCATAACATTTGATCTGGGTGTCTGTTTGAGCTTTATAGCATATCAAATCGAAGCTTGTGATGATATATACATGCTAGTTACTGAATAAAAGCTTTTGTCACATTTTTCAAGGCCAAAAATGCCCATAAGGCCTCCAAAACAATGTTTTTAGTCGGGATACCCCAATTTTTTAACATTCAAAAAAGTATAACTTCGGATCCAGATGTACTCTATGCCGGTACTACATATCATACCAAATTTTGTTTCATTTTCTTCAATTTTACTGGTTGTGGAGTTAAAAAGGGCTTCTAGATTAGAAATTATGGTCGTTTTAACATTCTATGGCTTTTCAAATACACATATATATGTATTTATTCATAAATATATATGTGTGTGTGTGTGTTGTCTATATATATGTATGTATTTATTTATTTATTTATAAACACATATAAAAACATATTTTATAAATGTATTTAAAACTAATCTTATAAATATATATTATTATACAAATAAATATATGGATAAAAAATTATAACTAAAAATATATATATAAATAAATATAAATATAAATTAATATATGAATAAATATATATATATACTAATATATGAATAAATACATATGTATTAATATAACTAAATATATTTATATTAATATGAATCTATATTATTATAATAATAAATATAACTAAATATATATATATATATATATATAAATATAAATATATATTAATATATGAATAAATATATGTGTATTAATATAACTAAATAAATTTATATTATTATAAATCTATATTAATATATGAATAAATATAACTATATATATATAAATAAATAGATATATCATTAAATAGAAAAAAATGAAATGTCTTAGTGGTAAAGGTACAGGCACGCAAGGGGGATGTTGCCGGTTCGAGTTCTGGTGGAAGCATGGAGATGTGCGTGGGAGGTCATGTGTTGGACATGCGGGAAAGGGTAGTGTGTGGGAGTGGTCCACATAGCGATGATAAAGGGGGTCAATCACTGTTAAAATCTCCCCCCACCCGAATTATATATTCTTTTTTTTATTTTTTTTATTTTTTGACTTTTATCAGTGCTTTTTAAAAGCGCTATTAAAAGGGGTCTTTTATTAGCTCTTTTTTTATCACTTATAAAAGACCCCTTTATCAGCGCTTTTTTGAGTGCTGATAAAAGGGCCCCCTATCTTCATCTCGATTAACAGCACTTTTTTAGCACTATTAATGCACTTTTCTAGCGCTGATAAAATCCATATTTGTAGTAGTTGTGCTCTGGAGATGGAAGTTGACCAAAAGGTTATTCTAGGTTTAAGGGTGAATGTAAGAGTGATATGATAAATATTTCCCAAGTCAACTACATGATGTTTCTATGCATATGAGTTTTTTTTCTTTTTAAAAAAGGGAATTCCTTTGTGTATCCTTTTCGAACCCTCCATACAAGGGAACCCCCCTCCCCACGAAGAGGTCACTCTGGAGAGAGCCTCAGTCGGGAAGGAGCCGTTTCCAGACGAAATGGTAGAGCGTCCCGGAGGGTGACAACCCGGGCGGTGATGGTTCATCAAGAAATCTGTTAGCACGGGTGGGTTGCGCCTCATTTTTCCCACCCAGTCAGAAGCCGGGTGACCCAGCAAGGCGAGTGGATTCCGGGGGAGAGGTTCGCCCCGAAAGCGGACTCCCAGGATTTGAACCCTGTACCTCCCAAATAACGGCATTGATGTACCCCTCTCCTTCACCACTACGCCACTGCCGAAGCGGCCATATGAGTTTTTTTTTATTATGGGTTTTGTTGGTTTTAATGTTATCACTTGACTAACAATTTCATTCTTTATATCCCTTACTGAGTTTTATACTCATACCAAGATTTCAAAATGTTTTCCACATGATATAAGGATAAGTAAGAGAAATAAGAGAGTAGTGATGAATTATTTGGAGTGTTTTCAAAGAAATTGTGTTTTAATTTTTAATGTTTATATTTTGAAAAAAATTGATATTGTTTTCAGTAGTATCCTCTTTGTAAGAATGTGGTATGTTATGTATGTAACATATCCTAATTCTATAAAAATATAAACCTGAAAATATCATCAATGTGTAATAATGTATATTCTTGACTAAAATTCAATATTAAGTAACATTTTAAGGTTCGATCCTTATAATATTTCATTCTTTGGAGTCATCGAAAAAATATGGAAGTTAGAATATACAAAAATCTAAGTGATAATTTTTTAATGAAAGTTGGTTTATAATAAGAGTGTAGTTAAAATAAATAAATTGGGATTCATGAAATTATATTTTTTAATGAAGGGTAAAAGGATGAACCATTCATAATGGAATCATAGTAAGTACAAGTATTTTATGTCTTGAAACCTATAAATAGAGAGTGTTCAATTATTTTGTTATTGAACAAAACCACTGAAGGATCATATGTCAATTCAACCAAGGATAATCCTTTCAATGGGACATCACAATAATTTCACAATATTCCCATTGAAGACTGGGTCTTGTATGTTAGAGGACACCACAATGAGGATATTTGGAAAAACTATAGAGGGGTCAAATTCATTCAAATGTTAATGAAAAAAAATGGAGTTAAATAATCAGGTTATATTTTTTGTAATATACATTATGTTACCTCATATTATTATATGTTTGCTACTACATTTATTTAATAAAAATTAAATGGTCAAACATTTCTATAGATAATGCATTTTTTACATGATAATTCTCCCAATATTGGGGAACAATTGGTTTCTCAAAATGTTGATGTTCCCAATACAGAGGAACAATAAGTTTCTCTATATACTGAGGCCACCAATATTGAGGAACAACATGTTGTTGATGTTGAAGATGAGTTAATGGTATAAAATGAATAAACTATTTCCCATAAAAAATAAAAGTGTCATAATTTGATGGTGTTAATAAAAAAATTAAGACAAGGAGTATAGAAATAAAATTAAAGGTTGGATGGAATGAATGAAACCATATTATCATCCCCAAAAGGTCTATTTTCATTACTTATATTGGGGTCACTACTCGAATGCACATGATGATTGATACAGATATGTGGAAAAATGTTGTTCCAATAGTTAAGGTACTAGTTTGGGTCGAGATTAGGATATCATTATGGTATAGTTTCTTTATTTTACTAAAAAATAAAATAATGAAACATTGATTTACTCTTCATTATCAATATCAAAGTGCATTTATTCTAGCAGACTGCAAATTGAAATTTGTATTAATGGTCACTGGAAAGGCTCATAAAGGATTTTGAACAATTCGTATGAAGCATTTTCTCAGGGATGTTGAAGGGAATGTAAACCTGCACCCACTACAGATGTATGTACAAATGATAAGCAAAGAAATGTGGAATGCATTTATTATTCATCGTGTGGAAGAATCTTTACAGGTATATTTTCATTGATAATATATTACATTACTAAATGTTTATTAATCACTTTGATTAAAAATTATTAATTTATAAAACAATAACTTAGTGTTAAAAATAAGCAGTGTGCATCAAAACCTATTTAGCTTTACTGTATGGAAATGATGGGGTATGATTTACTTGAAAAAAATGGTATGTATTTATAATCTACAGTAGTAATTTTATATTTCATGAAATAAAAAACTAATTTTTCCCCTTTTTTATTTTAATATTAATGAATCAAAATCCAAAGACACATATTTCCCATGTCAAATATAATGGAAAGAGTCTCATATAAATAAAGATGAAATACAAATAGATGAAAACACATAAAAGTATAGGAAGGATGTGTAGGTTTTGACATAATAAAAAAATTCTTTAATTTGATATTAAATAATAATGATTACTTAATTTCCTATATTTTTTTAGATTAGACAAAATAATAATCATCAGCTATACCTAATGAAATACTACTTTTAGTGGCTTTGAAGTAGCTAGAAAAATATGGTCATATTAATGGTTCAGGTTTTGGAGTGTCACCCTGAATATATGTTTAAAAAAGAAATGAACAAGGTGATAAAGATAAGAAAATAAAGGAGATTCAGATATAAATAAATATTAAATAAGAAAAACTTAATTGGCAGTCTGAGTTATAAAAATATGTTATGGGAAGGAATCAATGAGAGAAAACAACACAATAATAACCACAACATGAAGTCCCCCCCCAGCTTTAATGTGGTCCATTCCCCTCAAAGGTATTCCTTTCTAGAGGTAATACATTTTTTCTTAACTATTTCTAAAAATATTAATTAGGAAGACACTAATACCTTTCTTATACTAATATTATATAGGGTGAAAATGATTGTGATTTACATCTATTGACACCCGCCCATCACCTGGATGTTAGGGGTACAATGTAAAACTTCCAAGGATATATTATACATAACAAACAACTTTCAAAAGGCCATGTGAGAGTGGGGATTCACGTGTCTCATGAGCCAAGCACTAAGATACCTATTCCCCTTGATGATTTTCATATTCGGATGGTTTAACTTGTTATTGTAACCTTCATATCATGTTTGTTTTATCTTGTGAAAATACATGTTGATAAGGAGGTATTTATTTTTAATTTGTTTCTTAGGAAAAAACCTTTAAAATTTAATGAAAAAAGTACTAAATTAAAGAATTTTATTAAAGATATAAAAAATGAAGAATAAATGGATGGTCAAATCAAATATATCTTAATTATCAACCAATCGATCAAAAAGGCCTTCATAAAGTATCATTACCCTGCATTTTCTACTTCCACATTTACTAATATTTTGTGTTCTATTAGATACAACATTCAAAGGTGGCTATACAACCATCAATTATTTTTAAGAAAAAATGTATCAAGAGGTTATTACAAAATTTCTTAGTCTTGAGAATGTAGATGAAATCCTCAAGAATGGATGGCTAGGAGTCTCATTTGTATATGTATTCAAGAGGTGTGTTTTCATAATTTTTTTATCCAATATATTATATACTACATTAATTATAGTTAAATACTATTCATATTTTTTCAAGAGTATATATCAGTACTATTTGAAGGGAAAACCCTATGAACAAAAATTTGGACTCATTAGTCGATACATCACTTTTACATTAAAAAGGTCATTGGAAGAAGAGTAATTTTTAGTAATAGTGCAAAAACTAGCTTCAATGTTTGAAAACAAACTTACAGATAATATATTCTTTTTAATACTCCTGATGAAGGGGTCAAACTCAAAAATTTAATCATATCAAATATATTTTCATTCTATAAAATACCAAATCATATTTTAGGGACCACTATTTTCTCATTACAATCAATTTGGATACTCTAGAGATTTATTTTTTGGATTTAATGCATGGATAACCAACAAATCGACCACACATGATGGCATTTATCATTTTTTAATACAGCACATGCAATAGTTTATAATTAAACATCAAGTTATACATTTTATATTATGTTTTAATGAAAAAAAAACTTATAGTTCAATGTTTAAATATTTTCAAATGGCATGAGGATATCCCATGAGCACAAGAATATTATGGAATTATACAAGTTGATAAGTATTAGGGAATATATAATAAGATTTCACTATCAAAACATATTTCTAAAAAATACTTTTTTATCAATGTTTTTGCAGTGTCTAAAATAAACTGATAGAAAAGATTGTGGTTATTATGTTTTAAAATTTATAAAAATATCATATTTTATCAACAAACTAGAATCTAAAAAAGTTATTTGTGATGATAATTATAATTTCATTTAAAATATTTTTCAAACCATTATCAATTGATATATTCCAAGCACTACTAGGATTTTTGATACTCCACATATTCAAATGAGGAAATATATTTGTTGAGAAACGAATGAGAAAAATACATGGTGTCTAAATGTATGAAGACATCATGAATATGTGACTTCTTACTAGATATTTAGTTAATTTTATCATCATTTTTATATTTTTTATTTAATTTCCTTATCATTTTTTTCTAATACTTATTTGGTTAATTTTCACAGAGATCATGAAAAAATAACCTCATCAAGAATTTCTATTTATGTAACCTTTTTTTTATTAAGATAAAAAAATGATCAGAGAAAAAAAATTATCGATGAATTCTTCAACAATTATGATGCACTAAAGTACTATTTGTTCTCTTAATGGGTCTATTTGTTCATTATTTAATCTTTTTTTCATTAGTGTGTGTTTTGGGTTTACAAATGAATCAAAATGTGTGTTTTTAAATTAAATTGACATTTTAGTTAAAAATGTGTGTGACATACTCAAAACTCAAAAAACATTCAGACTATTTTAATAATTTTGGAAAATTATCCATAAGACATTTTTTATGTTTAAGAATCAAACGCACCTCAATTTGATATACAGTGTGACTGGTATGACTCAAAATGAGTGTTTTTAGTTTAAAAATGAAATGTTAGTTAAAAATGTGTCTCACTCACTAAAAATAAATAAAATGTGCTCATATTTTCTTGATACATTATGAAAATGATCCATAAGTCATTTTTGATGTGTAAGAATCATCCGCACATAAATCCAACATACAGTATGACTGAAATGACTCAAAGTACATGTTTTCTATTTAAAATGAAATTTTAGTTAAAAAGATGCATGACATACTAAAAATTAATAAAAACACATTCATATTGTTTATATACTTTAAGAAAATGATCAACAAGCCATTTTTTACATGTAAGAATCAACCACGCTTCAATATGAAACACGGTGCGACCAGTATGACTCTAAGTGTGTGTTTTTATTTAAAAATAACATTTTACTCAAAAAGATGTGTGGAATACCCAAAACCAAGAAAACAAATTCAAATGTTTTTATACATTTAAAGAATTATCCCTAAGTCGTTTTTGATATTTAGGAATCTTCTTTACTTTAATCTGATACACAGTGTGACTGATATGACTCAAAATATACAGTTTCGTTTTAAAATGACATTTTTCCAAATTGTGTGCCACTCACTAAAAACTAAGAATATACACTCATATTTCATTGATACTTTATAAAAATGAAATATATGTCATTTGTGACATGTATGTGTTATCCAGATATCAATCCGACACACGGTTTGGCAAGTATGACTCAAAGTGTGTATTTTCAGTTTAAAATTGATATTTTAGTTAAAAACATATTTCTATCATTAAAAAACTTTAAAACACACTTTTATTGTCTTGATACTTTACAAAAATGATTCATATGTCATTTTTGATGTGTAAGATACAAACACGCATCAATCTGAAATATCGTGTGACCGATATGACTCAAAGTTTGTGTTTTTATTAAAAATTAACATTTTAGTTCAAAAAAATGTCATGCACTCAAAACCAAGAAAATACATTCATACTATTTTGATACTTTAGTAAAATGATCCATAAGTCATTTGGGATGTGTATAAATTATTCATACCTTAATCTAAAACATGGGGTGAGTGGTGTGACTCAAAATTTGAGGTTTTAGTTTAAAAAAGACATTTTAGATAAAAACATTTGTCACTCACTGAAAAGTAAGAAAACATGATTGTATTGTGTTTTTATAATTTAGGAAAATTATCCGTAAGTTGATTTTTATGTGTAGGTGTCATCCATGCATCAATCTAACAAACAGTGTGACCAGTATGACTCAGAGTTTTTATTTTCAATTTAAAAAATACATTTCAGATAAAAACATGTATCACTTACTAAAACCATATAAAAACCACTTGTATCCTTAATTAATTTATTATGTGTATAAATCAACAAAACATCAAGATGATGTATGACGTGACTCGTATGACTCAAAGTGTGTGTTTTTATTTAGAATTGGCATTTTAGTTCAAAACACATGTCACATTCTCAAAACTAATAAAATGCATTCATATCATTTTGATACTTTAGTAAAATGTTGCATAATTAATTTTTTATATGTATGAATCAGTTGTACCCCAATTTGATACACGATGTGATCAGTATGACTCGAAATGTGTGGTTTTATTTTAAAAATGAAATTTTAGTTGAAAACATGTGTCACTCACTAAAATACAATATAACATGATTATATTGTCTTTATACTTTAAAAAAATGAACCATAATTCATTTTTGATATATATGAGTCGTCTACACTTCAATTAGACACATGATGTGATTGGTATGACTCACATGCCTATTTTCTATTTAAAAATTACATTTTAGTTAAAAATATGTGTCACTCACTAAAAACCTAAAAAAACACTATTATTGTCTTGATACTTTAGTAAAATTATCCTTCAGTAATTTTTTCCACATAGGAATCAAACACACATCATTCTAACACATAGTGGGACTGTTATTACTCAAAGTGTTTTTTTTTATTTAAAATTGAAAATATAGTTCAAAACATACAGAACATACTCAAAACCAAGAAAATAAAATCATATTGCTTTGATACTTTATGAAAATTATCCATAAGTCATGTGTGATATGGAGGAGTCAACTGTTCCACAATCTGATACATGTTGTGGCCAATATGAATCAGAATGTGTGATTTTAGTTTAAAAATGTCGTTTTAGTTTAAAATGTGTGTCACTCACTAAACACCAATAAAACATGATTATATTACATTTATAATTTATTAAAACAATACAAAAGTCTTTTGTTACCTGTAATAGTTAGCTAAAATTTAATCTAACAAAGAATGTAACCATTATTTATCAAAGTGCATGTTTTCAACTTAAAATAAAATTTTAGTTAAAAACATGTGTCACTCACTAAAACCCTAAAAAATATTGTATTGTATTAATACTTTAGTACAGAGATCTTTATGTCATTTTTTATGTGTAGACATCAACCAAACATCAATCAGATTCAAAATGTGACTGTTTTGACTCAAAGTGTGTTTTTTTATTTTAAAATTACATTTTAGTTCAAAGCTTGCATCAAATACTAAAAACTAAGAAAAAAATTAGATTGTTTTGATTATTGGAGTTTTTTCCTAAGACGGAAAATTTTCACTTTGATTACATTTATATTCAATTATTTGAATATTAATAATATTTTATTATATAATGTTCATTTTTTTCATGACATTAATGCAATAATGTTCAAGGGCATCTATCGCATTGATAAGGTCATAGCAACTCCTTGTTATTATGAGAACCTTAAAGTGCTATGATGATATTCTTAAATATAGTTCTATGGTTAGATAAGTTCCTATTATGGGACACATATAATGTGATTGTCATGTGTGAGTACTCATAGATGGATAAGGTTTCTTCTCATTAAGTTCACACTTGGTAATCTCCAATATGGGAGATTATGAGAATAAACCCAGTCGTATAAATTCCACATGTTTTAGTGTCATTGTATATTCCTATATGTGAGCATGTGTAATGGTCCTTAGAATTTAATATTATCATTAATGCATTTCATGACTGAAAAACTTATATTTTTTGATGAAAATGATGATGAAATATGTTCACAATGAGGTAGGGTACATTGGGTGCATCATAATTGACATTTCATTAATGGATAAGTTAGGGGAGGAATTATCCCTTCCATATTTGTGGAAGTTAGTATCTCATTCCTTTAATCAGAATAGAACTATCACATTAAATCCATGACCATGGTGTATTTACATGGTTATTTTAGATAGTCAAGGAATAACTTATAGAGCATTTAGGTTGGTGAAATTGATGTGTAACCTACTTGATGAGATATTATGACAAAAGGATTATATTACAAAGTGAGTGTTCATTTGTGGTTGTCATCATTAAAACATTAATTTCTTTCTCTTGGGTGTCTTGACCCATTGTTAGAAAATAATTTTGGATGTTAGGTAAGTATTCCTAATTCCAATAAGAAATAATCCAATATGGTCACTTAATAATTGTTTCTATGTATATCGATTAAATACTATTTGAATTTGATAAACAAAATAAATATTATTCTCAATATTGAGGAATAATTTTATTCATGTTTTATCACTCACACAAATTTATTGATGAATAAAAAAATTAATATTTATTCGAGTGCTCAATAAATTCTAGAGGAGTTCGAACAGACCAAAACTGTGTATGGTAAAAAATATTAATTAACAAGTCATTTAAATAATATTTCTTATTGAAAAAGTTGGCGCACACCACAAAATATTATTATTATTATTATATGGAATTGGGTTTATTAAATTTTATAATATTGTTTAAGGTCCATCATGAAATTAAATAATATTTTAAGCTCAACCCCGGGTCTATAAATAGACGGTTATGTCTATTGTATAGTGTTGAATGAAAATAGAGAATTGTTGCACACACAAAAATTATCCCTCAACCCATCATTCTCTCTACCCCTCAATAATGAGAAACACAAGAGTGATTATTTCAAGATCAAAGTATGAGCGATCATCATGAACAACACAAGGCACCATATTCACCATGTTAGCACCCGGAAATTTATTGGTGCTACTTATAAATCAAAGGTGCGCATGTGGATTACTGTTATAGGGATTCAATCTTTGGATCTTCAAATCTCAATGAAGTCAATACAAAAGGGGTATTTCAAAAGATCAACATCATCAATGAAGAGAGGATCCTAAACCGAGGTATTTATTTTATTAAAGATCTAAATAAATTAATTATAAATCTAACATCAAAATATCCTCCATTGGGGTTATGAGACATTTTATATACAAGAAATTTTAAATATATCACCCATTACCACACACTTCTTCTATGCTCAGAACCAATAAGTTGAATCAGAGTAGCCATGTTTTAAATTTATAATTATTTATTTCATTTTCAATCCATACACAATCATGGTTGAATATTTCATTACATGTTATTTTTTTAACATGACTTAAATTAACATGTTATTTTTATATTAATCATGTTTGTTAAGTGTTTCATTTTCTTAACTATCTATGAATGGATGAAGAATGACCAGATATTCCATTGGGATGTTCCAAATTTTTGGCTAGTAAAACTAGGTTACACAGCATGTAATTCGAGTACATTCTATGTGCCCTTGTGCACTACACCTGGATGTGTTGTGAGATACATTACACACTGAGTAGTTAATATATGTGGTTCATTTATTGAAAACCATATGTAGATCAGGCTAACCTAACACTCAGGATGTCAAATTACATAGCGTGTAGTTGGCGTACATGACGTGTAGTCTACAGGGGTTTGCGAGATAAATCGCACAATTTGGGTGGTCATAATACACTGTCAACCCATGTGAGACAGAAATCTTGAACAATTTACGAAATAAATGGTGTGTATGTAGTGTACATTCTATGTAGTTCATCATTTCCTATGTCTGAAATACAAACTGAATAATTTGGTGAGAATAGAAGACACAGAGAAAGCAGATATATGGTGTGTAACTAGTTTGTACATGTCATTTAGTCCAGCTAAGTTAACATGTCAAATCCCGAAAAGTGTAACCTGGATACATGATAATTGAGTTACAAGGAATGTAACTAGATAGTACATGTTTTTTAGTCTCCCAATTAATGGAAGAATTGAATGACATTAATTTGGAAATGCTGCATTAAAACAATATTTTATTAATTGGAACTTTTTGTGTTTGACAATTTAATAATGTTTTTAAAGAATATTAAATTCTCTATAAATTTAATGTAATAGTATGAAATAATTGGTTCTACTATTTATTTTTCATTAATTCCTTAATGATAATAATCTCTAAGAGGATTCAGAATTTCATTAAGATGAAAGTGAATTAATTATTTATTTATTTATTTTAAGTGTGTTTATCTAAATAATAAATAATGAATTATAAATTAATGTTAACCATTTACTTTTGTGAATGTGTTTCATGTATGAGCATTCATGAGAAAGACCAAGACTCAGGTTTGTGTTATCATTTATTCAATTTAATTTATTGCATGATTTTTCAAAATTAATTATTAAATTAATTTGATGGTCTTCGTGTCATCATTCCCTCCATTATTATGAAGGAAATGTGTATCCAAAGATATGTATGTAATCCCACTTTAACCAGTCCTTTGGTTCCCCTCACTAGCATGTGAGTTATAAATACTTTTAATTAATGGAGTTTCCCAAGGCATGTGAAGGTGTTTCAAGATGGAACCATAATGATGCCAACATAGGTGTTACAAAGGTGCAGTAGTGGAATGTCGTAACTCATGCCAAGTCCTTAAATATAAGTCATTTCCCCTAGGTAATATATTGATTTAATGTTTTATCATTAAAGAAACCATTCAATATGTTCATAAAAGGTCCATTTAATTAATTATTTATTTTTATCTACATGTTATTTATTTTATGGATTCAAGAACATAATCACATAAATAAATGAATTAATATGAAAGGGGTGGAATTTAAATAAATGTATTATGCATAAATTTTTTATCCAACATTATTAATTAATTATGTAAAATCCAATTAATAATAAAAATACATGTAATGAATAAAACAAGATAAAATTTGTGCATAATAAATTAAAATCTATCAACTTAATATTATGTCAAACTACACATTCCATTACTTGATTGAGAGCGAAAACATAGAACTAAGTGTTTTTAAGGACAATGTTTAGACACTTTCTTTTATCAGGGAGTTATCATGAGGGTTTTTGGTTGACATAACCAAACTTGTATTGAATTTTACAGCTAAATTCTATTGATTACTAATTTAGAGGTATGTTTTGAAGAAATACAATTCATAATTTCAGGATTGGGGAGTCTACTCAACAGATCAAGGAGATATACGCCTACTGTTGGCAAGACTGCTTTCCAAAAATATTCTTATGGTTTTTATGGACAAATTTTGGATCATTAATAAAGGTAATATGGATCCTTTCCACTTGAATATTCTAGAATCTAGACATTCTAAGTTCAATGGTGAGGGTTATTATTACTTGATAAAGTAGTGGTAGATTTAATAAAAATCAATTAATTTGTTATTTCTCACAAAATTTATAATCAAGAAAATTAAAAAAAAATCTACTCTTTTAATTGTAGAATAAAATGGAAAGTTCATCATCCACACTATCCCTTATATATAAATTATATAAATACAATATCCTCACTATCACTAACTTCCAAGAATGATTTAGATGCCTTCGGTGTGTGATGCACCATTGAATGAAAATCATACAAGTTATTGTCCTCACTTCATGATATACTAGCAAAGGAGACAAATGGGGAAGATTATTATATCAATGAAAAACATATGAGTGATTTAGTCGAAGTTCAATTTTTGATCCTTTCATATATTTCTAGTGAACTCACGAAGTCTCATGAAAACATGGATGTGTAGAGCATGCTTGAGGACCTCTAAGGTTTATACCAGGAGGAATCTATACAAGAACGATTTTATATTTACAAAGAACTCTTTAAGAGTATGTTTATTGGGGTTGAACCATCTAGGCCTCATATATTCAATCTCATTGGCTTCATTGAGTACCTAGAGGTTCTAGGTTTTAAACTCCCTAATGAAATGTGCACCGATCTCATTGTAGCATCACTCCCTCATAGCTTCTCTAGATTTGTTGTAAATTTCAATATAAACAACATTGAGAAGTATCTACCAAATCTTCTCACTATTCTTTTCCAAGTAGATTAGGAGATGATGTAAAAAAATCCTTCAATACTTAAGGTGAACAAAAGGAATGGGAATGTGAAGACCTCTAAGCCCTAAATTTCTTCACACCCTTCCAAGAAAAGGAAGATCAAGGGGAAAGCTAGGGAATATGATGATGTTTGTTTCTCGTGTGGAAAGAAGGGCCACCGGATGAAAAACAACACCTAGCCAAATAAGCAATGGTAGGTTTCATGTGTGTTTGTTATTCACTATAATTTATCTATATCTATAAATTGGGTACTTGATATAACTTGTGGTGCTCACATATGTATTCAAGTATAGAAACCAAGTATATTTAGAAATATTAACTAAGGGGATGAAGAAATAAACGTAGATAATGAATATAAACTTATTGTTATAGTTATAAAGGACTACCACCACACATTGGAAACTGGAATCATCTTTATTTTAAAGTGTTTTTATTATGTTCCTTCAATTACCAAATACATTATTTCTATTTCCAAACTTGATATGGATGGTTTTATTTTCAAGGTCGTAAATAAATTTTTCTTCATTTATAAAGATAAAACTTATTATGTTAAGTCACATTTAAATAACGGTCTTTATGTGTTGGATTACATGAACCACGTAATGGAAATTGATGATGAAATTTCTTCACATTAATCATACCACACTCAACTATAGAATCATTTTCTAGGTCATGTAAATAAAAAACTGACTAAATTACACAATGATGGATATTTATATTCTTTTTAACTAAAACCACATGGTGTATGTCATGCATGTTTAAAAGGAAAAATGAAAAAAAAGCCTATTTTGTGGAAAATGTGAAAGGGCCAAATAGATTTTTGAATTAGTTCATACTAATGTTTGAGGACCATTTTATATTGAATCAACGGGTGAGTACTTGTACTTTATAACTTTTACTAATGATTTTAATAGACATATATATGTCTACTTGATAAGGCATAAGTCAGATTCCTTAGAAAAATTAAAGAAATACAATAATAAAGTTGAGATAAATCTTGGTATGAAGATTATAAAAATCATCTAAGACTGTGGTGGATAATATATTAATCAAGACTTTATTGATTACTTATGGTAGTTTAGGATTCTATCCTAACTCACTCCTCCGTATACACCTCAATGGAACTGTGTAAGTGAAAGGAGGAACCATAACTTTTTGGACATGGTGAGATAAATAATGAGTCATTTGAGTCTTCCATTATCCCTTTGGAGATACATGTTATAAATAGCAGAATTCATAGTAAGCCAAGTTCCAACTAAAGGTAAAGATGATATACCATACCAATTATGGAATGGAAAGAAACTTGTGTTGTCTTACATACATGTGTGGGGTTGCAAGGAATTTGTTAAGGCGTCTTCAGGTAACAAGATTTCACCCTAAGGCACAAAGTGTATCTTTATATGATATCTTAAAGAAACAAAGGGATAATATCTATGCATCCCTTCAGATAAGAAGGTTTTGTTAGATAGACATCCCACATTTTTTTAGAGGGAGCAAAACTCTAAAAGAGATAATCTAAGAAAGATGGATTTCAATGATGTACAGACTCAAGATATACAAGATTTTGCATATTGATTGATTCTACAAAGCCATATGGAAGAATAATTTTTTCCAGAGACACAAGTACTTCATAGGAGTAAAAGATAGGATAAAGAACCAGAATGATATGTATTTCTAGTCACTGAGGATGGTGACTCATTATTAGTTGATAATAATGATCCTCTAACTTATATGGAACCAGTAAGTGGCACATATGTTTCCAAGTGGTAATAATCCATGAATTTTGAAATGAATTCCATGTACTAAAACCAAGTCTGGATTTTGGTAGATCCTCCAGTGGATGTAAATCCCATTGGTTTTAAATGGGTATTCTAGAAAAAACTAGACATGGAAGGATAATCCAGTACTTATAAAGTGTAATTGGTTACAAAAGGGTTTAATTTGCATCAATGCATTGACTATAATGTAAATGTTTCACCAGTTTCATTTCTAAAATCCATCAAAATTCTAAATTCCATTATACCCTTCCATGATTATGATATTTGTAAAATGGATGTTAAAATATCCTTCCTTAATGGTAACCTTCTAGAATATGTATATATGACACAAACTGAAAGATTTATAACTCTAAAGTATGCCAACAAGGATTTAAATTTTCAAGAATCTATTTATGGGTTAAATTAAGCATCCATGTCATGGAACATTTGGTTTGATGAGGCCATAAAAAAATTGGCTTCATAAAGAATAAATGTGGGGCTTGTATCTACAAATGGTTTAGTGGGTGTGCAGTCATTTTATTAATAGTATATGTCAATGACATATCACTTATTGGAAATGAGATACCAGTCATGTAGAATGTTAGG
This sequence comes from Viscum album, assembly GCA_963277665.1. Classification (NCBI taxonomy): domain Eukaryota; kingdom Viridiplantae; phylum Streptophyta; class Magnoliopsida; order Santalales; family Viscaceae; genus Viscum; species Viscum album. Next base: position 1,614,837,299 of record OY728133.1, on the reverse strand, counting down.
GCCTTGTGGAATAAATTCTTCTCCATGAAATACTTAGGCTAGGCAGCATATATTCTTGGGATCAAGATCCATTAATATAGATCCAAGATACCACTTTGCCTAAGTCAAGGTACATATTTTGAAAAAATAATGATGATGTTCAATATAGAATGATCTAATAGGGTATTTTTTCCAATGTCACAAGGCATTCAAATTTATAGGAAAATGTTTTCTTATACAAGTGAGGAAAGAAATTGAATGGAAATGATTTCGTATGTGTCAGTGATTGGGTTAGTCATTTATGTTATAATATATACTAGGATAGATATCACCCAAGCATTAAGTGTGGTAGGATGATATTAAGATGACCCTAGTGACTGCCATTGGATGGAAGTCAAGACTATCCTTATGTATCCTCAAACACGCACTTCCAAGTTTAGTACATAAAAATGTTGTGTATATTTTTTTATAAAAATGAAAAAAGAAAAATACAAAAATCATTTACATTCTAGGAACTTTTTATATATAGATTTTGGAGAATTAGATACATACATTAAAATTTAACAAAATTTTACAAAAATTAAACAAAATTCTTTATTTGTGATGCCTACTTATATGAAATAATCACCATTTAATATTCTACTAAACCTATAAAAAAATAATTTAAAAAAATGGTGAGCATTTAATTTTCTTAGTACTGGGTTTTAAAATCATTGGTAATTACTTTTAAAATAATTAATTTGGTAATATGAATACTTAGAAATAGGTTTTCAAAACATTGAAATATAAAACCATCAATTTTCAAAGCAATAATATTTTGAAATAATTCTATGGATTTATCCATTTTAAAATAATAACTTTCATGGATTAATTATAATACTCAGCATGCCATAAGAAAACCATAAGGCCAATTAGTCATATCACATGAGGGACAGAATCCCCTAGAGTTTATGGGTTCACTCTCCATACCATATTAAAACATCCAATACATTAGTGCCATAATTTTTAGAAAACATTTTAATGGTCCTGCCTTTATCACTCTTAAACCAAAATATTTTAAAAATCATACATAAATTATTTCATTAAAATGAAATAATCTTACATAACATATCATAATCATATATTACTTTTTTTACAAATTTCTAAAACATTAACTATGAGAAATCCATGATTATAAAAAAATTATTTATATTTAAAAAAATGATTAATAAATTAAATGAATACTTGAATAAAAATGTATGAAATATAAATAATTTATTTGATGATGTCCATATATAATGTTATGGATAACAGTAATGGGTATAATAAAATAAGTCACACATAAAATGATAGCTTTCATCATTTACAACTTATGGAAAAATGAATAGATCACATAAAATGATAACATTTATCATCTTTAAATAAATGATACACATTGAATGGTAACCATAAAATGATATCCTCTCTCATTGATATTTTACTTATAAAAGAAACAATTTTAAAGTTAACAATAATAAGACAAAGTTTTGTTATTGTTAAAATAATTACTTATGAAATATTTCTTTAAAAAATTGATCCTTTTCTAGAATTCCAATTATATTTAGATGGGTTTTATTTTAAATTAAAGTTTTTAAAAAAAGTAGAAATTTGGTCTTCTAAAATAGAATTTATAAGATTTTTGAAAATCCTTACATACTTCCATTATAAAATTTGAAAGTATAAATATACTTAAACACACATATATATAAATTTAAGTCAAAATATAACCCTTATAGGAGCCATAAATTTTGAAAGATTTATAATAAAAAAATACCTTACATATAAACATAATAAATATATTATATACTTTAATAAAAATAAATAAATAAATAAACTCATCCCTTATGATCCATAAATTAAAACATAAATTTTAAATTTAAAAAAATCCCTTATATTATAAATTTTGAAAAAAAATAAATATAGATAGATAAATATAAATAAATACATATATATATATATCTTTGTAAATAAAACATAAATTGATAGAATGAAATCAAACCCTTATATAAGAATATTTGGACACAATTTCTAAAAATAAAATCCCTTACCTGTAAGTGAGGAAGAGTCAGAAGTGGTTGAAACTGGACATAAGGAAAAAGAAATAGAAGGGGTTTGGGGAAGATAAATGGTTATTTTTGGGTGTGCAAAAGAGGGTTATACAATATAAAAAATTTCATCACACTAATCATTCTCAGATAAAAAATGGGTGGAAAATATAGTTCATTTTTGAAAATAAGCAAGGGGGTTTAAATTAAATAACCAAGTGGTTCATAAAACCCCATTTAATATCAAAATAATATATAAATATATAAAATTAACAATCCTTCTATGATGTTGCTTGGAAAACATGTGATTTTTAAATCTTGAAAAATTTGGATTGTGACAACATTATTAATCATATGAATCATAAATAAATTTAAAATATATAATTAATTTTTGTTCCTTATGGTGAAAGCTAATATTTATGGGTTTTGTTTCAAAAGTTTCAGTTTAATTTAACTCATTTATTTCATTTTTGGAAGGAAAAGAATCTGAGATGGGACATGAATCGAGGGAGACCACAATGGTGGAGGGGATTTGGACGGTTTGACCTACTGATTCGAGGTGCGGGATGGGAATATAGTGAGAAAGATGATCAGGGATGGATTGAATGGTTGAGATGAGCCTGGTCTTGATCAAATGGTTCAGATCACATCCCCCAGGTGAAAACCCATCCCACATCGAAACCGAGATAGATCAAGTGCCCCATTAAAATCTTAGACACGGATGCTTCTATTTTGATTACACAAACACACACACACACTGGTAACCTTATACACAAGCTCTTTTCTAGGATTAGGCCCATAATATACAAGGACTAGACTACGACTTGTGGCCCTAAATGGGTATGGCCATGTGTTTTCTCAAGATGGTCTTACTGTATGGTGCCTCCATTGAACCTAGGGCTTGACCTCTGGATTCTGGTGTGCACTTAATAAAAAAATTGTAACAAGTATTACATGTAAAAGTAAAGATATCAAAGTAACATATATATATATATATATATTATCACTTCCATTATATTTTACACTATTTAGAAAAATCAATTTATTATTTGAAACCAATTCCATGGAACAATATTTTAAATATATTAAAGTCTCAAAATTATAATATAATTTTAAAAGTTTTACTTATTAAAACATTTTCATTAAATGTTATTATCTATATTATTATTTTCAATTATCATTTTAAATCATTTAAATTTTTAAAACACCCAATGTCTATTAAAACTCTAATGGTTAAATTTTACAATGGTCACAAAAAATATTATAAATACCCATGTCTTAAGGGTATTCAAAAAACATCTCATTGTTCAATTATTTCATCCAAGAATGGTGTTATACATTCCTCTAGTTCTCAATGTTATATTTATTCTTTTTATTATTAACTTTCTAATTATAGAAGACTTGGGAGAAGTGGGCTACACATTTGGTCTTCTTGTGTTTCTTGGTGGTGATCAAGTTATTTTGTTAGGGATTTTCATGAGGTTTTTGGATTATATATTTTCTTTAGTTTAATAAAGATATAGTGTAATCAAATTTTTATTAATAAAAATATTCCTTGTTTTGTTTTATTAATATTTAAATTCTATATTTGAAACATATATTAAAAATAATAATAATAATAATACAAGTACATCATAGATTCAGATCATTACATTATTCCCCCTTAAATGAATTGCACCCTCACAATTTGTTTGTACACATATCCCACATCTTCTAATTACAACCTTGGTGTTCCTACACAAAAAAATTTATTAATATTTATTAAAAATTGTATTATAACAATTAATTTATACCTTCACTATAATCTTCAATATTGGAAATTCTTCTAAAAAGGCGGGTTTCTTCTGGTCAAATTAATCCTCAATGTGGTTTTTTAAGTTCTTCAATTTATTTTTCCCAAACAAAACATGAGAAACTAGGTTCAAACTTATGTACACAGTGATAGGATCTTGAGATAGATACATGAGGTGTGTAAATCTAAGAGACATTAAAATGTACTTGATTCCTATAGAACAAATGAAATGACTTGACTTATAGTATTTAAAAGTCTGTAAGCCTTCCATATAAACTAAAATGAAAAACTTGAAAGAGATAGGTTGTGTGGAGGTCACCCTCTTCTATAGCTTCCAGAAAATCTTCTAAAGACTCAAACTGTTTAGATAGGGTAAAACACTTGAAATGATCTTCAAAATATTTACTTGTCGTTCATTAAATGGATTTTTTTCATGCAAAATGACTAAATAGACAAAACCTGATCCTAGAAAGAATCAAATTATATCAAGGGTATTAGATATTTTATAAAGGTGTTTACAGGAGAGTTGAAGGTCTGTTAAGGATAAAAAATTGTTTGAGCATGATTTTAAAATTATCCTTTTAAGAAATTAATTTTCAGGAGACAAAAGAGTTGTTCATGTTTTCCTGCCTTCTATCTGAAAAATATTAAGAAAAAGAATTTTACTAAGAATCCATACCAAATTTTTTAATTTGTTCTAATTTTTCAAATTTATCAATAATGTCACTCTGATACCAACTATGAATCCTCAAACCCATGCTTCTAGGTTTAGTACATAAAAATGTTGTGTATATTTTTTTATAAAAAAATAAAAAATAAAAAATCAAAGAGAATTTTACATTCTAATAACATTCTTGGTATTGGTTTTGAAGAATTAAATACATGCATTATAATTTAACAAAACTGTAGGAAAATAAAACAGAAGTATTCACAAGCACTACCTCCTTATATAAAATAATCACCATTTAATATTCTACTAGACCTATGAAAAATAATTTTAAAAAAAGGTGAACATTTAATTTTCCATGTAAGGGGTTTTAAAATCATTAGTAATTACTTTTAAAATAATTCATTTGGTAATATGAATACTTAGAAATGGGTTTTCAAAACATTGTAATATAAAAAGTTCATATTATTTTGAAAACCATCAATTTTCCAAAGAAATTATATTTTGAAATAATTATGTTAATTTCACCATTTGAAAATAATAACTTTGATTGATTTATTATAATACTCAGCAATCCATAAAAAATCATAAGTCCACATAGTTGTATCATAGAAGGTACAACATCCTCTTGAGTTCATGGGTTCACTCCCCTTACCAAATTAAAACATCCAATACTTTAGTGCCATAATTTTTAGAAAACATTTTAATGGTCCTATTTTTCTAACTCTTTCCCCAAAACATTTTAAAAATCATAAATAAATTATTTCCTTAAAATAAAATAATCTTACATAACATGGCATAATCATATTTGTTTTTATAAATTTCTAAAACATTAACTAAGAGGAATATATGGTTTTAAACAATTGTATTCTTTAAAAAAGAATAAATAAAAATTCTTAATAAAATAAATGAATACTTGAATAAAAATTAATGAAATGTAAATAATGTCTAACATGATGGTCATATTCAATGTTATGGATGAAATGTTGGAAGTTGTTATGGAGAGAGAAAATAATGATGGTCACCACATTCATTTAGTTCAAAGTAGGTGACACCCTACCATTAATTCCCCTATTTAATTTGGAAACATAAATTTAATTGAGGGGTGGAAAAAGGAGGGTGAAGGTAGACTATAAAAAGGGATCTCCTCTAACAGTTTTCATTATCTGATTCATAACCAACACATCTTCATCATTGAGTGTTGTATTTTGTGAGGTGTTTCTCTGTATTTTCAAGAGATAATTTATTGAGTGTTTTCTCCTTGTAATTGAGAGATAGTTTGTACCCACATTATACCATAGTGAAATCCTTCTATTTTTCTGTGGTTTTTTACCCCTTTTATTTTGGGGGGTTTTCCATGTTATATTCGGTGTTCATTTTATTTTCATACTTTTTCACTTTATTTTTTATTTGGAAATTATCATTGTACTGAAGGGACAATTGTTTACAATCCTAACAAGTGGTATCTAAGGATGACGTTTTGGACAGATGAAATTTTGGACTGATGAATTGTCCAAATAGCGGTGAAATATGAGATCAAAAAATTCAATGGAAATAATTTTTCATTGTGGAAAATGAAGATACAAGCGGTGTTGCGAAAAGATAATTGACTATAGGAAATGGAGAGAAATCAGTCGGTGTGATGGGGGGAAATGGAATGACATGGATGGGAATGTTATTGCCAACATCTATTTGGATTTGGCAGACAGGGTCCTGTCAATAATTGTAGAGAAAAATACAGTGAAGTAAATTTGGGATACTCTAACAAAGTTGTACGAGGAAAAGTCACTCCACAACAAAATTTTCTTGATGATAAAATTATACATTCTTTGAATGGTGGAGTCATCATCAGTGATTGACCACATCAACACCCTCAATACCCTTTTTCTCAGCTAATGGTGTTGGGATATAAAATTTTGGATACTAAACGTGCAGAGATTCTGATCCAAAGTTTGGTAGATTTATATGATCAACTTGTCATCAACCTCACTAATAATATCATAATGGATATGTTTCCATTCAATGATGTTATAGATGTAGTTATGAAAGAATAAAGTCAACACAAGAGCAATGATGACAGATAGACAACTTCACACCAAGTTAAAGCTTTGTCAATGGAAATAGGAAAAATGATAGAGCGCGGTTCCAGTGGGATCCAAGATCATGGTAGGTCTAAATCAAGGAGCAAGAAGAAAAATGTTAAATGTAACAATTTTGGTAAGATGGGGAATATCAGTAAATACTGTTGGTATAAGTAGGGTGGTGATAAAAACTCTCAAGAAAATGTGGCAAGTACATCTGGAAATAGAGATGTACTAGTCAATGACGCGGTGACAACTAGTGAAGGAAGACAGCATCTCGATAACGCATAGATTATTGACTCAAGAGAAACATGGCACATGAAATCTCAATGGGAATGGTTTGACCAATATGAAAATATCCTAGAAGGACTTTTGTACATGAGGAATAATCATACACTGAAGATCATTGGAGTCGGAAAAATCAAACTGAAGATGTATGATAACATAGTATGAACCATCCAAAGAGTATTCCATGTGGAGGGTGTCAAGAAGAACATTTTGTCCTTGGGACAACTTGATGATATCATATGAAAGAATTACACTGATAAAGGTATGGTGAAGGTTGTAAAGGGAGCACTTTTGGTGATGAAGGAAGTAAGATCTCAAATAACATGTACATGATTATGGGTGAAACGCACAATAAAGCATAGATTGTTGTCACATCAACTACCTCAACAGAAGAGTTGATGATGTTATGGGCTCAGAAGATTGGCCATATATCTTAATGAGTCTTGAAAATTCTTGTAGATCAGAATTTGTTACCAGGGATTTTGAAGGTGTCCTTTCCATTTTTTAAGCATTGTGTTTTGAGTAAGCAACACAGGTTGAAGTTTAGAATTTCAATGGTGAGGAGCAAGGAGGTCGTGGAGTTGATTCATTATAGCATTTAGAAAGCACTGCTTATGTACCTAAAAAGATGAAGGTACTTTGTATCTTTCATTGATGACTATTTTGGGAGATGTTGGGTGTTTCTAATCAAGAGAAAATTTAATGTCTTTAATGTATTCAAAACATTCAAAGCACAGAAGAAGATTGAATATGAAAAGAAGATCAAGTGTTTGAGGGTTGACAATGGTGGAGAATATACAAGTGGGGAGTTTTATTTTTTCTTCAAAAAGAAGGTATCAAGAGACAGTTCATGGTGGTATACACTCCTTAGAAGAATGGATTGTTAGAGTAGATGAATAGAACCTTATTGGATAGAACAAGGGTGATGTTGAAGATTGCAAGAGTTACCGAGATGTTCTGGGCAGAAGTAGTAAATATTTCCTGCTATGTGATCAATTGATCCCATTAAGTGGAAATTGATCTGAAGATTTCAATGGAGATGTGGACCAGTAAACCCACTGATTATTCTCAATTAAATACTTTTGGAAGTCTTGTATATTCACTGTTTCATGACCCGGAAAGATCGAAGTTGGACTCAAGATCCAGGGAGTGTATCTTCTTAGTATATGTTGATAGTGTGATGGGGTATCATTTGTGGGATCCCATTTCCCAAAAAATTATCATTAGTAGAGATGTCATATTTTCTAAATACAAAGTGAAAATGACGATTGATAATGACACAGAGAAAGAGATTACATAAACTATAACCGTCGAGGTGAAGGATGAAACAAAAGAAGAACCAGTTCCCTCTGAGGCATTACCAAAACACGATGATCAAGTACCTAATGATCCTAGACTACAATGGTCAAATCGAGAGAAAAGAGTTCTAATATGGAGGTATACACTCCTTAGAAGAATGGAGTGGTAGAGCAAATGAATATAACCTTGTTGGACAGAATAAGGGCGATGCTGAAGATTGCAAGAGTTACCAAGTCATTCTGGGCAGAAGTATTAAATATTTCTTGCTATGTGATAAATTGATCCCCTTCAGTGGCAATTGATTTGAAGATTCCAATGGATATGTGTACTGGTAAACCCACTGATTATTCTCAATTACATACTTTTGGACGTCTTGTACATGCAATGTTTCATGACCAAGAAATATTGAAGTCAGACTCAAGATCCAGGGAGTGTATCTTCTTAGTATATGTTGATGGTGTGAAGGGGTGTCATTTGTGGAATCCCATTGCCCACAAACTTATCATCAGTAGAGATGTCATCTTTGCTAAATACAAAGTGAAAATTATGATTGATAAAGACACGGAGAAAGATATTATATAAACTATAACTGTCAAGGTGGAGGATGAAACAAAGGAAGAACCAGTTTTCTCTGAGGCATTACCAAAACACGATGATCAAGTACCTAATGATCCTGGACTAAAATGGTCAAATCGAGAGAAAAGAGTGCTAATATGGAACTAAGATTATGTCACTGAGTAAAATTTTGTGTAATGATTATTGACAAAGGATAGAGATCCATCATCTCTTTTGGAGGCAACCCAAAGTCTGGATGTATCTTCATGGATAGAGGTGATTCCAGAGGAACTTGAAGCCCTAAACAAGAACACGAATTGGGATCTTATTCCAGTACCTCACAGACGGAAGGCCATTGGGAACAAATGGGCCTACAAGATCAAGAGGGATAAAATAGACCCGATGGAGAGATATCATGCGATACTAGTGGTCAAAGGATATGCTCAAAAGGAAGGTATCAATTTTAATGAAATATTTTCTTATATTGTTAGACTGATTACTATTCAATTAGTTCTGGTGATGTGTGCTACATACACTCTACATCTAGAGCAACTAGATGTAAAAAAACTTTTCTCTATGGCGATATTCATGAATAACTCTATATGCTCCAACCAAAAGGTTTTTCTGAAGAGGGTAAAGAGAACTTTGTTTGTAGGTCAAAAAAATCTATGTACGGTCTCAAATAGGCACCAAGGTGTTGGTACAAGAGATTTGATTTCTATATCCTGATCCTTGGATAACAAATAATTAATTCAGATCCTTGTGAATATTTCAAGTGTCTAGATGGTAATTATTTTATCATTATACTATTTTATATGGATGACATGTTGGTTGAAGGCCCCAGTAATGATCAAATATAGGAGATAAAGGTGCAATTGGCTAGAGAGTTTGATTTGAAAGACTTGGGACCCAAAAACATGATTCTTAGAATACAGATTTACCGGGACATGAATAATGGAATGATTTAACTATCGCAGAATAATTATTTGAGGAAAGTCTTGAAGTGATTCAACATGAAAGTATAAGAAAATTTATACCCCTATTCCCATTAATTCCAAGTTATCCTCCATGATGAGTCCAAGCAGTGAAGCAGAGAGAATGGAAATGTCTCAAGTTCTGTATGCATTAGTAGTGGGGAGTCTAATTTTAGCTATGGTTTGTACTAGATTGGACATTGCATATCTAGTGAGAGAATTTAGACGATACATGGAGAATCTAGTATGGGATCATTGTAGAATGGTGAAGAGGATCCTGAGATACATAAAGGAAACCTCAGATGTTAAATTATGTTTTGGAGGATCATATTTCACTATTAGAAGCAATGTAGATTTAGATTTTATAGGTGATTATGACTGGAGAAAATCAACTTCTGGTTATGTGTTTACTCTTTCAGGAGGAGCTGTGAGTTGGATTTCAAAGTTACAGTCATTTGTGGCTTTATCAAATATAGAGGTGATGTACATGGTAGCTACATAGAAAAACAAAGTGGCGATTTGGATGATAAGGTTATTAGAGGATCTCAAGAAAAAATAGAATCATAATTCATTGTTTCTTGATAGTCAGAGTGTCTTGCATATTTCATGGAATTTATCTTTTAATTCTAGTATGAATCACATTGGTGTACAATATCATTTTGTTCGAGATGTGGTGGAGTAAGGAAGTGTGGACGTCTAGAAAATTCACACTAAATAAAATCTAAAAGATTTCCATATGAATGCCATTGATTCTTATACGTTCAGATGGTGTAGATCCTCGAGTGGCCTTGTAGAGACATCATCAGGAGGTTTGGAAGATTGAAAGGATGTGTAGAGATGTGATTGACACTTAATCAAATCTCTAAGTGGGATATATGTTAGAAGACGTTATAGAGAGAGATTAAAATGATGGTCACCGCATTCATTTCTTCCAAAGTAGGTGACACCCTACCATTAATTCTCCCATTTAATTTGGTAATAGAAATTTAATTGAGGGGAGGCCAAAAGAGGGTGAAGGCAGGCTATAAAAGGGGATATCCTCTAATAGTTTTCATCATCAGATTCATAAGTAAGACATCTTCATCCTTGAGTACAGTATTTTGTGAGGTGTTTCTCTATATTTTAAAGAGATAATTTCTTGAGTGTTTTCTCCTTGTAATTGAGAGAGATTTTTTACCCTCATTTTACCATAGTGAAATCCTTCTATTTTCCCATGGTTTTTTACCACTTTCATTTTGGGGGTTTTTCCACGTTACATCTGGTGTTCATTTTATTTCCATACTTTTTCACTTTATTTTTTATTTTTCAATTATCGTTGTATTGAAGGGCCAATTGTTTATGATCCTAAGATAAAATTCATGAACATAATAAAATAATTCACACATAAAATGATAGATTTAATCATTTAAAACTTACTGCAAAATGAATAGATCATATAAAATGATGACATTTATCATTTATAAATAAATGATGCACATCAAATGATAATCATAAAGTGATATCTTCTCTCGTGGAGATTTTATTTATAAAAGAAATAAAAATTAAGCTTAAAATAACAAAATAATGTTTTTTTATTGTTAAACAAATAACTTATGAAATAATTCTTTAAACTATTGATTCATTGTAATAATTTTAATTATCCATATATGGGTTTTATTTTAAATCAACGTTTTAAAAAAAAGTAGAAATTTTGTTTTCTAAAACAGACTTGATAAGATTTATGAAAATCCTTACATGCTTCCATTATAAAATTTTAAAGTATAAATATAATTAAACATATATATAAAAATTTAATAAATCAAAATATAGCCCTTATAAAAACCCTAAATTTTGAAATAATTATAATAAAAGAAATCCTTTACATATAAACATAATAAATAGATTATATACTTTAATAAAAATAAATAAATAAATAAATTGATCCCTTATAATCCAAAAATTAAAAATTAAAATTAAAATTTAAAAACAATCCCTTATATTATAAACTCTGAAAAGAAATAAAAATATATATATAAATATAAATTCATATAGATATATATATATATATATATATATATATCTTTATAAATCAAACATAAATTGATAGAATAAAATCAAACCCTTACAACATAATATTAAGACACAATTTAGAAAAATAAAATCCCTCACCTATAAGTGAGGAAGAGTCAAAAGTGTTGGCTTCTACATATAGGGAAGAAGAAATAGAAGGGGTTTGGGGAAGATAATCAGGTATTTTTGGGTGTGAAAAAGAGGGTTATATAATGTAAAATTTTTAATCACACTAATCCTTCTTTGATTAAAAAATGGATGGAAAATTATATTAATTTTTGAAAATAAGCATGGGTTTTAAATTAATCAATAAAGTGGTTTGAAAAACCCCATTTAATATCAAAATAATATATAAATATATCAAATTCATCATCCTTCAATTTCATAGCTTTAAAAATAGGTAATTTTAAAATATTGATGCTTTGTATCATGATAAGATTTTCAATCATATGAATCATAAAGAAATCAAATATATATATATATATAATATTTATTCCTTGCGATAGAAGCCAAGATTTAGGGGTTTAGTTTCAAAAGGTTTGGTTTAATTTAAATAATTTATGTCATTTTTGGAAGGAAAAGAATCTGAGATGGGCCATGATTCGAGGGAGATGGCAATGGTGGAGGGGAATTTGACATCTTGACCTACTCGTTAGAGGTGCGGGGTGGGTATCTAGTGAAGAAGATGATCGGGGACGGCTTGAACAGTTCATATGAGTCCGATCTTGATTGGATGATTCAGATACCCCCCCCCCCCCCCCAGGGGTGGAACACTACTAAAAAACAGGAATTTAACAGCACTGGTATTTAGGAGAGCTAGAAGAAAATGCGTATAAATGGAATATTTATCAGTGCTAAAAAAAAGAACAGATAAATTTAACCTTTTATCAGTTCTTTTATTTTATCACTAATAAAGTAAACCTTTAATAGTGATTTATTTTTAGTGCTAATAAAGGGTATCCATTATCAATGCTATATTTTTAGCACTGATAAAGAGTTCCCTTTATCAGTGATTTATATTTAGCATTGATAAATATTTCTTTCATGAACTCATTTTTAGCACTGATAAAATGAAAAAATTAAATAAATTAAAAAAAAATGTGTTTATTTAAAAAAATAAAAACTTTATTAATTAAATAATTATTGATAAAAATTAATTTATTGATTATATATTATTAAATAGTAAACAATTTATTAATTAGATAATTATGATAATTAATGTTATTAAATTGTATATATTAAAGTATATAAATATGATTTATATATTTAAAAATATTTATTCATTTTATATTAAATAGTCATATATTTATTGAATAATGATATATAATTAAAAATTAATATGAATTAAAAAATATTGACTAATTGCATAGTACTCAACATATAATTGAATATCGTTCAATTTTTTAATTTAATATAGATCAAATGTGTGTTATATTGATTTCACATATACGTAATTTGTCACGACCTGTCCCCCAGGGCCCATGTTGTGACTACCCCAAGCCCACCTTCTATAGGCCAGGGGTTGGAAACTAGCACCGGAAAGGCATATCCCTAAAATGGGAAGGCATTTCCTTTAAACCTATACAAACACACAGTCCAAGAACACAACAAGATGCAACCACGAAGTAGAACTGTAGTAGTAAAAGTTTGTACTAAAGGTAAAGGGTCGGAATACAAGCCCAACTGAAAGATATAATACAATAGAAAAATAAAAAACAGCTCCTGAGATCATCCTCCAAGGATCTTACCTAAATGGTAGTTACATATCATCTCCACATCCCTCCACATCAACCGTCACCACTGTCCACCGTTAGGTCCTATCTCCCTGAGTCCCAGTCAAGGTTGCCCGTCGTCTGCACAAGACACAACAAGGTGAGGGCGAAGCCCATGCAGGGGTGAATATAACAATACCCATTAGAGACCTCGAGACCCCCAAAGGTCTCTCATAATTCCATTAAGAAAAACCACAATCATGATATCAATCACAAATCACAAAGCAATAGACATAGTTCAAACTAGGTAAAACTTAATTATAGTAGTACAGATGATTACTCGTAAAGCTAGATCATCTTATTTTGTCAAGAGGCACTGATGCTGACCTATATAGGATCGATAGTTACTAACCCCCTCAAGACCCACATAGGATCGATAGATCCTGATCCACATAGAATCGCTAGGTGATCATGCACACAGAATCTCTTAGTGCTGATTCACATAGAATCGTTGGGTGCTGATTCACACAGAATTGTTGGGTGCTGATTCACACATAATCGCTCGGTGATCATTCACACAGAATCACTCAGTGATGATTCACACAGAATCTCAAGGTGCTGATTCACACAGAATTGCTTGGTGATGATTCACACATAATTGCTCGGTGCTGATTCACACAGAATCGCTCGGTGCTGATTCACACAGAATCGCTAGGTGTTGATCCACACAGGATCGCCCTTCATTCTTCACGTCTTAGCCAGCCAAAGGATTCCCGCTCATAGTACACTTATCTCTAGGGGAAAACACTCCTCAATCCATCGTTCATATTTCAAATAACATGAATTCCCATGAAGAAGTTACCCAATGATCTGTCATGTCATAAGGGTTTCAACACAACAGACGGCGCGTCAATCGGACACCCGGTCTGTAACTTATTGGAATTTTAATACCGAGGGCCCGGTTCGATTCGGAGTTGATCCAAATCAGTTGTACAACAACTTTCTCCAAAACTCTCATTGAGTATTTGAAAAGGACCGTCTCTCTCTAAGGATCCCAGCGTCATAGATGGTTTGTCAAACGGACGTCTGGTTTGCAAGATATGGTCTTTTAAGCGTATCTGGGCCTGAGAGGGGTCTGGGTCTGGTCCGACCCGGTTGGCTAACCTAGACAAAACTGGTCTGGGCTGATCTAGGCTACCCCAGCTGGGTAGGGCCACGGTGGCTCGGCCCGCTGGCTGGTGCGACCCGTGCGGGCATCGCGCGGTCCACCTCCCGAACGGCTCAAAGAGTCGTTCAGCTCTTTAATTGGCGACAACAGCTGGCGCCGCCTTGGTGTTCGCAGGACCCATAGGGAGAGAGTCCCTCCTTTCACCATGGCTTCGAATCTACAGCCTACTTCATCGTGGTGCACAATGGCATGCTGCCTCCCGCCTCTGTGGCTAGCTGAGAGTTGGCCCCCTATTCGTCGATCCTGGCGTCGAGTAGCGCCACCCTCATCTGCGGTCGGCGATCGCTGGCTGCCGTCAGCCCCGATCGTCGGTGCCACACTAGAATATCTTCCACATGCCACTGGGTGAGCTCCAGTGGTCTGTTCTTTCTTTTGGATGCTTCTACAGCCCACTCAAGATACCACTGTAAGATAAACTTTATTATTAAACCCCCTACCTCAAGTTCCATTGGATGTGTTGTGGTTATGGAGGGAGAAGAGTACTCTTTGGATGGAGTCACCGGCATTCATGGATCCCAGATTGTTGTTGCCTAAGATTCCGTCCTCTGCTGGGGGAAGTTTCCACAAAACTTTTTCAGAGGTTCCTCACTTGATGAAGTCATGTCAAAAACCTCAGCCTGAGCTTCATTTAAATAGAGGTGGAGGGTGAGTAATGCATCAAAAGAATTAATGAGGTTCATTAATGAGTTTAAAATTAATGAACCTATTAATTCCTAATAGTGTGGTTACACAATTGAAGAGTCAATCCATTAAATGGATTGAAAACCCATCGGTCCCGCCATCACCGCTCAACAGGAGTTAGGATAACAAAATAACATTTTTTATGTTATTTTATTATTTTTTTAAAAGTCACAAAAACTAACTTTTTCACCCGACCAATTGCGATCAAAGTTAATCCTTCCTTAAGTGAATCCTAGATCTATGAGTTCTATGGTGCCCTCAGATTCAATTTCGAGCACTAGTTCAAAAGATAGAAATCTTCTCTCGTACGTTTACTGAATGTACCTTAAAAAAAGTTCAAAAATTATTAACAGTCACCCTCAACCTGCACTGATCAAGGTTAGGCTCTGCCTAAAGGAAACACACCCTCATGAGCTCAATGGTACTATCGGATTTCCAATCTGTGCTACCATTTAGGAGTTATATAATTTAACTATAAAATAATTGTTACTTAATTATTTTACTTGCGGCCAAAAACTAACTTTCACTTTTGGCCCATGCCGGCCAAAGTTAGGATCTGACATAAGAAAATCATACTCTCACGAGTTCAGTGGTGGTCTAATATTTTTAATCTGAATCCTCGTTTGTGAGTTATAAGCATTTGAAAAATAAAATAATTTTATTTAATTGTTTTATTTACGGTTATTCCATTTTTTGGTTTTTCTCGCTCGAGGTCTGCGCCGACTAAACTTAAGTTGCACCTAGGATAAACCCACCATCCAAAACGCGATGGTGATCTCAGATTTCTGATTCGGGCACCTATTTAAGAGTAATTCTACTTTTTTTGGAAAAAGACTCATGCAGGCTATTTTAAGCTTAACACTTTTTTCGACGGATCATTTCGGGCACTCTGGGCCTCAGAATCACGTGCCGTCAGATTTCACGGTACCGTAAAAATTCCATATAATTAAAAAAAAATATACAGAATTTATGGTTCATTACATTCTCCGCACCTTAGGGAGTTACGACCCTTAAAGACAAAAAAATGGCAAATTAAAAAGTGGTGGTACTGAGCACGTATATGAGCCTCCTGCTCTCATGTGCTCTTCTGGAGATTCTCGTGCTGCCAACAAACTCGCAACAAAGGAATCGACCACCCATGAAGGAATTCCTTCTGTCGATCCTCTATCTCCATCGGGAACTCCACATATTTCACTCTATCGTCGATGTTCGGCTCTCTCCAATTGATAATGTTCAATGGATCATGCACGTACCTCCTCATCTGTGACACATGGAAAAAATTATGCACCTGGTGCATCTATTGTGGAAGAGATACATGGTACACCACCTCACCTACTCTGCTGAGGATCTGGAAAGGTATGATTAACCTCAGAGATAGCTTGTCATTGTGACCAATCCTCCGTAATCCTCGTCAGGGTGAGACCCGAAGGTAGACTTGGTCTCCCTCCTCAAACTCCAAGGGTCTCCCTCTCCTATCAGTATAAGACTTATGCCGGTTTTGTGCAGTCTACATCCAAACCTAGATGATCTACACCTTCTCTGTGGTAGCATGTACCAACTCTGGACCCATAAGTACTGACTCCCCTGGGTCTATCCAGCATAGAGATTATCTTCAAGGTCGCTTGTACAGGGTTAAAAATAGAGCCATGCTGATGTTGGAGTGATAATTATTATTTTATGTGAAATACACTAGTGTCAGGTGGTCCTCCCAACTGCATCCAAAATCAAGAAAACAAGCACGAAGCATGTCCTTTAGTGTCTATATGATCTGCTCTATCTATCCTCCAGCCTGAGGGTGAAAGGCGGTGCTTAAGCATAGCTGGTTCCCAAATGCCTCATACAATACCTTCTACAAGTATGATGTAAAACCAGCATCAGGATCCTAAACGATCGTCGATGGCACCCCATGAAGTCGTACAATCTTCTATACATAGAGACTTCCCAATCCCTCTACTAATCCCTGCTCTCTAATGGGTAGAATGTGGGCCAACTTGGTGAGTCAACCAACGATCACCCATATGGTGTCATGGCCCCTGGATGGATGTGTTAGCCCCATCACAAAGTCCATGGACACACTATCCCACTTCTATTCTGGCACCTTGAGTGGATGAGCTAAGCCTACTGGTACTTGATGCTTGGTCTTCACTTGCTGACAAGTGAGGCATCCTGATACAAACCCTACCATAGTTTTCTTCATCCCTAGCCACCAGTACTAACATAGGAGGTCCTGGTACATCTTCGTCACACCCGTATGTTCTTCCAAAGGGGATGCATGGAACTCCATCAACACCTCCTCTCGCAGCGGCACTGGTACCATGGTGCATCTCTAAATAGGATGACGTGCTTCCCAATATCAGAAAATCCATCATGAGCCTGTCCTAAGGAAATCTGAATACGTTAGGCCTCATAGTCTACATCCCCAAGTTGTGCCTCCCTAACTCGCTGAAGGAGTGGGGGAGTAACAATCATAGACTGGAGATAATTTTCTCTATCACTATCCACTAAGGATAACTACAATGCAGCTAGCTACTTTTTCACCTCACTCAGTAGCTGTAGATGAGACCTCATGCTGAGTGTGTTTTCTACTACGTTCCCCTTCCAAGGAGTGTATAATTTCTCAAAGTTATAGCCCTAGAGGAACTCTAGCCATCACCACCATCTCAAGTTTAGGTCCTTCTATGAGAAGATATACTTGTTACTCTTGTGATCGTAGTAGATAGTAAATTTTTCTTTCAACTATACTCTCAGCTCCCAGAGCTCCATGGGATCCATTAGATATTCAGTTGTAGATATCGGTGCCATCCCTTGGTACAAGCCAATACAGATGTCCTTCTCCCTACAGGGAGGTAATCCTAGAAACATCTTTAGAAAGGATTTTTCCACTCTGCCACTATTATTGGGAACTGAAAACTCAAACTCCTGCTATCATGAGGGTGAGGATGGCCGACTCAAGAGTGATCAGTTACACCCTCCTATGAATGAGTTTAACATGTGCTACCTGGATTTCCTTTTTCCCTAACCAAGGAAAATCCCCTTCCAACATTGTAGATATACCACAATCTTTTTTCCTAAAATAGTTAATCTGAGCATGAACTGTGGATGACCAGTCCATACACCAACTAACGTCGTAAGGCCTTGATGTTTCCACCAAGAGTTTCCAACCAAAACTCTTACCTCAAAGGTCAGATCACACTGTCGGCATAAGTGTGATTATCAAGTCTCCTCCCATAGCTATCTCCAAATATAAGGGTCAGGCCAACGGTTTAAACGGAATCTCTAGGTCTTGAACAAGATTCATGACAAGAAGGAAAGATTTGTACCTAGGTCTATTAATATGGTAGCTAATAGTATACATAGACCATACCTCGAATAATTCCTAGAGCCCTTGGGTCACACTCCTTGACCGCATGCAGCTACTCCATTCCCATGTCCTCCAGTTCCCTGAGCCTAGTGGGGACCACATTGGGTGGTGGTTTTAACATGTAGAAATGTATAACACCTCATGCTGCTCTCCTAGATCCTATTCCATGTTTGTTGCCCTGCAGATTCATTTGTCCCTATCACTTCCTCTTCCCAAAACATTTTACACGTCCAAGTCTCAGAGACTGACGTCGGTCTCCTGCTTTCCCACTGCTGACATTCACTAGCTGCATCTACTCATCCAAATAATTTTCAACCAGTAAGGTTCTCTCTAGTACCCTAACATAAGTAGGAATGCACAGAGGGATAGTGCCAGCTCGGATGTCCTAAAACACATCTCACTCGGAGGTCCGATCCCTAAAGCATTGTCATATCGTATTCATCGAATACATGGAATGATAGGTACACCTCTATGAATACTCAGCTACTGATATGTCATCCTATCAAATCTATATAAGCTCTTAGGAACACAAACCCCTTAGATTTTTATGGCAAGAGACCCCCTTCTCTAAGAAAGGTTCTCAAGATCTATCCATGGAAAAGTCACCTCATTGTAATATAGGGGTAATCTAAACCCTCCCTTCACCCTGTGGAGCCACATAGAATTCTCACTATCGGGACCACCATCTGATCTAATGGTGCTATGGCTAGATGGTAACTCGGTCACCACCTCAAGCCAGTCCTTAGTCACCTGTGAGTTAGGCTCACCTCGAAACCTGAGGGATATTTTCACTAAAACTCTTGTAAGGAACTGAGCCTATAAGTGTCCTCTATTGGTAGCACCGGTAGTAAGTTCTGACCAACGGGTAGTGGTATCACTGGGACACTGCCCAAAGGTACCATCTCAGGCAACAGTCCTTGTATTGAAGCCTCAACACACTGTAGACCATCCTTATGGCCACTCATTGGAATCTTGGCTAGTTGTCTTCGTAGAGGAATCTTGAAATAGAATCAAGATGAACCACCGTCAAAAATTTATACCTAGTGAGCTAACTCAAAGAGATCAAGGAAAAAACATTTTTAAAACACATGCAACTAGTTTTTTCATGTACCGATCTAGAAAACAGAACTCAAGGTCCTGCTATATGGATACGTCGGCCACTGCACCAACACTGGACTCCCTAGACTGAAATACGATCTCAAGACACTTAACACTATTTCTCCAAGATAAAAACACAACAGACTTCTGGTCTTTGTGGTAGGACTGATGACCCTTTGATACCACTTTGTCACGACCCGTCCCCCGGGGCCGGTGTCGTGACTACCCCAAACCCGCCTTCTATAGGCCAGGGGTTGGTGACTAGTACCAGAAAGGAATATCCCTAAAACAGGAAGACATTGCCTTTAAACCTTTACAAACACACAGTCCAAGAACACAACAAGATGCAACCACAAAGTAAAACTGCAGTAGTAAAAGTGTTTACTGAATGTAAAGGTTCGGAATACAAGTCCAACTGAAAGATACAATACAACATAAAAATAGAAAACAACTCTTGAGATTTTCTGCCAAGGATCCTACCCGAAGGGTAGGTACAGATCGTCTATACAACTCTCCACGTCAACCATCATCGTCGTCCACCGTTAGGTCCTAGCTCCCCAAGTCCTAGTCAAGGTTTTCCGACATTTGCACAAGACACAACAAGGTGTGGGTGAATCCCATGTAGGGGAGAGTATAAAAATACCCAATAGGGACCCCGAGAACCCCGAAAGTCTCTCATAATTCCACGAAGGAAAACCACAAGCATGATCTCAATCACAAATCACAAAGCAATAGACACATCTCAAACCAAGTATAACTTAAGTACAGTAGTACAGATGATTAGTCATAAAACTGGATCATCTTATTCTGTCAAGAGGCACTACTGCTGACCCACATAGTATTTATATGTACAAACCCTCGCAAGACCCACACAGGATCGATAGGTGATGATCCACACTAGATCGCTAGGTGCTGATTCACACAGAATCGCTAGGTGCTGATTCACACAGAATCGCTAGGTGCTGATTCACACAGAATCACTAGGTGTTGATTCACACAGAATTGCTCGGTGTTGATTCACAAAAAATATTTGGGTGTTGATTCACACAGAACCACTCAATTCTGATTCACATAGAATCCCTCAGTGCTGATTCACATAAAATCGCTAGGTGGTGATTCACACAGAATCGCTGGGTGTTGATTCACACAGAATTTCTTAGTGTTGATTCACACAGAATCGCTTGGAATTGATTCACACAAAATCGCTAGGTACTAATTCACACAGAATCACTCGGTGCTGATTCACAAAGAATCCTTAGGTGCTGATTCACACAAAATCACTTGGTGGTGATTCACACAGAATCATTGGGTAATGATTTACACAGAATCACTGGGTGCAGATTCACAGAGAATCGCTCGGTGTTGATTCACACAAAATAGCTCGGTGCTGATTCACATAGAATTGCTCAATGTTGATTCACACAGAATCGCTAGATTTTGATTCACACTGAATCACTCGGTGCTGATTCACACAGAATCACTAGGTGCTGATTCACACAGAATTGCTCGATACTGATTCACACAGAATCACTAGGTGATGATTCACACTGAATTACTCGATGCTGATTCACACAGAATCTCTAAGTGCTTATCCACATAGGATCTCTCTTCATTCTTTACGTTTCATCCAACCACAGGATTCCCGCTTATAGTTCGCTTGTTTCTGGGGGAAACCGCTCATCAAGCCAGCGGTCGTATTTCAACGAGCACGAAGTCCCAGGAAGAAGTTACCCAATGATCTGTTATGTCTTAAGGGTTCCAACACAATAGACGACACATCAATCGAACACCTGGTCTATAAGTTATTGGCATTTTAGTGCCAAGGGCCAGGTTGGATTCAGAGTTGATCCAACCCGGTTATACTCCAACTTTCTCCAAAACTCTTGTGAAGTATTTCAAAAGGAACATCTAACTCCAAGGATCATAGCACCATAAACAGTTTGTCAAACAGACGTCTGGTTCCCAAGATACGGTCTTTTAAGAGTATCTAGGCTCGAGAGGGGTCCGGTTCGACCCGATTGGCCGACACGGCCCAACCCGGTCTGGGCTGACCCGACCCGGACCGATTGGGCTGGGCCTCGGTGGCTCGGCCCACCGGCTGGTGCGACCTGTGCATGGGTCACTCGGTCCACCTCCCGAATGACTCAAAGAAACATTTGGCTCTTTAATTGGTGGCATCAAGTGGCACCACCTAGGTATCTGCGGGACCCGCAGGGAGCGGGTCCCTCCCTATGCTGGGGCTTCAAAGTCACGTCTTGCTTCACCGCAGCGCGTGACAGCGCGCTGCCTCCCACCTCCGCGACTGCTCGAGAGTCGGCCGCTTGTTCATCCATCGTAGTGTCGTGTAGCGCCGGCCTCATCTGCGGCAGGCTCGTCGGTGCCGTTGCACCGGTCGTCGGTGTCGTCGCGCCGGTGTCACACTGGCAGATCTTCTGCGGGCCACCAGGTTAGCTCCAGTGGTCCGTTCTTCATTCCGGACGCACCTACAGTCCTCCCGGGATGCCGCCGTCATTGCGTGTCACCCGGTTTCCTCTTTCCGCCGAGTTGAAAATCGTCCCATGAAGAACGCATCAAGAAACAAAGCAGTTGAGGGTCTGGGCCTTGTTCGTTTAGTCTACACCATCCGCGTTAACATCATAATAGCTGGCAGTGATTTAATTCAACAAAGATAAACATTATTATTAAACCCCCTACCTTGAGTTTCGTTGGAGGTGTCACCGTTGTGGTAGGAGTACAGTCCTCTTTGGATGGAGTCGCCGACATTCGTCGATCCCAGATCATCGTCGCCCAAGATTCTATCCTCCACCGGTGAAAGTTGTTGTAATACTTCGCCAAAGGTTCCTCGCTTGATGAAGTAGTGTCAAAAACCACAACCCAAGCTTCATTTAAATAGAGGTGGAGGGTGAGTAACACATCGAAAGAATTAATGAGGTTCATTAATGAGTTTTAAATTAATGAACCTCTTAATTCCTAATAGTGTGGTTATGCAATTGAAGAGTCAAGCCATTAAATGGATTGACACCCCATCGGTACTACCACCGCCGCTCAACCGGAGTTAGGATAATAAAATAACAGTTTTTATTTTATTTTATTATTTCTTTAAAAGTCACAAAAACTAACTTTTTCTCCCAACCAACTATTATCAAAGTTAATCCTCTTTTAAGGGAATCCCAGCACTGCGAGTTCAACGGTGCCCTTGGATTTCAATTCTGAGCACCGGTTCAAAAGATAGAAATCGCCACCCCCACGTTTACTGAATGTACCTTAAAAAAGTTAAAAAATTATTAACAGTCACACTTAACCTACATCGGTTGAGGTTAAGCTCTGCCTAAGAGAAACACACACTCACAAGCCCAATGGTGCTCTTGGATTTTCAATCCGAGTTACCATTTAGGAGTTATAGAATTTATAAATAAAATAATTGTTACTTAATTATTTTATTTGCGGCCAAAAACTAACTTTCACTATTGGCCCGCGCCTGCCAAAGTTTGGATCTGCCTAAGGAAATCATACCCTCATGAATTCAGTGGTGGTCTTGTATTTTTAATTCGAGTCACCATTCGTGAGTTATAAGCATTTTAAAAATAAAATAATTTTATTTAATTATTTTATTTATGGTTATTCCATTTTCGGATTTTCTCACTAGAGGTCTGCACCAACTAAACTTAATTCACGCCTAGGGTAAACCTGTCATCCTGAACGCAACGGTGCCCTCAGATTTCTGATCTAGGACCTGTTTAAGATTTATTCCACTTTTTCAGGAAAACAACTCACACGCACTATTTTAAGCTTAACACTTTTTTCAACGGATCATTCCTGGCACTCCAGGCCTCAGAATCATGTGTCGTCAGATTTCGCGGTCCCAGAAAAATTTCATATAGTTAAAAAAAATACAGAATTTCCAAGTCTTTACATAATTGATGCATTTTTATATACAATATGAACACACACAGAACTTATCCATTTTTTTAATATTGTTAATGTATATGTTTTCTTAATTTATTCAATTTCACTCATTTTTAACATATATATATGCATGCACTCAAAATTAGATATTCATTAATAATTATAAAAATATATTTTTAAAAAATATTTATAAATAAATATATTTATAAATGTACGTTTACTATATTTATAAATTTATATATTTATAATTATAAATAATTAAATATTTTTTTTAAATGTATTTATATAATTATAAATAATTAATTATATATATTTAAATAATTATTAATTTTATAATAAATTTACTTAAATAATGAATATATATACTATATTTATATTTATATATAATTATTAAATATTTATATATAATGATATAAAAATTATTTTTCAAAAATATTTCTAAAATTATAAATAAATAATTATAAAATTATAATAAATATATTTAAAAGGGAATATATCTACTATATTTATATTTATATTTATTTATTAAGTATATATAAATATTTCCAATTTTTTATTTATAATTATTATTATAAATCCTTTAACAATTCTTCATTAATAAGTGTTGATAAAAGCATCTTTATGAGGAATTTTTTCGCACTGATGTAGATTAGAGTTTATCAGCATTAAATAAAGCACTGATAAAATGAACATTTTTCAGAGCTATAAATCTAGAGTAGATAAAGATTGGTTTTGTCATTGTTTTTTAGCACTGATAAAGACCTATCTTTATCAGTGCTAAATAAGTATTGCTAAAAGTGTCCCGATCCATTTTAAAAACCCTAACTATAACACCCCAGGCTTCCATGGTACAATTCTCTTTGAATAATACAGTAGCGTGTGTTGTATGCAACTTCGAGATTCTAACACACCGTGACCAATCAAAGTAGCCATTATGAATAGTAATACCCACTTTTTGAAATTTTATAAATTTTATTTCTTAAAATGGACTTCATTTTTGGATTCTGAATATTGAAATTAGCCTAGGGTAAAATTTTAGAACTTTTCGGATAACTTTTATATTTTGATGAATAGTGAAAATTACTAAATTTTAATTAAAAACAACTTTTTTAATCAAAATAATTAATAGTGATAAATTATAAATTTGAGTGGTTTTGAAGTATATTTAGAATATATTTTTACCATTTAATATAATTTTGGTCATTGGACATAATTTCACAATTAAACCGGACAAAAACAAGTGTCAATCTTTTGATAGTTATTATATCTTAAAAACATGCTTTTTGTTTTGACATCGGGAATTAATTTTAAATTAATTTCTGCCACTTATGTATTTTGAATTTGAAAAAATGGATTCCATATTTGGAATCAGTATGTCCAAATTGTGTAAATAGGTAACTTTTATTTTTAAACATTTTGAATAATTACATCAGTAAATATTTTATTTACCATGGTTAAAGGGTAAATCCGGTAAATAAGGGTAAAAAAATAATATTATAATAATAATAAATTACCCTAAAACATGTTCTAACCTTATTTGTGGATACATATCTGGCCATGGGCATCTTTGGGTCGATTTTGGGACCCCATGGAGCCAGTTGTAGGTGGTAGGGACACTTTATATTAATTAAGTTAAAATAAATACAAAAATGACATAAGCTTATATCTTTTAGAAAAACAATTTTTACATAGGGTTATATATGTTATATTTTCAATTATAAATATTAATTATAAATCTAAAAATATTCCTACATAATGATATTTTATTTATGATTTTTAGACATTAAATAATTTAATTTATTTATGACACAATGATGATGCAATAATTACCTTATTAGTAAAATATTAAAATAATTGATATTATAAGTACCCAAATAAATATAATTTGAGACTTTTAATGAATCCCACGAATTTCATAGGTTGATATGACATTTTAGAGTTGATTAAATGAATTTGGTTTGAATTAATAAAGTTGTTAAGACTTTAACAAAAATCAATTATTGAATAGTGTCAAAATTGACATAAAAGAGTTTTTAAAACAAATATTATATTATTAATTGATATTTAATTCCTAAAAATAAAATTTTCGGCCAAAGGACTTATATAATTATTGTTTTATCATTAATGGACCACTTTGGGGTTGCTTGGATTTATATAGTACGTTTATTAACTATATAATATAAAGATACAAAGTGACATGATAAATGTCAAACTAATTAACTAAGAGTTAAAACTAAATGATAAGGTTAATATAATGACTCAAACCTATCTAAAATATATTTTTTGAAAGGATTTAGACACATACCCACATTAGACTTTGAATAATCCACTTTGAAGCCTTTAGAAACCGAATATGATTTTATTATAAAATAATACTTTAAGTTTTTTCTAAAGAGCCCCTCACCCCTCTTATAAAAGGGCACTCCCCCTTCTCATTAATTCACACCTTCAAAGCCTTTTGGGTTGGCCAACCCATGCCTAAATACTCTCTCAACTTCCCTCAATTAAACCTAGAGGCCTTAGTTTTATCAGAAAGCCATCCTAAGAAGCCCCTTTGATCAAATCAAAAGGAAGAACCCGAAGAAGATGTAATGTTTTCACCACCCTCTTTAAAGTTCATTTCTTCTTCAACTTCTTCTTTCCTTGTTATTTCAATTCTAAAATAATAACTCCAGTATCTTCTATATACTGTGATTTTATTATAATTATGGAACAAACAAATTCATTATTCTATCCATCCCTTCAATGACATGTCACCATACGTGCGTACGTACGGTCTACCGTCTCCACGCTGTGGTGTAATTGTTATTCAATATATTATTATTTGGATGGGTATAATAATGATGTGTAATTCATTTAAATATTAAATATAACACGATAATGATTCTGTATATATGATATACCATCCAATAATATATATTATTTTAATATCAAAAGAATGATATTTTCACTCGTGCGTACGTACAGACTACCGTCTCCACGAACGTGATGAGATTCATTCCCCATCATATCCATTCAAGTCTAATTCTCATTTGATGATTAAAAATAATGTTTAAGGACTTGATATAATTCTGGATATGAATAATATACATCCCATCCATTAAAATATGGCTCACATAATGAAGAATATAAAGGAAAACGAATCTGATAACACCCGAAACGATAATAATACTAAGATATTATTAACAAATAAACATTAAAAGATCATATATGATATAATATTAATGTATATGATTATTTTATAATTTAATAACAATGTTTTACCTATTATACAGGATTTTAAAATACCACCGACTAAGGAAAAGTACAAGGTAAGGGTTTATTTCACAATCTCTTCATTATTCGAGGTTGTTTATACGTAATTATCTACCGGGACCTCTTTATCATCCACATCCATGTTTCTTAAAAATTTCTATCAAAACATTTTTACTATTTAATATAAAATGGGTTAAAGTCATTTATACCTTTATACATTTTTGAAAGGAATATTTCCGTCATTTTCCAAATAAGGTACTTTTTAACCTTTTCGATGGAATTAAGGTAACAATGTTTTTTTAACTTATACAGCGGGTGCGGTTATTCTCTGCCATTTTTAAACATTTGAAGCTTCCCTTACAAGCTTATAAGAATATTTTTAATATAAAGATTTTCTTTATAATTATGTGACTTTTAAATGATTTCAAAAAAAAAAATATTTCTCTCAAATAGTTTTTGATTTTCATCTATGTCAACATTCTTTGATGGATTTTAAGTTTATTTGAAGTTGATTTATTATGATACAAAACTTCCATATTGTATTGAAGGTTTTTTGATATGTTTGACTGTGGATGTGTTATTTTTATACCATTCATGGTTTATGAAGAAAGTGTTGACATTTCATATGCTAGTTTTAATACGAATGTTTATGTTATGTTTAAACTTGTTCATAAGAGGAATGCATTGGACTTAATAAGTGACGGGTGGAGCCCTCTATAGATCCTCGATGCATCGGTAGGTCTCATGAGACAATCTAGTGTCTTGGCACGAGGCCTTGACAAAATCTTATTTGTAGTCTTGGCACGAGGCCTTGTCTACGTGGTTATGATAGTCTGGCATTATGTATTCTGTCATTATGAAAGTGGTTATTGATATTGCATGTGATTATTCGATTAGTAGAATATCCAAGTGAACAAGTAAATGGAATTATTTTATTTTATCTTTTTCATATTATTCTGATGATCAAGTTTAAAAGGATTTTGTTTTAGTTATACATTGCCTTAAATATTTATGCTTATTTATGAAATTTTCCGCTATATTGTTATCCTTACTGGGCATCTGAGCTCACCCTTTTCAATGTTTTATTTTTCCCAATATGTGAAGAAGTATTTTTTGAATGACCTGCAGGGATAGTATGAGGGGATATGAAGACAATATGTAGTTGTAGTTTTCATTTTTATGATGTAATGTAAGACTTATGAATATATCTAGTGTTTCCAAGGCTACTAAACTAATCGGTCTTTTGAGATTTGATCTTTCTTGTGATCATGCCAATGTTATGTAATAATGCACCGACTCTGGGTAACTGGGGTCGGGGCGTTATAGTTGGTATCATAGGAATTTTAGTACAAACCATGGAAGCTAGATTTAGATAAAATTTGATTAGAGCAGATAGCCCTAAGATAGACATTGAGGATTAGTGTATAAGAACTTCCTATAATTTTTGTAAAGTTGAGATTTTGTGTATTTTCCAAGCAATACATCCCTGTCTGGATATGAGCAGATAGAGGCGGCTCTGGCACAGATGTACCTAGGAGTGAAAACTGCGACAAGGAGTTTCAGGCTTGACCCGAGGTATCCTGGTACACGAAAATGGGTCTTGATGCACTCTTGGTTACGACACTCCTGGGGGATATGCTTAGGATTATTCTCATTTTCATTAAAAACCATTATGAAGGGTTTATGAGTATATAATTTCTCAAAGAAAACATTTTTATGATTATGGATTATATCCATAAATTGTTCAATTTATGTTAAGTGTTTTACAAGTATGGAATTATGTATTTTGATTCATAAACTAATCTAGTTTATGCCATTGTTTAGAAATGGCACCTAGTGAAAGGAATGGAAATTGTATCAATGTGCGCACTCCATATAGGGATTTCCCTCCTGCTTAAGAAAATTATAGTGGAGCTAGTGATGCAACTGGTGCTGGAAAGCTAATCATAATATTGGGACAACTCACTCAGGTTATGAATAATAACCTTACCCGTATGGATCACCCTGATCTGCAGTATGAAAGATCAATTTTAGATCGCTTCATGAGGAAAAAATCACCAACATTCAATGGGAGTACAAATCCCATAGTATCTGAGCAATGGATAAATTCCTTAGAGAAAATATTCCATGCCTTGGGGATTAGTGAAAAGGAAAAAGTTGTCATGACAGTATATCGCCTCACTGGAGATGCTGATCAATGGTGGTCATTGATACAAAACATGAAGGAAGATGATGAAGTATCAAATAAGGAATGGAAGGAGTTCAAAGAGCTGTTCTTAGAAAAATACTTTCATCGAGACCATCGAGCAAATATGGAAAGGCAATTTCTGAGTCTGAGGCAGAAGGTGGATGAGAATGTCGCAATGTATGAGGCTAAATTTACAGGGTTAGTGAGTTATGCTGCTAATTACATATGTAACCCAAGAAGTAAGATTGATCATTTATTTTATGGGTTAAAACCATTTCTCCGTAGATCATTATTCTCACAAACCTTCTTGTCATACGAAGATATTGTCTCGTGCACTATCAAGACAGAAAAGGAATTATCTAAGTCTTATGACTTTAAAGAAAAGAAAGAGAATAAGAGATCTTATGATCAATCTGGAAATAGAAATAAAAAGAATAAGGGAAAAGTTGAATATCAGTCCTGCAGTAAATGTGGGAAGAAACACCCTGGTACTTGCTTGAAGGGAATGGGAGTCTATTACAAGTGTGGTGAAAAAGGCCACCAAGATCATGATTTCAAGGGGAAGAGAGTTTTTGTCAATGTGGAATGTTATAATTGTAGATAGAAGGGACATTATAAAAATGAATTTCCTAAGTGTTAGGGGAACTTACATCAGAAGATGCTCAGGGATCAAGGCCAAGCTTATGCTATCACTACTGCTAAGGTAGAAGCTCCGAAAGACGTGGTGGCAGGTAATTTAATGATTTCCTCAAGTTTAGAAAATGCATTATTTGATTCTGGATCATCACATTGTTTCATATCTTCCCATTTTGCTAAGAAAATTAGATATTTCCAATTTTATTTAACAAGAGAGTTGTCAGTCAAAACCCCAAAGGGAAGTGTCATTGCTACAAAGTTTTGTGGATCTGTTCCCATTAGGGCATATAAATGTTCTTTATCTGTTGATCTCATCATCATACCCATGAATGAATTTGATATAATCCTTGGTATGGATTGGATTTTGGACCATGATGCGAAAATTTA
Source organism: Viscum album (assembly GCA_963277665.1). NCBI lineage: Eukaryota > Viridiplantae > Streptophyta > Magnoliopsida > Santalales > Viscaceae > Viscum > Viscum album. Next base: position 1,614,807,100 of record OY728133.1, on the reverse strand, counting down.
TTATAAGAAGAAGGAGGTTATGATTTTTGATGATGATGATAAGGAACACCTTATCTTTAGAGAAGAATCACCACCACCTAATTCTTATCTAGATCCACCCCACAATAGCTCAACTAAATTCAATTATCAGAGAGGAATAGAATTAAATAACTATGGGTGTAGAAAGGAAAATTCAAATAGTGGATGTACCTATTGTGAGAGAATATGTTTATGTGTTTCCGGAAGATTTACCTGGACGTCCTCCAGAACGAGAAATTGAGTTTTCCATTGATTTAATTCCTGGTTCAAGGCCCATATTGAAGACCCCTTATAGAATGGCCACTGTGGAATTAGTTGAGATAAAGAAACAACTAGAGGAATTGAGTAATAATGGATTTATTCGCCCTAGTGTTTCTCCATGGGGAGCCCCTGTCCTTTTTGTTAAGAAGAAAGATGGATCTATGAGGTTGTGCATTGACTACAGGGAGATCAATGCTATAACAATAAATAACAAGTATCCCCTACCACACATTGATGATTTGTTTGACCAACTGCATGGAGCTCAATACTTTTCAAATATTGACCTTCGATCTGGATACCATCAGTTGTATATGAAGAAGGAAGACATTCCGAAGATAGCATTTCGAACAAGGTACGGGCATTACGAGTTTACAGTAATGCCTTTTGGATTGACTAATGCACCCTCTATTTTCATGGATCTAATGAATAGAGTTTTCAAGGAATATCTTGATGACTTTGTAGTGGTATTTATTGATTATATCTTGGTATACTCCAAAAGCTAAGAAGATCATGAAAATCACTTGCGCATTATCCTGAAGACTCTTAGAAGACATGAATTATATGGGAAGTTTAGCAAGCGTGAATTCTGGCTTCATGAGATTTCTTTTCATGGCCATATTTTCTCTAAGGATGGAATTTTTGTTGATCCTTCTAAGACCAAGTCAATCCAAGAATGGCCAGCACCGATGAGTATAACTGAGGTACGCAGTTTTATTGGTTTAGCAGGTTATTATCGACGTTTCGTCCAGAATTTTTCCCGATTGGCTAACCCATTAACAAAGCTCACACGTAAAGGGGTTAAATTTTTCTGGACAAAATAGTGTGAAGAATGTTTTGAATAACTGGAGAGAAGATTAGTCAATGCTCCTATATTGACTCTACCATCGGGGAATGATGGGGTTGTTATTTATAGTGATGCATTGAAGAAAGGACTTGGTTGTGTTCTTATGCAGAATGATAGGGTTATTACCTATGCATCACGACAGCTAAATATTCTTGAGTAAAACTATCCTACTCATGATCTTGAGTTAGTAGTTGTGATATTTTCTTTGAATATATGGAGACACTACCTCTATGGTGAAAAATGTGAAATTTATACTGATCATAAGAGTTTTAAGTATATTTTCTCACAAAAAGAACTCAACATAAGGAAAAGGAGATGTCTTGAACTACTCAAGGATTATGATTTCATGATACAATACCACCCAGGGAAGGAAAATAAGGTGCCAGATGCTTTGAGTAGAAAATATCATGGGGTTTTGAACATGATGAGAGTGGAAAGGGATCCTATTTTCATTGATCTAGTAAAGATGGATATGCGAATCACCGTGGAAGGTGAAACATCAAAAAATTTTCAAATGGTTGTCAGACCATCATTACTAGAAAGGATAAAGAGTTCTCAGGCTGATGATGAAGAGTTTAAAAAGAAGATTAAAGCTGTGAATGATGGGAGATTGAGTGAATTTGAGTATGAAGATGGAATTTTAAAATTTGGGAGGAGAATTTGTGTTCTCGATATACCTGATTTAAAGAGGGAATTATCGGATGATGCTCATAGTTCCAATTTCTCTATACACCCTGGGCGCACCAAAATGTATAGATATTTAAAGGAACATTTTCGGTGGGACAACATGAAGAGGGAGATTTCTGATTTTGTGTCAAGATGTATGGTTTGTCAACAAGTGAAAGCTGGAAGGCAACAGCCTGGTGGAGTATTGCAACCTCTTCCCATACCTGAGTGGAAATGGGATAATATTACAATGGACTTTTTCATGGGACTACAAAAGACTCCTAGAAGGAATGACGCAATATGGGTCATTGTTGATCGTCTTACCAAGTCATCACATTTTCTTGCTGTAAGAGAAGATCTACCACTTGAACGTCTAGCAAGACTATATATTAATAAAGTTGTGAGACTTCATGGAGTACCCCTATCGATTGTTTCTGATCGTGATCCCCGTTTTACTTCAGGATTCTGGAAGATCCTTCAGAAGGCCTTGGATACTGAACTTCGTTTGAGCACGGCCTACCACCCTCAAACAGATGGACAATCAGAACGAACTATTCAAACCTTAAAAGACATGTTGAGATCATGCTCACTTGACTTTCAGGGTATGTGGTATCAATATTTACCTCTGGTAGAATTTTCCTATAACAATAGCTTCCATTCAAGTATTTGAATGGCACCATATGAAGCGTTATATGGAAAGATATGTCGCACACCAACTTGTTGGGATGACGTTGGTGAAAGAAAACTTGTAGGCCCAGAACTGGTGGAGGAAACGATGGAGAAGGTGAAGGTAATCCAAACCCACATCAAAGTAGGTCAATGTAGGTAGAAGAGCTATGTCGATAACCAAAGGAAGGATTTGGAGTTCCAGGTGGGAGATCATGTTTTCTTAAAGGTATCTCCATGGAAGGGAGTTATACATTTCGGTAAGAAAGGTAAATTGAGTCCCAGGAACATAGGACCTTTTGAAATTCTAGATCGTATTGGGGTTGTAGCTTACCGTTTGGCGATGCCACCAAATCACTCCAAAGTTCACAATGTGTTCCACGTATCATTGTTGAGAAAATACATGCCTGACCCAACGCATGTACTCACTTACGAGGAATTGGAACTGGAAACTGATCTATCTTATTGCGAAGAGCCCATCAGGATTCTTGATACGAGAGAACAGGTGCTGAGAAACCGGACGACTCGTCTGGTAAAAGTTTTATAGAGAAACCACAAGATGGAAGAGGCAACGTGGGAACCCAGGAACTTATGATGAAGAATCACCCGATTCTTTTTATATAGTAATTTTCTAGAAATTTTGAGGATGAAATTATTTGGAGGGGAGAATGTAACACCCCAAACTTCCACAGTACGATTCTCTTTGAATAATACAGTAGCATGTTATATATCTAAATGGAAAAAAACATCTCTAGTTTCTAATACTCAGACATATACTTCATTTATTTAAAAAATTGAAAAAGTGAAGAATCCCATGAATCATATGGGTGAACAGTTTTGGATCGTCAACAATAAATATGCCATGAAGAGGTATAGATAGTTTATACCTTCAAATAAGGAAGTCTTGAGGTTGATAAATCAATCTTAGCATTATTTATAAAGATAAGGACCTATTGGGTGATCCATATTATTCCCAAGTCTACTGTTTCTATGTTCCAATGTTTTGAATTAATGGTGGATAATTTTTTAGATAATCTCTTAGTCTACGTTTTTAAAAGAGAAGAAGATGCTATTGAATTGATATTTTTATGAGAAACCTAAACTTAATGGACAACATCTTAAAATTTAATGGATGTGGTATGATTTGGTTTCCTCAAATAATATATTACATCACATTCATTATATCTAACAAGGGATATTGATTATCTAATAGAAGTTTTGAAGAAAACCAAGCAATTGAAATGTTTTTATTTTTCATTCATGTGATTAGAGGTTTATTAATAATTTTTGGATGTTTATTTGAGCATCTTTTAAAAAGTTAGGTTTAGAAGTAGGTCTGCATGTGTGGAAATTATAGAAAGATATGTTGAATAAATTAACCTATCTTGTTTTATAGACCATGTTCGACGATATTGACATAGAGTTGGTTGATGGAACAATTCTATGTTATTTTTGGTATTTCCCTTATCTCATGGAAATGTTAAAGAGTGTGGAATGTGGATTGAAATAAAATATATGGAGTTGGGTTTTCTTAAAATTGGATGAGTTTGTTAGAGTGAAGAAAACCTAACATAAAATTTTATCTATGGTGGATAACTCTATTACCAACATAAATTTTATTATCAATTTGAGGGAGATTTATTATTAACACTTGAGATAATTTGTAATTGAAAAAAAATTAAGGTTGAACTATGTCATGACCCATCCCCCGGGGCCCATGCCGTGACTACCCCAAGCCCGCCTTCCATAGGCCAGGGGCTAGCGACTAGCACCGAAAGGCATATTCCCTAAAATCGAGAAGGCATTGCCTTTTTTCCTGAAAACACACTCAACCAAGAAAACATCAAGATACAAAAACAAGTAAATTGTATAGTAAAAAAAGAGTGTGTACAGTAAGAAAAAGGGGCCAGAATATAAGCCCAACTGGAAAGTACAAGAAAACTGGAAAGTACAGGTAAACTGAACAACTCCTGTGAACACCTTCCAAGGATCCTACCTGAAGGGTAGGTACATCTCTCGAACAGTCATCTCTGTGGTACGCCTCATCTAGGTCCACCTCCGAGCTACCTCCAATCCTAGTACCCTCGTCCTTAGTTAGCGATGTCCATCATCTGCACCAAACACAACAAGGTGTGAGCATAGCCCATGCAGGGGTGAGTATAACGATACTCAGTAGGGACCCTGAGACCCTCAAAGGTCTCACAAAATCCAAAAAGGATAAACCACAAAGCATGAAAACAACTGACAACCCTACTTAGGTATATGCTCATACATATACCTAAGTTATCAAGTAAACCCATCTCATTCATGAGGAAACTCAAGGCCCAAATCCTTATCCAAAGTACAACTATTCCATGAAGGAAAGAATACCATGAAGGTAACACCACAAAGGTAAGTACCACAAAGGTAATTCCATATATAAGAATACCACAAAGGTATCACCATGAAGGTAAGTGCCACAAAGGTACACCACACAGAAGATTGCCATAAAGGTAAGTACCACAAAGGTAACACCACACAGAAGAATACCACAAATGTATCACCATGAAGGTAAGTTCCATAAAGGTATGCCACACAGAATATTACCACAAAGGTAAAGACTCAGCTCACACCAGGTATAACATAGGTACAGTAGTAAAGATGATTAAATGTAACTACCGAATCATCCTACTCTGTTAAGAGGAATACCCACAAAGGATCCTAAATCATCATACCCATGTAGGATCCTAGTAAAGTAGACCCACATAGGATCCTAGAGTAGTCCCACGTGAATTCTAAGAGTAGATCCATGTATAACTCTCGAACACAGACCCACGTAGGATCCCAAAGCACAGACCCACATAAGATCCCAAGGTATAGACCCATATGGGATCCCGAAGCATAGACCTACATAGGATCATTTTCTAATGTTACAGCCAGCTACAGGGTTCCCTCACTAAGCTCGCTTGATTCCAATAGGATCTGCTCCTCAAGCCACTGGTCGATAGTTCAACTACCATGAAGTCCCATGAAGAAGTATCCCAAAGGACCGCCAGGTAAAAGGGGTCTCAACGCAATAGACGGTGTGTCAATCAGACACCCGGTCTGTAAGTTATTGGCCTTTTAGGCCTGAGGGCTCGGTTGGATTTGTGCTCGATGCAACCCGGACATACCCTAACTTTATCCAAAACTCAAGTGGGGTATACCAAAAGGACAATCTCGATCTAAGGTTTCCATCACTATAGACGGTTCATCAAACGGACGTCTGTAGCTCAAGATATGTCTAAAAGAACGAAAGGGGTCGAAGTTAGTCCGGGTCTGGTCTCACCCGGCCCGACCCGGGTCTGGCCCTTGGTCCGACCCAGCCCGATGGGTCTAGCACAGCCCACGGAGTGTCCTGATGGGCGACCCCCGCTGGTCAGCCCGCACTGGGCGGCCCGCGCTGGGCGGCCCGAGGTGCGGAGGCCTGAGGTGCGACAACCCGTGGCGTAGAGGCCCACGGCTGGCCAGACGGCCAGCCTCCTCCTTCGCACGGCGCGATCACATGTCGCACCATCACTAGCAGCTGGCGGCGAGTCGGCCATCCTCCCTTCACTGTCGCGGCACAGGGTCGTGGCTCCTGCATGCCGGACAGCGCGGACATGCGCCACCGGCTCCCTTTCGCGTGGCCGGCCACCACAGGCCGCCGCCCTTTCTCCACTACGACCAACGGGCCATGGCTCTTCTCTGGCAGTATGGTTGCACTGCCTCCATCTTCGCAGTCGGCCGTGGTGCTGGCCGCCACTCCTGAGTCCCATCGGTGCCAATCGCCGGCACCGATCGCCATCCTCCTCCATCGTGAAGATCGCATCAAAACCACAAAGTTTGTGGAGAGGTCATTCCATGTTCTTTTGGCTCGCACCCTCCGTGTTAGAGTGGTAGCAAGTGGCTCATGGAGAGAGGTTCAACATAAAATAAAATTAATGAAGGTAAATTAAAATCACACCCCTACCTTGAAGGTTCTGTAGAAGGATGCATGAGGAAGAAGATGAAGTCGTTGAAGAGTCGGCATTCATTGCTTTTACGCAACAAGCCTCCAATGACGCCTCTCGATCGTCGTTCTTCGGTTCGGGGTTCAGGGTCGCTCATCACCACCCACCAAAACCTACTCTGTCCTCCAAGTGTTGGGAATCATGGCACTTTACCAGAGCTTCATCGCTTGGTGAAGCCCTGTCAATTCGTCCCCCCCATGCTCCATATAAATAGGAGAGGGGGAGGGTAAGTAACGATCGTGGAATTTATGAAGGTTCATTTAATAGAAACCTTCCTAAATTCCAACGACATTGTTACTTAGTATTGGAAAGGTCAGGCCATTTAATTTACATTGGCACAATTAAATGGCCCAAATAATTGTATTGCATTGGCATAATTAAATGGGAGTATTCCAAGGGATTTACCCATATTAAAGAGGGGTTTGGGTGGTCCCCACCACCATGAATTCACAAATGAGGGTTTTCTAGCTTGGGCGGTCCCCACCTCTAGCATTCAATTGGGAGGTTAAAAATAAAATAAAAAGTTGTTCTTTATTTTATTTTTATCTCTACGAAAAACATGAAAAATAACTTTCACCCTCGACCAACTGCGGTCGAGGTGAAAGTCTCCTTTAGAAAATATCGGCGTTGTGAGTTCAACGGTGTCCATGGATTTCAATTCTGAGCACTGGTTCAAAAGATACAAAAAACTCATTCGCACGTTTACTGAACGTACTCGAAAAAAAAGTTCAGAAATTCATTCCGGGCACACCGGGACTCAAAATCACGCGCCGTCAATTTTCACGAACTCGTAAAATTTTATTTATAATTAAAAAAAATTACATAGAATTTCTAGGTCTTTACAAAGTATCCTTGGTTGTATATATATATGAAGTTTTATTTTTTGTCAGTGAGTGATAGTCAATGTTTATAGAAGCTCCCATTAAATGTGTAAAGGATAAATTTAGTTATGTTAAAATATAGGTGAAGTGGATAACCGTGGAATATAGGAAATAAACATGTTTCCCTTCAATAACTAACCTGAAATGATGTTTTTTTAAGTACATGGAATAATATAAGTAAGTATATAATATACTTACATGAAATAATCTAAATAAGTATATAATAAGCTTCTGCACCTTAGAGTGAATATTCTGGTTATTGGGACTATATTGATAATCCACGGAATTATCTTGATCATATTTTATGTGTTTTGAAGTGGGGTGGTATTCCTAGAGTCTATTTGAAGAAGCCCCAAAGTCAATTGAAATAAATATAGAGTTTATATTTTGGATATTGAAAATTTGGTGGTCATTTTTTACATGACTTTGGTGTTCCAGGAATATTGTATTCGGACCGTATGAATTTTTTTTCCTTTCCTATAACTCAATTATTTGAATATCAAAATACTTTTATAATTCATCTCCAGAAATGACATTGATTTTTCATCAAATTACTCCCTAATACTTTTGTTCATGAATTTTATATAGATCATATGACTTTTTTGGAAGCCATACTTCCACTGTATGACTTATAGACCATTGTATGACTCTAGAGAATGATACCATCATCTGACTTAACTAGGTCACATGACTTCATAGTTAGACTTTGAGTATACCATTCTACATTGATTTCCAATGTCATACTTCATCAAAATGACTTTCTTGAATGTATGAAATTGATCCATCATATAAATAATACTGTATGAAATTAGATTCATGAAATAAATATTCACCCATATGATATATCGTACGACATCATAGAATGTACGAATTTTAATGTCATACAAAACCATGAGTTTCGTGAAACATTTATAATTGGTTATCTGAAGTGGGAAATCTATTTGTGTTTTTACTGAAGTTATTCTTAAGTATCCTCAAAATCATGAAGATATGATTACACAAGATTGAATCTTATTTGTTGACAGATCAATTGAGGTAAATATTAAGAGATTAAGTGGGAATAAAACATGATAAATAAGAGGAATCATTTCAGGTTTTCAGAAATAATGTAGCTGAATATCCATCATTGATCAATTTGTTCTCTAAAGATTATGTCATTATAATCTGATCTGAGATGAGTTGAGAAAAGGTGGATGAGTTTATAATCATGAGTACAGACTCAAGCCACTATATATACTCTTTTCATTAGATTCTCTCATCTAATAGACATTTCCACTCACAAGTTGATTTGCAATACAATTTTTATAGATGTGGAAATTGAATTCCATATATTATTATGGTATTTTTTCGATGAATATAAACATGATCCTATTGAGAAAAGTATAAGAAATATATAGTTAGAATATTTTCAAATTTTCTCTATAATAATTAAGTGTATTTTTTGTATATCCTTTTTATAAAAAACATGATTATGGAGTAGTTAATAATTGACATTATTTTGGAATGATCTAAAATAATATTTAAATTTTTACATTTATGAAATATTGGAAATGATATGATACATATTAAGGTAGAAGTAACCACAATTAACAAATCATAGAAACCAATAAAAACTCAATTTTAAGACTTTCTACTCATCACTAATTATAAAATCAATTACTTCATATATTCCACATGTAAATTAGTAATTAATTTTATTAATTCATCTCATTAATCATGGATTCCATTAATTTGAACACTTAACTAAATTTTTTATGCTCAATCATCATATAACAATTATGTAAAATAATACTTCTATTGTTGAAAAAATTGTTTCCTTCGAAAGTTAATTCCCATGTGTGGCCTTTTCTAACCCTCCACACATGGTCACCCCCCTCCCCCATGAAGGGGTCACTATCCAGAGGTAGAGCCCCAGCCGGGGAAGGAGTCAGTGCCAGCCGACATGGCAGAGCGTCCCGGAGGGTAACGATATGGCTGGTGATGGTTCGTCAAAGTAATTTGTTAGCACAGTGGACTACGCCTCATTTTACCCACCCAATTGAGGGAAAGACAGGTGGATCCCAGGGGAGAGGCTCGCCCCAAAATCATTCTCCTAGGATTCGAACCCTGAACCTCCCAAAGAACGATGTGTTTAGGCCACTCACCTTCACCACTGCGCCACCACTGAAGTGGCATCTATCATTGAAAAATTTGTAATTTCTAAACAACTATCATAAAATAATTTAATTAAAAACATTAAAAATCCAATATAATCACATGTTAAACACCAAAATAATGAAGTTGATCAACTTCCACAAAAGTGTAACCAACTAAAACTAAGAAGAGATGACATATCTCTACCATGAATAATGAAAATCAACAAAAATAACAATCTAGAATCAAAGAAAAGATATTTTATGATGAATTATTCCAAGCCTAATTTCCTCCTTACAAAATTATAGGGTTTTTTAATGAACATCTTGATATTTATAAAACACTACCAAACGAAAAAAAATATGAGTGGAAACAAATGGTAAATCACTCCTAGAAGAATGATGATGATGAAGAGAGATTAATATCATTGAATACTATCAAATATAATCCAATTGAACTAAAATAATATGTATTTATATGAAAATTAAAAAAATCATGATAAAAAATTAATAATTTTCAATTGATAAAAAATAATCTAGGTAGATATTGTGGACCACTTCACCCACCATCTGGTACCCTATTCAATTATCAATTCCACAAGACCAATTCCAATGTACTAGGTATCTGGTACTCTACATTGGGCGCTTGGTGGCTCTTATTTGGTTAATATAGTGTTTTCCACCTCCAACTTCCCCCTTTAGTATATTATTCACATTATGCTTCCAAATCAAATCCTAAATATTCCCAGAAACAAATGAAATATATTAAAATAAAATAATTTTCATACATGAATGACTATAGTCATTAAAATTATGGTGTAAATGGTTTTTTTATACAATGTTTAGTGGAACTATATGGTGGTCATTTATAGTGTTTCACATGTTGGCAATTGTTGTTTCATAGAGTCCCCATTTTTAGTTTACTGAGGCTAGTTGTTATATCATGATGTTGGGTTCTTGTATTTATCTTTACTTTATATCATTCATTTTTCATGCCATTATAGGTAATTTTCATGTGCCACAAGTATATCATATTATAATAGATTTGTTTTTTATCTATCCATTGTTATATTCTCTTATTTATATATTTCGTTGTGAGAAAATTTTCATGGATAAGTCCTCTCATGAGGGCGTTATGCCTTATTTATTATATTCACTAGCCCATATCCCATGTTCATCATGCTTGGGGTGTAAAAATTGACATACCACTTTTCTAGGTAGGTTTATTGTGGGTTATATCAGGTCAAAGTGGTTTTGAAGTAGTTTTAATCTTATAGAGAGTGTTTTGGATTGGTATTCTTATAATTTATTTTAGAATCATAGGGAAGTTGACTTAATGGGAATTGAGTTTGGTTTTAAGATCCTAGAACATAGTAATTAGTTGATATAGCTAATATATCCCTTCAATAGGACCCATATAATTTATAAATAGATATAAATTACTAAGATCATTCACATGGTACAAAAGGATTTTCTATGCAATATATAACATGTTTGTCATGTTTTTTTTCTATTTACTATCTTATGTAAGAAAAACCTAAAATTATCTACTAAAAATGGGATTATTTTTTAAAATATATGATTCATGTAGATAAGAATATTTCCCATATATAGTTAAATATTCATAGTGAGTCCATGGGAATGGTTTACCCTTTAAGGTAGGATTAGTAAATTAACGAGTTGTATGTATAGAGACATGATTGTGTGACGTCTCCACCATATGTGCAGATGGAAAATTCTATACAAATTTAACAGATAATAAACCCACACTATTAAATTCAGAATATTTCACATAGATATGGACATGACTACATATATATTTAGTGTGATTTTTTAGTTTTATCATCAGATACCTCAATAGTTCTAAGTTAAGACAGATCCTTAAGTGTTTGAGGACTAGTTACTGTTTGTGGAAAATGTTTTCCATTTGGTTAAAAATGACTAACCAAATGGTGGTTTTTTTATATTTCTAATAAAATAATATCATAATTGGTTTATATTGATCACTCACACCCATGATGAGGCCACATACCCTTATCAATATTTGAGTTCTTGTTCAAAGAGGAGTAATATCAAGAGATGTTGAGTCTGATATTAGATTAATAGATTCAAAAACATTACTAGAGAAGTATAACAATTTTAAAATTTTATTTGAGGTTTAATTTTATGTTGTTACATATATCCAATTTAAAACATACAAAATAAATGAGCAAGTTATAAAATCCATTGGGAAGGTAAATTGTGTTTAACTATGAAAAAAACAAAATGAAAAAAAAACACGAAAAAAAGAGTGATCATGCACATACACAATAATGATCATCATATCCTTTTAGAAAAAACTTAAGAAGAATATTGATTAATTAGATTAGTTGAAGAGAAAATAGATGTAAAATATCCATGGATAATGATCAAGGATGAATTTTGGGGGGAATTTTGATTGATCAGTTAACTATATATCTTGGTTTTTAAAATTATAATGAAATAAAAATAATAATTAATTTTTTATAAAAAATATGTTTATTTGATTTAAAAATAAAACACAAATGATGATAAAGAAATGAGTTGATTTCAATCTTATTACATAATATATAATTATAATGAAAATAAATTGAAATTAATAAAAAAAAATAGAAATAAAGAACCCAAAAATGAATGAGAGATGAATAAAACAATGAGTTTTCCCTTAATATTATGCTCCTGGTCGATCTCTATCCTAGATGTGCTATTATTCCAAAAAACCCAATATATGATGCCTTAAGGTGTTTTTTAAATGAGGATATCCAAGGTGGAGGTATTTGTCAAAATAAAGTTCATCCAAGTTTCATTCTTCTTAAATATTCACCAAAATAGTCAATAAGAGTCTAAATATAATGAAATTAGTGTCATTACAATACAAAATTTTAATTATGGTTTTTTTAAGGAGTTGGGTGTTATGAAGAGCATATAAATCCTTAAGAATCTATATTTGAACCTTCACATTGGAGTTTCCCTCATAATCCATAGGTTTTTAATCACCCATAAATATAATTCTTTTATTACCCAATATAAAGAGGCCAAGAACCATGTGCAAGATATGGATATTTTAATTTATTATTCCAATTACTGAGAAGTTTAAAATTGGTATCCTAAATTCATCAATTACACCACCATTAACTCTTTATCCATAATGTTTTATGTTTGTATTGGCTATGAAAAATACTATACATGGTCTATTACCAAGAATTTTATTAATACACCCTAGTTAATACCCATGAAATAGTTAAAGAATTTTTGGGATTGGTATTATAAAACCAAGATAATGGTTATCCCATATAACATAGAAGTGGTTTTACCTATCTCTAATGTATCTAGAAAATAATTTTGTTTTATAAACTATGTTATTTTTCTCTTAATGATTGTTTACCTTTTTAGAAACCATAATGTGATGTACATGTGAAGGTAATGCCTAGTTTATATTTCACATTTGGATTTTTCTCTACAGTGATCAAATCATTATTTTTTCTATTTTGACTAGACAAGTGGAACATGCAGTGTCATTTCCATGAAAGCTTTAGTGAGAAGATGTGATGTGAAGGATGAAATCTATAATGTCCTGATAAATAGTTCACTTGTGTTGGCATATCTAGAGTAAGAGAAGGCTGATGAAAATGTATTAAAATTAGCTGAAGATCAGAAGAAATAAAGAGAGAGGCTTTAACAAAAGATATTTCTGTTAGAAAACCAACTAGATAAAAAATAGGTACTGGAGTTGAAAATTTTGAGACTAAATGGGTTGTTTAATGTGATGAAGCATATAGAAGATAATGATGATGTCTATGTTATGAAAAAGTTAGAGGGAACTTTAAATCTCTTGAGAGAAAAGAAGGTAGACCATGAAGATTTAGAAGCATTGAACCAAACCCATCATGAAATAGTGAATGAGCAACGTTGAGCTGTAAGATACTCATATAGAATTAGTTAATGTAATATCCTAGATTTTAACCTCCATTAAAGCAAGAAATTTTCTTAACAGAACTTTGTGATCATTACCATTAGGGCTCTCAAATTTTCAAGAATACTCTTTGAGTCCTAATGAGTAAATCATTGAAAAAAATTGCTTTTATGCGATGAATTTAAGTAGTTTTCTTCTGGAATTTAATTGTAAATGTTTTTTGTTATTATAAGTGGATATTTTTTTGTTTTTAATGTAAATGTTTAACTTTGGATTATTTGTATGCCTCTTAATGGGTGAACCTGTGATTTCATCATATCCTTTACTTGAAATTACATGGATGTCTGGGTCTGTCATGAGTTTTTCTTCTTCTTCTTTGATTTAAAGGGCTTATAGAACATATCAGGACATTCCCATATTGGTTTTAAGTGCAAGGGAGAATTTCATGAGAATCCATTTAATGAGGGAATCCAAAGGAAGTATCCCGGGGAAGATGTATAAGAATAGACTCTAGTGGTTTGCTCACTATGGGAAGAGTACCTTAAAGATTCTGGATGGCGCCCTTTTAAAATCATTGAGGTTTATTGGGAAACTAATCCCAAGGTGTTATTTTTACTTAAAAATGTTCTTGTTTGTTTCTTTGGTTGAAAATGATGTTTCATATTCTTTGAAACATTTTAATTCAAGAAGTGATAAATGTGAATGATGAATGGATTAGAGGTTTAATAGATGACTTGGGAGATGAAGCATACAAAGCTATTGCTACAGCTTTTTTGGAAATAAATGAATAAAATGCAAGTGGAAGATATGTTTTTACAGAACTATGGAATCATACATAAGGAAGGGTGGATACTCTGAAGGAGGGTGTTTCATTTATCATTGATCGATGGAAGTCCATGAGGAAACAGCAGCGCATGTCTTAAAGGTTAGTATTAATTTCTGCTTTTTTGTTTAAGAAAAGGTAAGTTTTACTTGATTGATAACATGTGCACACATTACATTACATGAAAAACAAAGGGTGGATTGGAATTAAAAATAATGATCAATATGTACATGTATTACATATTCTTATGTTATAATTGTGAAAAATGTAAATTACTTTTGGTGTATGATGAATTATATGGAATAATATAGTAGGTATACCTTTTAATTTATTATGTGTATAAATTGTTGTGAAAAAATTATTTCCCAAACATGGCTATAACTTTGAGATGTCAAACATTTCATTCTCTATTACTGATCAGAATGATGTGTATGGTTTCTTTGATCATGGATACCGCTTTGTATTACATATGCTTATGTTATAATTTTGTAAAATGTAAATTATTTTTGGTGTATTCTGAATTATATGGAATAATATATTAGGTCTACTTTTTAATTTATTAAGTGTATAAATTGTTATGTGTATGGTTGCTTTGATCATCTCACATGAGATGGTTTGTTGAACCATGTTTGTGTATGAACCTTTACACTTTCCATTGATTAGTTATAAAATATAATCTCATATACACCTTCCCATTTTTATGAGATGGGGTTTTACCTGTGACTCAACCACTAGCTGAAGTATGATGAGGTTAGCTCATTGGGGAGGGAATCCCCATTGCCTTATTCTATTCATATTATGTTCAAAGTGTTAGGATAGAAGATGGTATATCAGGTATGGATCCTTTAAATATAAGAAGTTTTCATTTATAGTAGATATTGATCTTCAAGGTACTTCATTATCTACTTATAATATGATTTGGTTTATAACTTGATGTAAAGTTGTTTTCATATATATTCATGTAAATGAGTAAATTGATCAAGATCATACATATGCAATTATTTCATATATTTTAAAAACATGGTGGTTTTCTAATGAGTATTATATGATCAAACTTTGTAGGTTTACTCTAGTATATATTTAGTTTTTTGTTATGTCTTGCAGGTGCCTATAAGTACGACTTGAGCCGTGATGGAAAGGGGCAGCTTACTTCAAAGGATGACATTGTGGAGATCCTGGAGAAGTTGGCCAAGGAGTTTTCAAGTCCTAGTGACAATGAGAAAAGGTTAATGTTGGGTCATATGGAAGAGGAAGTAGTGAAGGTAGAGGGCTCTACTGTAGGATATGGAAAGATCTATCTGAAGTCTAAAAAAGAACAGCTTGTATAAAGGCATAAAACACGTGCTTGGGAAGTTAATCAGTCCAGTTATAGAAGATGAGTTCACTCTGGATATCATCCTCTACTTTCATATAATCCCCATAATTTGGAGTTTCATTTAGTCTTCATTTAGACAATTTTCTCGATTCTTTTTGGGTGGAGTACTGTGATTCTGGGTAGTATAAGTTCATTTTTATGGCAAGTTTTTAATCTTGTATTGATAATGTACAATCATAGAGTAATAAAAAAAATAGTATTAACCTTGTATTAGAATTTTGGGACATGTAGTAGAGGCATTGGATAACTATTTTTAGTATTAATCTTGTATTAGAATTCTTGAATAACTATTTTTTTACAGTATCTGCAGGCTATAGACATGGTTATAAACCTTGGTAGTAGACCTATGGTCATGGTTTTGAATCGTGGCAGTAGACCTATAGCCACAGTTTTGAACCATGAATATAATATGATGTGGCAGTAGTTATATCCATGGTTGGAATCTATGGCTATAGGTCTACTGGCACAGTGGAAACTGTGGCTATAGGGCTATAGCCATGGTTACCACTGTGCCAGTAGACCTATAGCCATGGTTTCCAACTATGGCTATAGTCATGACCCTATTGTTTCACCAATAGGATACATCGTCCATAAAATCGTGGCTATAATCTATATCCATAGTTATAAACCATGTTTATAGCCTAAATTTGTAATGGTGTGAATGCATCTTTACTTTGAACGGTGGTATTGTTAGTTGGAAGAGATCAAAACATGTTGCGCTCACTAATTCTACAATAGAGTCTGAGTATATTGAGACTTATGAGGAATATAAAGAAGAAATATGGATGTAAAACATAATCCAAGAGATTTATGTGGTTTCTAGAAGTAAAGATCATTTCACACTCTATTTTGATAATATTATAGTAGTGGATATCACAAAAGAGCCAAGGTAACATTAGTGGATGAAGCACATACTTCAAAAGTATCATCTCTTGAGGATTTTTTCTCAGATATGTGAGGCTGTAGTAAGATATATTTCAATGGAAGTAAACTTGGTATACCCCTTGAATAAAGCCTTGACTTACCAGAAAAATGATTATCATGTAAGGTCAGCGGACTAGAAGACATAGGCAGGTGACTCTAGTTCAAGTGGGAGTTTGTTGGAGTTGGTATCCTATGACCAACTATTTTTACATTGATTATATGTATATTTTATGATTTGAATACTAAGGACATATTATTACATATAGTCCATTGTTCTTTATTACTTTAATGTAACAATTTCTTAGGGTATTTGTCACAGTGATAAGGTCCTAGAAACTCCCCGCTATGATGAGAACCATAAAGTATTATGATGATATTCTTAAATATAGTTCTATGGTATAATAACATTATATAATGGTACACATAGAACGTGACTATCAGGTTTGAGTACTCATAAGATGATGAGGCTTATTCTAATTATGTTCACACTTGGTAATCTCCAAGACAAAAGATTATGAGAACAGACCAGCCAATAAGAATTCTGCATGCTTTGGTTTCATTGGATATTTATATCTATAAGCATGTGTAATGATTATTAGACTTTAAGATTATAATTAATGCATTTCATGACTTATTCATTTAGATTTTTTGAAAAAACTGTGAATATATATGTTCGTGATATGGTAGGGTATGTCGGGTGCATCACGATTGACATGTCATTAATAGATAACTTGAGGGAGGATTTGTCCCTTCCATCTTTATGAAATTTGATATCTTTGACCTTTTATTAGAATAGAACATTATCTTTAAATTCTCTGGCCATGGTGTATCAACACATTTATTTCAGATAGTCAATGAAATACATATCGAGCATATAAGTTGGTGACACAAATGTGCAACCTTCTTGATGAGGTTGTGTGAAAAAATGGATTATATTACACGGTGAGGATTTTTATCTGGTTGTCATTATTGTGACATTAATTCCTTTCTCTTGGGTTCCTTGACCCATTACTAGATAGTAATCCTAGAATTTAGACAAGCATGTCTAATGTCAATGAGAAAGAACCTTATTGGGTAACACACTAAGTGTTTCTGTTTATCTCGATTAAATTCTATTTAAATTATAAATATTATTCTAAAGATCATGGAATAATTTTATTCATGTTTTATCAGTCAAAAATATTTATTGGTGAGTAAAATATTTAATATTTATTTGGTTGTTTATTAAATTCTAGAGGGGTTCGAACAGATCAAGACTGTGTCCGGTGAAATAAATTAATTAACAAGCTAGTTAAATAATATTTTTTATTGAAAAAGTTGGCACATATCACAAAATAATAATAATAATATAATTATTATTATATGACATGGGTTTTATTAAACATTTTAATATTTTTTAAGGGTTGGCATGAAATTAAATAATATTTTAACATAGATCTTAGGTCTATAAATAGATGTTTATGTCTATTGTGTGGTGTCATGTGAAATTAAAGAATAGTTGTGCACAATAAAATTCTCTCTCAACACCTCTTTCTCTCTCCCTCTCAAGAATGAGAAACATAAGAGATATCCATTCAAGACTGAAGGATGAGCAATCAACACGAACAACACAAGGCAATCGATTCGCAGTGCTAGCACCCAAAAATTGATTGGTGTTGTTCGGAGATCAAAGGAACATGTGTGGATCACCTTTAGAGGGATTCTATCCATGGATCCTCACATCAGAATAAAGGTAATCTAAAAAGGGTCCTTTGGTATATCAACATCGTCAACAAATAAAGGATCCTAAGTTGTGGTATTTATTTTCTTCGAGATCTAAAAATAATAATTATAAATCTAACATACAAAGATCCTCTATTGGGGTTCAAGGACATTTTATTCAAAAGAAAATTTAAATATATTTCCCACCACCACATGATTTTGCTACACCTGGAGCCAACATTGATAAATTAGGAAAATGATTAACAAGTCATTTATTATGTGTAGGAATCAGTTGCACCTCAATCTGATACACGGTGTGGCCGATATGACTCGAAATCTATAGTTTCAATTTTAAAATGAAATTTCAGTTAAAAATGTGTGTCACCCACTGAATACTATGAAAACACACTTGGATTGTTTGGATACATTAGAAAAATGATCCATAAGTCATTTGTGTTGTGTGAGAATTAGACACACATCAATCTGACCCAAGGTGTGACAGGTACAACTCAAAGTGATTTTTTCAGTTTAAAAATGACATTTTATTTTAAAACATGTTTCACTCCATGAAAACCTATAAAACACTCTTGAATTGTCTTGATACATTATAAAAATTGTCATTAAGACATTTTTTATGTGTATGAATCAACTTCATAGCAATCTGATACATGGTGTGAGCGGAATGACTCGAAGTGTGTTATTTTATCTAAAATCATCATTTTTTGTTCAAAACACATGCCACATACTCAAAACAAAGAAAACACATTCAGATTTATTTTGATACTTAATTACAATGATCCATAACTCCTTTTTGAGGTGTAGTATTGATTCATACCTCAATATGATATATGATGTGACTGATATAACTTGAAATGTGTGGTTTCGATTTAAAAATAACATTTTACTAAAAAACTTATGCCACTCAATGAAAACTGAGCAGAAAGACATAGATTTTCATGATACTTTATGAAATCCATAAGTCTTTGGTAACATGTAGTAGTCAGCTGCATGTCAATTCGACACACGGTGTGGCCGATATGACTCAAAGTGCATGTTTTCAGTTTAAAATGAGATTTTAGTTATAAGTGTATTTCTCTCACTGAAAACCTTGAAAACGTGACCAGATTGTCTTGATACATTAGGACAATGATCCTTAAGTCATTTTTGATGTGAAGGAATTAATTGCACATCAATCAGACACACAGTGTAACCATTATGACTCATGGTGTGTGTTTTTATTAAAAATTGATATTTTAGTTGAAAACACATGTCACATACTCAAAATGAAAATTCACATTCAAATTATTATGAGACTTTAGGAAAATGATCCGTAAGTAATTTTTGACATGTAGGAATCATTCATACATCAATCTGATACACGGTGTGCTCGATATGACTCAAAAATGTGTGTTTTCAGTTTAAAAAATGACATTTTAGTTAAAAAGATATGTGACATACTTAAAACAGTTCAAATAGATTCATATTGTTTTGATACTTTAGAATAATGATCCATAAGTCATTTGTGATGTGCATGAATTGTCTGTACCTCAATCTGATACATGGTGTGACTGGTATGACTCGAAATGTCTGTACTCAGTTTAAAAATGGCATTTTAGTTAAAAACAGGTGTCGCTCACTAAAAACTAAGAAAACACACTCAGAATGTCTTAATACATTAGAATAATGACTCATAAGTCATTTTTTGATATGTGGGAATCATCCGCACATCAATCTGACACATGGTGTTACCAGTGTGACTCAAAGTGCTTGTTTTCTGTTTAAAAATGATATTTTAGTTAAAAATGTGTGTCACGCACTGAAAATCTAAAAGACACACTAAGATTGTCTTGATAATTTAGTAAAATGATCCTTAAATCATTTTTGACATGTAGGAATCAACTGCATATCAATCATAACATGTTGTTATCGTTATGACTCAAAGTGTGTTTTTTAATTTAAAATTGACATTTTAGTTCAAAGCACACGTCGCATACTTAAAACTGAGAAAATTCACTTGGATTGTCTTGATGCTTTATGAAAATAATCCATAAATAATTTACGATGTGTAAGAATCAACCACACATTAATTTGACACACGGTGTTCCCGGTATGACTTGAAATGTATGTTTTTAGTTTAAAATTGTCACTTTAGTTCAAAACACTTGTCACATACTTAAAACTGAGCAAATGTGCTCAAGTTTTATTAATATATACATTAGAACAATGATCCATAAATCATTTCTAATGTGTTGAAATTAACCACACATTAATCCAACACATGTCGTGCCTGGTAGGACTTGAAGTGCACTTTTTCAATTTAAAAGTGTCATTTTATTAATGTATTGTTTTATATTTATGTTTAATTTATTTCTTTAACATATTACTAACATAATAGTTGTTTTTTATACAACTGAACTCGTTTTCTCGACCTTGGGTGATTTGTTCGATAACTGGTAGCATGATCAGATTTTGTTGAGAGGGGGTCGGGCACAAAGACAATTGAACATTAATGTTTTTGAATATGTTAATGTTTGTGATAAATTGTATGTACCAATGTAATTGTACAAACCAATGCTTGAAATGTTTATAATATAGTTTTATTTCTTCTATTTATGGTGTAAATTTAGTTGAAATTAAATTTTGTAATTGTTGGTGCAGTGTGTTGTAATTTAGAATCACATCTGATGCAACATGGCTTTTATCAGTACTAGGAATAACACTAAAAAATGGTCACTTTATCAGTGCTCAAAACGCGCTGATAAAGTGCTCCCTTTATTAGCACATAAAACATGATGATAAATGCTCTCTTTATCAGTGCTTAAAACATGCTGATAAAGGCCCCCTTTTATCACCACTAAACTATCATCGATAAATAACCCCCTTTATCAATGTTTTTTGATGCAGGACCCTTCTATCAATGTTATTTTTAGTGTTGATAAAAGTCATCAACTTTTAAAGATGCTTACAACATCATCGTTTTTTTAGTGCTTGTGATGACTATTTTTATCATTGTTAAAACTCATATATGCAGTGGTGTATATTCTAATCTAACAACTAGTTTCACATGATTTTGTAAATATTATTTATGGTATTAAGAAATATGTATTACCATTATTATATTTTAACTGTTATTAATATGAAAGAAAATTTTGATAAATACTTTGATTATTTATCAAAATTTATTAAAATTGTTATAATATTATATCCATGTTGTACACCAATATAAAAACAGTTTTTTTGAAATTATTATTATGAATGTGAATCAATATTACATGTATGATACAAATTTCATGTGACCCCGTTAGTGTTAATGTTTTATTAGATTATTGAATTTTTAAAATTATTTTAACATATGTTATTTAACCAATACCATTTAATTATACTTAAGTATTGTTAAAATATATGTTTCTTATTTGTAAAGTGGTCATTTTTTATTCCCGCGTCACCATCAATTCTCACCCACCACAACAATATTTATAAATAAAAATAGCGCATGTATATAGATTTTTAAGGAAAATAAATATTATTAATTTTTATGGGTGGCGTTATAAATGTGATAAAAAATGACAACTAAGTTTATTTTTTTCAAATAAATATCCATCATTAATGAGCACTGTAATTATAATTGATCTTTGACCGGATATTGAGTTTTTAAAATAAAAAACATATGTGTCTTAATTGAAATCATTTAAAATTTCGAAGCTAATATTTTTCATAATTGGTTCAAATATTGAATTTAGTGATAATAATTCATGATTTTGAATTTGAACATAAATATTCTTAAATTCACCATCTAATTCCTGATGAATCCTGGCTTAAATTTTAATATAAAACCTTGAGTTTGACAACCTAAAAGTCTCTATCATCCGCCGATACTGAAAAAATCTGCCTCAAGAGAGAAGGTTTTCTTGGGGGATACCATTCTGCAGCATATGGACTCCGTCGCCTCAGAACTATGCATCTATTTGTTTGTACATATAATTATACTTTTCCGTTGATTCATTATCTTTGATTCCTTTGTTTCAATTTTCTAATTCTTTTTCTATTTTCTAATTGTTTTTCTGTGCCCAAGATTTTTGGTTACCTGCTAGTAAGATGGTGGTGGCATATGACAAGAGACCAGCAAGGTAATATTAGAAAAATATTATATTTTAAATTTAGTAATCAATCATTAGATTTAGTTAGAAATGTGGTTGTTGAATCACTGCCTATGGTTTCAGATTATATTTTAAATTTATTAATCAATCATTTGATTTTATTAGTTTTCAGGTGGATTTCATTTCTTGAAACTAGTATTTCTTATTTAACCCATAGAGGACATATTTTTATAAATAAAGGTTCATTAGAATTTTATTAAATATTTTGTTGTTATTTTATATTTTTTTTCTCTCCTTATATAGTCTTATGTGGAAACGGCCGCAAGACTAGCTGATTTAAAATTCCAATCAGCGTTGGAAGAGATTGATCGTCTCCTAAAAGAAGACAATGTCTTGTTTATGAAGCAACGTGACGATTTGAGAAAAGCACGATCTCGAGCTTTGGTGCGGGTAATGGACATTAAATTTCCATATTCTCTCCCTATAAATCAACTGTTTCAGTTAAGCTAACTTAATGCATCGCCAGTTTCAGTTAGATCAACTAAACGAGATGCAATTTTTTTTCAAAAAATTGAAATTGAAAAAGGAAAAAGAAAAGGAAAAGGAGTTGGCTCCCAACATGAGGTCCCAGCTCCCGTCGACAAACCAGATTTCCTGCCTAAATTTGATGTTCAAGCTCCCAAAATTACAATAAATTTATTCTTTTAATGGGATTGAAAGCAATTTCTTTGAATATTCATCCCCTCCATTTATTCTCAATAAATAATACATGATATGTTTTTTTATTTGGGAACATTTTTCACCCTCTCATGCCATCATATTAAGAATCATTTTTCCAACACCATAAATAAAAACAAGACAAAGAAATGTCATAAATTGACCTACGGTTAATTCCAATAAATCACAAATGATTTGAGTAATGTTGTCTTGCTTTGTATTTCTTTTTCATGTCAATCGAAACTCGTTTTCTCGATTTTGACACTCTAACGAGAGATATGTCATCTTAATAAACATATACATGAATTGATAGTTCTTTTAGTCATATTGATCAATACACACTTAATAAACATATACATGAATTGATAGTGCTTTTAGTCATATTGATCAATACACACTACTACAGAACCGATGATAAATGTGTTACCCTTTATCAGCGATAACTAAAGACACTCTTTTATCACTAGCGAAAAACAACGACAAAGGGTGCATTTTATAACTGTTGAAAAAAACACTATGGTCACACATTATTGGTGTTAAAAATCATTTATAAATGGTATATTTTATAAAAGAAAATATACCATTAACAATCATATTAATATATAAATATAGTTATATTAATAAAAATAAAATATATTTTATTAAATATGATTTATATATAACTAAATATACATTTACACTTGATATATAATATATTTATTTAAAAATGGAATATAAAATAAAAATTATATATTATTAAAAAAATTAGTTGAAATGGAAGCATATATATAAATAAATAAATATATATATATATGTATATCCATAAATATGATTTATATAAAAACAAATGTGTATTTCCATTAAATGTTTATTTTTTTACTATTTTTTGTAATTTATTTATTTTTAATGTTTTTTATACCTAATTGTTCATTAATACATTTATTACTTTTAATATAGAAATATATATATATATATATATATATGTATATATATATATCCTTAAATATGATTTATATAATAAAAAATATGCATTTACATTAATTATGTAAAGACTCAGAATTTCTATATAAAAAAATTAAATATACTAGAATTTTACGAGTCCGTGAAAATTGACGGCGCATGATTCTAAGGCCCGGAGTGTCCGAAATAGATTTCTGAACTTTTTTTCAGGTACGTTCAGTAAACGTGCGAGCAGGTTTTTGTAACTTTTGAACCGGTGCTCGAAATTGAAATATGAGGACACTGTTGAACTCGCAGTACTGATATTCGCTTAAAGAGACCTTTACCTTGATCGTAGTGGGTCGAGGGTGAAAGATAATTTTTGTGCTTTTTGTGAAATAATAAAATAAAATAAAAATGTCTAACATTTTTATTTCTGAAACATCTCAACATGGGTTATGGTGGTGGGGACCACCAAGCCCAAAGCCTACCAATTTGAATTTAAGGGTGGGGACCACACAAACCCCCCTAAAATCCTACTTTAATATGGATATAACTCTTGAACTCCCCTTTAATGGGAGATAACCTTTGGTATCCTCCCACCTTAATGGTGTCAACCACATCGTAATTAATGACATCAATTTAATTTTGTGACTACAATTAAATTGATGAAACACAACATATTGACTACTTTTCTTTTTGGGTGGAATTGGGAGAAATGATTGGAAGAAGATAGATTTTGAGGAATTTGTCTTCTTCAACAAAGAACGCTTCTCCAACGAAGAACGCCGACGTACGACTTCAACTTGTTCCCCAGAACGTCCTTCAACGTGGGACGTCTTCAATCGACAGCCGTCCTTCCCTCCTCATCGACGACAACAAACGAACAAGGTAGGGGTGTGTTTTAATTTGATAAATGTTAATTTTTCCCTCTCACATTGAATCATCTTCCTTGAGCCGTATGCTATGTCCCAAACAAACACAACCCGATCCCTCCGCAAATCTTATGGTTCTTTTGTGTGTTCTTCGCGATGGTGACGACGATCGGTGCCAGCGGTTGGCACCGGTGGAACTCGAGAACCGCGACCGGCACCACGACTGGCCGCGACGAAGGTGACGAACGAAGGGCGGTCGGTCAAGCAAGCCGCCGGTGAAGGCACGACGCCCTGCCACCCCGCGGCCCTGTGTCGCCTCGCGCCGCCTCGTGGACTCGCGCCGCCCCGCGGCCTCGCGCTGCCCCGCAGCCTCCACCGCCCCGCGGCCTCGTGGCCTCCGCCATCCCGCAAACTCGCGACCTCCAGCGCCCCGTGGCCCCCCGGCCTCTGCCACCCCGCGCCCTCGCAGCCTTCGCTGCCCCGCGCCTTTGCGGCCTTCGCAGCCCCGCGCCCTCGCGGCCTCTGACGCCCTCGCGACCGCCGCCGCCCTCGCAGCCTCCGCCGCCCCCGCCCCCTCCCGGCCTCTGCCGCCCCATAGCCTTCGCGCCCTGCGCAACCTCGAACCGCCCCATGGCCACGTGGCCCCCACGGACTCTCTTCCGCCTCACGACCTGCCGGGCCGCCCAGTGTGGGCCAGGCCAGACCCAATGGGCCAAGCCGGAACCAGTGGGCCAGGTCGACCCAAACCGGGTCGGGTTAGCCCAGGCCGGGTTGGGCTGGGTCAGGCCGACCGGGTCGGACCAGACCCGAGCCAACTGAAGGTTCCGGGCGCAGCGGAAGCGCATGGGTGGATGTGCCCACTTGGCTTTTTGTCATTAACAATGATCGATCCGGGATCAATACGACGATAGACGCCAGTCCCTACAGATCGAATCACAGAAAAGGACAAAAAAAGGGAAACTCCCGGAACCAATAGATAGGATCGTTATAGGTTGATTATAATTAATTTAATTAATTGATGAAAGAAATACCTTGTTGGGTGTTCTTTCTTCGTTGATGTCTTTGATCACGTTCCGATGCGATCCGTCATTGCATCGCAGAATCCAAGGGTAGACTTCCTCTAGCGGTGATCCACACATGTACCTCGTATCTCGGGACGTCGCCAAAGGAGTCTCCAGGTGCTAGTGTGGAGACACCTTTGCTTGCGTTGTCCGCCTTAGATCGTCTTGATTCGATGGAAGTGGATCTCTCTCGGTCTTGAGAGCGTTCTTGGAGGAAGAGGTTCTTTCGGCCTTGAAAGAATTCTCCAAAGATGTTGTGCACAATGATTCTCTTGGATTGGGAAAAGAGTTGGGGTTGTGAGGATATTTATAATCGAGCTTTAGGTTGTGGAGTTATGATAATAAATAAACGCGTTACGCGTTTTATTTATTTCATTAACACCCATTTGAAAACCTCATGTCAAGTCATAAATTCCTTGACACGTGCCCACACTGATTATAAATAAATATCATTTAATAAAAACAATATTTCCTCAAAATCCCGACTGGAAAAACTACACGGCGTGTATTAATAAATACACGGCGTGTACTTGTATTTCATTGAAAACTACACGGCGTGCACATTTAATGTACACAGCGTGTATATCTTGTTTTCATTTATTCATTCCCTTTCCAAAAAGGAAAACCACACGGGGTGTACATTTAATAATACACGGCGTGTGATAAAACTACATGGCGTGTACTTTTGATACACGACGTGTACTTGTTTTATTTTATTCTTCCTCCATAAACGATTTAAGCTTCCTTGAATAATTATTAAACCATGTGCTGGAATAATCGTTATTCTACTTGAGATACATGAATACACTTATTGTGTGACCCTCTAGGCCCCTTTCTCGTTGGCATTAGGCGGGCTTGCCTAAAGTCCAAAATTACTTTCTAGCAACGGGTCAAGGCACCCAAGAGGAAGAAGTTGACACCGCATTGACGTATCACCTCATACGAAAGCTTACTATGTAATTTAATCCCTTTGTCTCGATATCTCATCAAGCAGGTTTCATGGTAGTGTTATAAACCTTTATGCTTGATCCGTCGTTCTTTGACTACCTGAAATAAACTTGTCGTTTACACCATGACCATGGAATTTAATTCGACAGTTCTATTTCAATAAAAGGGCCGAGATATCAACTTCCATAAATGGAAGGTACAAATCCTTCCTCGACTTATCCATTAACAACATGTCACTCGTGACGCACCCAACGTACCCTACTTCCTGCCAACTGTCTGCGTGACGGTTTTCGTCAGTAAATTTAAGTGCGCGAGTTATGACATGAGTTAATGATAATCTTCCAGTATAAGGACCATTACACACGCTCGCAGATAGTAATGTCTGATGACACCGAGACATGCAGAATTACTACTGGCGGGTCTGTTCTCATAATCTCTTATCTTGAAGATTACCAAATGCGAACTCCATAAGAGAGAGTCTCGTCTTCTTACGAGTACTCGCACATGACGATCTGTATACTATGTGTCCTATCATAGTATGTCATCCAACCGTAGAACTTTATTTAAGAATATTGTTATAGCATTTCAAGGTTCTCATCATAGCGGGGATCTGCCATGACCTTATCAATGCAACAAATATTCCGTGACATTATTATATTATAGTCATGCAGAACAATGAACAATATATAATAAGTGAACATTCATGTAATCAAAGTACAAAATAGTTGGTTCTCATGACACCAACCCTTATAAACTCCCACTTGGACTAGAGCCAACTGCCTATGACTTTTAGTCCGCTAGACCTCACATGATGATCATGTTTCTGCTGAGTCAAGGCTTTAGTCAAGGGGTCCACCATGTTGTCTTCCGTGGAAATGCTGCTCACTGCAACTTCACCTCTCTGAGAAAAATCCCTCAAGAGATGATACTTCCGAAGTATGTGCTTTGTCTACTGATGTGACCTTGACTCTTTTGCAAGTGCCACCACTGCAGTATTATCACAATAGAGTGTGATAGGATCTTTACTGCTTGGTACAACATCCAGCTCTTGGACGAAGCTTTGCATCCATACTGCTTCTTTAGCTGCCTTTGAAGCTGCGATATACTCGGACTCCACTGTAGAATCTTCCACCACACTTTGCTTTGAGCTCTTCCAGCTCACTGCACCTCCATTCAAACTGAAGATGTATCCAGTCTGTGACTTCATGTCATCTTGATCAGTTTGGAAACTAGCATCTACATGTCCTCTGATGACTAGTTCCTCATCTCCTCCATAAACCAGGAACATATCCTTAGTACTCCTCAGATACTTAAGGATAGTCTTGACTGCCATCCAATGGCGGTCTCCTGGATCAGCTTGATATCTGCCTACCACACTTAATGTGTAAGCAACATCTAGCCTCGTACATAGCATAGCATACATGACTGACCCAATCACGGATGCGTAAGGGATCCTTGCCATTCTCTTTCTTTCCTCATGTGTCTGAGGACACATTTTCTTGGAAAGATGAATCCCATGTGACGCTGGAAACAATCCCCTCCTGGACTGTTCCATACTGAATCTCTTCAGTATTTTGTCAATGTATGCACTTTGACTCAGGCCCAAAATTTTCTTGGATCTATCACGATGGATCTTGATCCCTAGAATATATGCTGCCTCGCCCAAGTCTTTCATGGAGAAGCATTTATGAAACCATGCCTTAACTGACTGTAAGACAGGTACTTCATTTCCAATTAGTAATATGTCATCAACATATACTATTAGAAAAATGACTGCACATCCACTAAACCTTTTGTAGACACAAGGCTCACATTCGTTCTTAACAAAGCCAAATTCTGTTACGGCTTCATCAAAACGATTGTTCCATGACCGTGATGCTTGCTTTAATCCATAAATGGATTTCTGCAACTTGCATACCTTGTTGGCATCCTTTGGAGTCACAAACCCTTCAGGTTGTGTCATGTAGACATCTTCCTGGAGGTTCCCGTTAAGGAAATCTGTTTTGAAATCCATTTGCCAAATTTCATAGTCATGGTAAGAAGCAATGACCAATAAAATTATGATGGATTTCAGCATCGCAACTGGTGAAAAGGATTCATCATAGTCAATTCCTTGACGTTGTCCAAAACCTTTTGCAACCAGTCGTGCCTTAAAGGTGCTGACTTGCCCCTCCATGTCCAGTTTCTTCTTGAATACCCATTTATTACCAATAGGTTTTACATCAACTGGAGGATCTACCAAAATCCAAACTTGGTTTTGGTACATGGAATCCATTTCAGAATTCATGGCTTCTTGACACTTGGCAACGTCTGTGCCTTCAACTTCTTCCTTGTAGGTAAAGGGATCATCATTGTCAACCAATAATGAGTCACCATCCTCGGTGACAAGAAAACCATATCGTTCTGGTTCTCTCACATCTCTCGTGCTCCTACGCAGTTCTTGTGTCTCTGGAACTGATTGTTCTTCCACAGGGCTTTGTGGAATCTGTTCTTGTACCAACTCTTGTGTATCTTGAGCCTCGACTTCATCGAAGTCTATCTCGCTCCCACTATCTCTTTTGACGATGTTCTCCCTCTCAAGGAATATGGCGTGTCTTGCCACTGTAACCTTTTTTGTCTGAGCGGTTGTATAGGTAATATCCCCTTGTTTCCTTGGGATATCCTATAAAGATACACTTTGTGCCTCGGGGTGCAAGCTTGTTACCTGAAGAGGCCTTAACAAATGCTTCGCTACCCCACACATGTAAATTCGATAACATGGCTTTGCGTCCACTCCATAACTCGTATGGAATACCATTTATCGATTTCGTTGGTACTTGGTTTAGTATGTGTGATGATATTTGTAATGCATATCCCCAAAAGGATAATGGAAGACTCGCATAACTCATCATTGATATCACCATGTCCAACAGGGTGTGGTTCCTCCTTTCTCTTACACCATTCCACTGTGGCGTGTAAGGAGGAGTGAGTTGAGATAGAATCCCAAACTTCTGTAAGAAATCAATGAAGTCCTGATTAAGATATTCTCCTCCTCTGTCTGAGCAGAGTTTCTTAATCTTCTTACCAAGCTTGTTCTCAACTTCATTCTTGTATTCTTTGAACCGATCAAAATAATCTAACTTATACCTCATTAAGTAGGTATATCCATATCTACTAAAATCATCAGTAAAAATTATGAAGTACGAGAACCCACCCCTTGATTCAACTGGAAATGGTCCACACACATCTATGTGAACTAATTCTAGAAGCTCTTTAGCCCTTTCACCTTTCCCACTAAATGGGGCTTTGGTCATTTTTCCTTGTAGACACGCATGACATACACCAAGTGGTTTTAGTTCAAAAGAATCTAAATAGCCATGTAATTTTGTCAAACATTTCTCATTAACATGACCTAGCCGGTGATGCCTAAGTTGAGTGTGGTATGAGTCATGTGAATTAACTTTGTCATCGATTGCCATTACTCAGTTTGTGTAGTCTAACACATAAAGGCTGTTATATAAATGCGCCCTACCAAAACAAATGCTATCTTTATAAAAGTAGCAACATTCATTTCCAAATTTGAACATGAATCCATCAATGTCTAATATGGATACTGAAATAATGTTTTTGGTAACAGAAGGAACATAATAACAACCTTTCAAAACCAAGATCATTCCAGTTGGAAATGTGAGATGGTAGTATCCGACAGCTATAGTAGCGAGTCTAGCTCCGTTAGTTGCCCGTAGATCCACCTCACCTCTGTCAATCTTCCTGAATCTACTTGGTTCCTGTATTTGGATACAGATGTGAGCACCATAAGCAGTATCTAATACCCAATTAGTAGAAATAGATAGATTGTATTCAATGACAAACGCACCTGAAGCTTCCCCTTGCTTCCTTGGCTGGGTGCAGTTTTTCTTCCAGTGGCCCTTCTTGCCACATGCGAAACAAACAACATCATGTTCCCTTGCCTCCCCTTTGATCTTCCTTTTCTTGGAAGGCCTTGAAGAAGCTTTGGGCTTAAAGCTCTTCGCCTTCCCTTTCCTTTTATTCACCATAAGGACAAAATGTTTTTCACGCTTCATGTCATTATCCACTTCGCGAATAAGGATAAGAAGATCAGACAGAGACTTCTCAATGTTGTTCATATTGAAGTTCACAACAAAGTTTGAGAAGCTCTGGGGGAGTGATGCAAGAATGAGATTGGTACCCAGTTCTTCGGGGAGTTTAAACCCTAGAACCTCCAAGCACTCAATGTAGCCAATGAGTTTGACTACATGAGGCCCAGCTGGGGCACCCTCTCCAAGCTTTCTCTGAAATAGAGCCTCAGAGATCTCAAACCTTTCATGTCTATATCTCTCCTGGTATAAACCACGGAGGTGATCGAGCATGGTCAAGGCATCCATTTCTTCATGAGACTTCATGAGCTCACTAGACATTGATGACAACATCAAACATTGAACGTCGAGGGTGTCACTCAAATGTTGATCATAGAACAGGAAAGCTTCATCACTCGCCCCTTGGGGAGGCGGATCAGGAAGTGAGGACTCCAGTACGTAAAACTTTCGTTCATGGCATAGGATAACCTGAAGGCGACTAAACCATTCCTGAAAGTTACTGTCGGTGAGGATATTGTATTTATCCAGAATTAATTGCAGAGAAAATGTGGTTGACGAGTTTTTCATCTTGATTCTACATTTAAAAGAGCAGATTTATTAGTACTTTATTGATTACATTTTATGAGAAATAATATTAAATTTTATTAAGTCTCCCACTATTTTATCAAGTCCCAATGTCCCTCACCATTGAACTCAGAATGTCCAGTTGCTTTGACATTCTAGTGGCAAGGATCCATATTCCCCTTCGCATAACCCCAACAAGGGTTGGTCAAGCTATTTGAAGGTATTTAGGTAGGCAGGTCTTTGCCAACTGTGAGCTTACAGTTCCTTGATCTGTTGAGTGCACTCCCCAATCCTGAAATCCTGACTTGGATTTCCTCAACTCTTGCCTCCAATATTACACCAATTCTAGCAAGGGCTACTTCTCTTGATGTAATATGGTTAAGTCAACCCGAAACCTTTCATAAGGGCTTCCTTTATAAACGTAAGTGTCCCAACAAGGGTTGGTCAAACACATAGTTTTATTGAGTCTTTCCCTTAATCAGGTAACGGAAGGCTTGGTCTGACTTAATATGGTATTGAGGGATATTAGTCTTTTATGCATAGTTTCTCATTATCACATGCTTGTTAATATTAAGTGATGCTTGCTTAAGTGATTAACCATGTTCTGATAATGTTTACGCATAATCCGGTTTTTATTTTATTCCATCTTTGCATGCTTGTTTATTTCATTAATTATGTGATCATGACAACACATACATAATTAATTAAACCATGCAATCAGACATAAATAAAATAAAATGGCATGATCATGAGATTCTATTGGCTAGCTTATCTAGCGGTTTGATAAGCTAACCCTGACCAAGGGAAAACACCTTGAACCTGATGGTTCATGTTTTGCAGCTCCCACCTGTCCACCATTGTATCTTCTTGCGCCGGTTTCGCCTCGGCTTCAGGATTTGAACCGTCTCCTCCGGCTCGGGAGATCCTCTATTACATGGGTTTACATTAAAGAAACCATGGGCACGCAGACCCTACATTTTATTGGAATAAGGCTCGCAGGCCAACAAATTTAAATTAAATAAATTTAAATGAAACCATACACATACAAAGGGTCTTTGGTCTAGCTCATGATCATCCATAGAATGCAACGACATTTACGCATATTTAGATCTCAAATTCTTTTAATCGTTCTTTCATTTAAGATAAGTCGCGCTCGAATTTAATTAATTATGATCGTATAATTAATAAATTCTTTATCTTAAATTCCTTTCTGAATTTCCTTGAGTTTCTTCTCATCCATATCACTTGTACAGGTCTTTGTACAATGGAGGAAACCTGGTGAAATTCCATTTCTGGAAAGTACACGGCGTGTAGTTTTTAATTACACGGCGTGTATTTATTTTCACCTTTTATCCAAAGTACACGCCAGGGCTTTGGAATGTTTCTGTACTTTAGAAATTTTGGAGTACACGGTGTGTAGATGAATCATACACGGCGTGTACTTCCTTGTTACGCGGTAACCGGCCTGGCGATCCCGTGTAAGCGGCACACAGCTTATCCTTGTACATTATTTCACCTGGGCCAGAACGGACTACACGGCGTGTTGTTCCAACATACACGCCATGTATTCCGGTTTCCACTTGCTGTTCTGGTCAACACGACATGATTAACACTTAGGCATATTCAATTCACACAGCGTGGTTTGGTGGACCAGTGTCGGTTCGTTGAACCTAAGTACACGGCGTGTAGTTTTAAATACACGCCGTGTAATCCCGTGTTGTACGGACAGAAAGAGCAGCTCCTCCGGATGAGATCCTCGTTTTTATTTTAATCAAAATTAAAATTAAAAAGTCGTTTCTGTGATATGAATCGAGAAACGAAGGAGGAAGAACAGATCTCGTTTATTCAGATTTACAGAACGATTTATTTCGAATTGAATCAAATGTAAATGCGTAAATTATCAACGAAAATTAAATAATTATAATCAACGTTGTAACCTTGCTCTGATACCATTTGAAGGTTTCGGGCACAGCGGAAGTGCGTGGGTGGATGTGCCCACTTGGCTTTTTGTCATTAACAATGATCGATCCGGGATCAATACGACGATAAATGCCAGTCTCCACGGATCGAATCAAAGAAAAGGACAAAGAAAGGGAAACTCCTGGAACCAATAGATTGGATCGTTACAGGTTGATTATAATTAATTTAATTAATTGATGAATGAAATACCTTGCTGGGTGTTCTTTCTTCGTTGATGTCTTTGATCACGTTCCGATGCGATCCGTCGTTGCGTCGCAGAAGCCAAGGGTAGACTTCCTCTAGCGGTGATCCACACGTGTACCTCGTATCTCAGGACATCGCCAAAGGAGTCTCCGGGTGCTAGCATGGAGAAACCTTTTCTTGCGTTGTCCGCCTTAGATCATCTTGATCCGATGGAAGTGGATCTCTCTCGGTCTTGAGAGCATTCTTGGAGGAAGATGTTCTTTCAGCCTTGAAAGAATTCTCCAGAGATGTTGTGCACAATGATTCTCTTGGATTGGGAAAAGAGTTGGGGTTGTGAGGATATTTATAATCGAGCTTTAGGTTGTGGAGTTATGAAAATAAATAAATGCATTACGCGTTTTATTTATTTCATTAACTCCCATTTGAAAACCCCATGACAAGTCATAAATTCCTTGACACACGCCCACACTGATTATAAATAAATATCATTTAATAAAAACAATATTTCCTCAAAATCCCGACTGGAAAAACTACACGGCATGTATTAATAAATACACGGTGTGTACCTGTCTTTCATTGAAAACTACACAGCGTGCACATTTAATGTACACGACGTGTATATCTTGTTTTCATTTATTCATTCCCTTTCCAAAAAGGAAAACCACATGGTGTGTACATTTAATAATACACGGCGTGAGATAAAACTACACGGCGTGTAATTTTGATACACGGCGTGTACTTGTTTTATTTTATTCTTCCTCCATAAACGATTTAATCTTCCTTTAATAATTATTAAACCACGTGCGGGAATAATCTTTATTCTACTTGAGATAATTGAATACACTTAGTGTGTGACCCTCTAGGCCCCTTTCTCGTTGGCATTAGGCGGGCTTGCCTAAAGTCCAAGATTACTGTCTAGCAACGGGTCAAGGCACCCAAGAGAAAGAAGTTGACGCCACATTGACGTATCACCTCATACGAAAGCTTACTGTGTAATTTAATCCCTTTGTCTCGATATCTCATCAAGAAGGTTTCATGGCAGTGTCATAAACCTTTATGCTTGATCCGTCGTTCTTTGAATACCTGAAATAAACTTGTCGTTTACACCATGGCCATGGAATTTAATTCGACAGTTCTATTTCAATCAAAGGGCTGAGATATCAACTTCCATAAATAGAAGGGACAAATCTTTCCTCAACTTATCTATTAACAACATATCACTCGTGACGCACCCAACGTACCCTACTTCTCGCCAACTGTCTACGTAACGGTTTTCGTCAGTAAATCTAAGTGCACGAGTCATGACATGAGTTAATGATAATCTTTCAGTCTAAGGACTATTACACACGCTCGCAGATAGTAATGTCCGATGACACTGAGACATGCGGAATTACTACTAGCGGGTCTGTTCTCATAATCTCCTATCTTGGAGATTACCAAATGCAGGCTCCATGAGAGAGAGTCTCGTCTTCTTACGAGTACTCGCACATGACGGTCTGTATACTATGTGTCCTATCATAGTATGTCATCCAACCGTAGAACTTTATTTAAGAATATTGTTATAGCATTTCAAGGTTCTCATCATAGAAGGGATCTTCCATGACCTTATCAATGCAACAAATATTCCAGGACATTATTATATTATAGTCATGAAGAACAATGAACAATATATAATAAGTGAACATTCATGTAATCAAAGTACAAAACAGTTGGTTCTCAGGACACCAACCCTTACACCAACTTCAAACCATTTTCGCTCTAACATCTATAACATTGTCACCAGGCGTCCGTTTGACGAACCATCAGCAGCGATGGAAACATTGGAGCAAAATGGTCCCTTTTGTTTACCCCACTTGAGATTTGGATAATGTTGGGATATGGTCGGGTTGGATCGAGCACCAATCCTACTGGGCCCTCGGGACTAAAAGAGGAATAACTTACAGACTAGGCCACCAATTGACGCACCGTCTGTTACGTTGAGACCCCTATGACATGGCGGTCCTTTGAGATACTTATTTGTGGGAGTTTGTGGTAGTTGGAGTATCGACCTGTGGCTTGTGGAGAGGATCCTCATGGAGATGAGCAAGCTTAGTGCAAGAACCCTGTAGCTGGATGGGGAGATGTACTAGGATCATGTGTGGGTCTGACGACGTACTGGTGATTTTCCAAGATCCTGTGTGGGTCTGACGACGTATTGGAGATGTAGTAGGATACTTTTTGGGTTTGATGACATACTGGCGATGTACTAGGATCCTGTGTGGGTCTGACGATGTATTTGAGATGTATTAGGATCCTGTGTGGGTCTGACGACGTACTAGAGATGTACTAGGATCATATATGGGTATGACGACATACTAGAGATGCACTAGGATCCTATGTGGGTCTGACGAAGTACTGACGATGTACCAGAATCCTGTGTGGCTCTGACGACGTACTGGAGATTTTCTAGGATCGTGTGTGGGTCTGATGATGTGCTAATTATGTACTAGGATCATGTGTGGGTCTGATGATGTACTACAATCCTATGTGGGTCTAATGATGATTTAGGATCCTTTGTGGGTCTACCACTTAACAGAGTAAGATGATTCAGTTGTTACATTTAATCATCTTTACTACTGTCCCTAAGTTATACCTAGCATGAGCTGAGTCTGTACCTGTGTTGTACTTTCCTTCGTGGTGATACCTTGGTGGTATTCTTCAGTGTGGCGTACTTGTGTGGTACTTACCTTCATGGAATTCCTTCCTTTGTGGAATAGTTGAGCTTTGGGATAATTATTTGGACCTTGTGTTTCCTCATGATTGAGATGAGTTGTCACGACCTGTCCTCGGGATGCATGTTGTGACTATCCCAAGCCCGCCTTCCATAGGCCAGGAGCTGACGACTAGCAACAATGGCATAAATCCCTAAAAATGGGAAGACATTGCCTTTATAAATTATAAACACACACAACAGAGTATATGCTGGAAGAAAAAAACTAAGTAAAACTGTATACAAAAGGAGTTCTAAAAAGTAAAGGGGCCGAAAATACAATCCCAACTGTAAAGTACAAGTACAGCTAAAAAGGGACAAAAATAGTTGAAAGGTGTAAAACAACTCCTGGATCGTTCGCCACAGATCCTACCTGAAGGGTAGATACAGATAGCCTCCACATCACTCCACATCTGTCTGTCTCTTCCGTGTACCATCACGTTGCGTGGTCCACCTCCGGGTACCGTCCAATCCTGCTACTCTCGGCCTCAGTCAGCATTGTCCGTCGTCTGCATCCAATACAACGAGGTGCGGGCATAGTCTGTGCAGGGGTGAGTATAAAGATACACAGTAGAGACCCCGAGACCCTCAAGTTCTCACAAAAACCAACAAGGATAAAGAACAAAGTAAGAAATCAACAGATAACCACACTTAGGTATATGCTCATACATATACATAAGTTATTAAGTAATCTGTCTCAATTATGAGGTAAACTCAAAAGTTACTGACTCAGCTCAACCAGGATTTTTATTCACATTGTCAAAACTACGACTGTTGGAGAACTCCTCCTCTGTCGAGTATAGTGGGTTCACAACCAGGCACTTCCCACTAACCTTGGACTGCTGAGGTACTCCTCCTGTCGAGTACCGTGGGTCTGTCGCACTCACACAGAGGTGCTCCCCACTGTGGGTATGCCGCCAACTACTAGGAACTCCCCCTAATATCCTACAGAGGTTCTCCTCCTGTCGAGTATCATGGGTCTGCCACAAACTATCAGATGCTCCTCCATCGTGGGTCTTCCACCAACTACTAGGCGCTCCCCACTAGGCTAGTCGAATCACTCCGAGTCGAATCGGTCAAGCAGTCTTCGGGTCTAAGCCAACTACTAGGTCTCCGTACTCTGCTCGCTCATCTCCAGGAGGGTTTTCTCCATGAGCTATAGGTCTATACTCCAACTATCATGAAGTCCCACTCAAAAGTATCTCAAAGTTCTGCCTCATCATAGGGGTCTCAACGGAACAGATGGTGCATCAATCGGATGCCCGTTCTGTGAGTTATAAGCTTTTTAGTCCTGGGGACCCGGTTGGATTCATGTACGATCCAACCTGACTATATTTCAACATTACCCCGAAATCTAGTGGGGAATACTCAAAGGGATCGTCGTGCTCCAAGAAAACCAGCGCTGCTGACAATTCGTCAAATGGTCGTCCGGTGCCAAAGATACGACCAAAGGAAGTAACGGTCAATAATGGGTCTGGGCTCGGTCCGACCCGGTCGGACCGACTTGGACCAACCTAGACTAGGCCGACCCGATCTGGGTCAACCCGATCATCCCGCTAGGTTTGGCCCGGTCCTCTGGGCCCGACCCAGTGGACTTCGGTGGTGGTTCGGCCCAGAAGTCACCGCATAGGCGGCTTAGCCTGGAGGTCGCCGCATAGGCGGCTCGGCCCAGAGGCCGGGGCTGGTTCGGCTAGTGCCACGAGAGTCATGTATCGAGCGACGTGGACTAGAAGCAGGTGCGCATTTCGGGCAGGCCGGGTGGCGGCCGGGACGGGCGCCAGGTAAGCCGGAAGGGCACCGAGATGGGCACCGGGTAGGCCAGCATGCGGCCGGGAGGGCACCGAGAAGGCCGGTGGGCGGCCGAGTGGTGGCCTAGGTGGGCCGGGTAGATCGGTAGGGCGCTGGGCAGGCCGCAGGCAGGCGGGCTGGCGGCCAGTGGCGGCCGGGCATGCCGGTTCAGCACGGCTCGGGCCGGCGGTGTTCGGCCGGGAACACCGATGTGTCGCGAGGGCAGCGCAGTTCACAGAGGCCATAGGTAGCACGACCTTTGTCATTTTTTCCTTCGTCGTCTCATTGCCGCTTCGAACAAAACCAAAAGAAATAAAAATCGACGGAGGATGTCAGCCCATGTTAGGTTGGCCCGCATCCTCTGCGTTTAAGGTGGTATCAATTGGTTCATCAAGAAAAGAAGATGAACAAAAATTAATTACATCACTTTGCATCGATTCCTTTCATTCTACGATGAGAAGAAGAAAAGAAAAAGCATCAATATGCAATAACCCCCTTCCTGGATTGTCCGGCGTCGACAGTGAAGTCATGGGAAGAAGACATAGTCGTTGTTTGTCATGTCCACCGCACACTTCCACTTTCAAGTTCACACAACGGTTTTAGAAGTGGCTCCACATTTGTAGGTGTTCGGGGAAAAGGTCTAAGAAGAATCATCACTAACGTTCTTCGTTGGAAGAACGCGTTCTTCGTTCTTCGTTGGGAGGATTCTCTCTTCTCCCAATAATCCTCCTTCCCAACTTCCACTCAAATGCCAAATGAAAATAATAGAAGGAAGAGTTTGTCTATTATTTTGTTCAAATTGGAGAATTAATTTTAATAGGATCCCCCTAATTAATTCATGAGATTTGGCATTAATTAATTAGAGGAGATTAGCACCATTAAGGTGGGGGGTCAAAGAGTTTCTCCCCATTTAATGGGGAGTTGAAGAATCAAGAGGCTCTCCCTCATTAATGAGGGAGAGTCGAGAGGTTTTGCTCTCCTCCCATTAATAGGGGGTTAAGCCCCATGTGGTCCCCACCACATTAATTCTCTTATGGGAGGTTTAGTTCGAGTGGGCCCCACCACCATAACCTTTCATGAGAGGTTAAGGTGCGGTGGCCCCACCGCCAACTTCCATGAGGAGGTTTTAACCACTACAAACCAAATGGCGGCTCAAATAAAATAAAGTGTAGGTACACTTTATTTTATTATTATTTTCAAGAAAACCCAAAAATTTACTTCTATTCTCGACTCACTACCGTAGAAGTAAAAGTCTCCTTAAGCAAATACCGGCTCTATGAGTTCAACAGTGCCCTCCGATTTCAATTCCGAGCACCGGTTCAAAAGTTATAAAAATCCGCTTGTTTGTTCACTGAACGTACCTGAACAAAAACTTTAGAAATTGCTTCCAAGCACACTAGGCCTCAGAATCTAGCACCATAAATTTTCGCGGACTCGTAAAATTTCTATGTATTAAAAAAAATTACACGGGATTTCAAGGTCTTTACATTCTCCCCCACCTCCGAGCTTTACGTCCCCATAAGCTACAACTCAAACTAAGGGAACAAATGGGGGTAATGAGCATGCATCTGAGCCTCCCGCTCCCATGTTCTCTCTTGGAGGTTCCCGTGCTGCCAGAGAACGCGCACCAGAGGTATCGACCGTCCATGTAGGACCCGATCCTATCGATCCCCAATCTCCACTAAGACCTCCGTAAAAGTCGCCCCATCATCAACGTACAGCTCTCTATGGTCGATGATATGAGAAGGGTCGTGCACGTATCTCCTTAGTTGAGATACGTGGAAGACGCCGTGCACCCGGTGCAACTGAGGTGGAAGAGCTAAGCGGTAAGCCACCTCGCCAACTTTGATGAGGACCTGAAAAGGTCCGATGAATCTTGGAGATAATTTGTCACCTCAGCCAAATCTCTGTAGACCTCGTCGAGGTGAGACCCGCAAAAAGACGTGATCACCATCCTCGAACTCCATAGGCCTCCATCTCCTGTCGGCATATGACTTCTGCCTGCTCTGTGCAGTCTTCATCTTCTCCTGGATGATCTGAACCTTCTCTATGGTAGCTCGTACCATCTCTAGTCCCACTAGTGCTGACTCCCCTAGGTCTGTCTAGCACAAGGGTGATCTGCAAGGTCGCCTGTACAACGCCTCAAAAGGGGTCATCCCTATGGTGGAGTGATAGCTGTTGTTGTAGGAAAACTCCACCAAAGGTAAGTGATCCTCCCAGCTGTGACCGAAGTCGAGGAAAAAAGCACACAACATATCCTTGAGTGTCTGAATGGTC
The DNA here is from genome assembly GCA_963277665.1 of Viscum album. Lineage (NCBI taxonomy): Eukaryota > Viridiplantae > Streptophyta > Magnoliopsida > Santalales > Viscaceae > Viscum > Viscum album. Next base: position 1,614,766,614 of record OY728133.1, on the reverse strand, counting down.
TTCTCAGTCTGGCCATCCATATGAGGATGGAAGGCGGTGCTCAGACGAAGTTGTGTCCCGAAAGCTTCCTGTAACCCCTTCCATAGCTGAGAAGTAAAGTGTGTGTCATGATCAGAGACAATAGATGAAGGTACTCCATATAGTCGCACAATCTCTTGCACATAGAGGCGTCTCAAGCTCTCTACTGAGCCCTACTCTCTGATCGGTCGGAAGTGGGCCAACTTATTGAGTCAGTTAATGATCACCCAAATCGAGTCATGACCCCTGGATGTACGTGGAAGAACTGTCACTAATTCCATGGATATCCCATCGCACTTCCACTTTGGGAACTCTAGAGGCTGAACCAAGCCTGATAGTTCCCGGTGCTCTGCCTTCACTTGCTAACAAGTGAGGCACTGAGAGACAAACTCTACTACTTCCTTCTTCATACCTGGCCACCAGTGCTGCCGTAAAAGGTCTTGGTACATCTTCGCCAGTCCTGGATGTACCGCTAGAGGGGAAGTGTGGAACTCCCTAAACACTTCCTCCTAAAGTGCTACTAGTTCCAAGGTATGTCTTATGAAGAGGATGACGTTCTCCCCACCTTCAGAAAATCCATCAGGTGTCTGCCCTGAGGATATCTGAGCACATCATGTCTCGCAGTTAGTTTCTCCATACTGCACCTCCCTGAATCTCTAAAGAAGTGGGGGAGTGACTTTAAGATACTGAAGGAAGGATCCTCCATCTCTATCCACAAAGGATATCTGTAAAGTAGCTAGCTTCACTATCGCCTCTCTTAGTAGTCGTATACCAGACCTCCTGCTGAGTGCATCTGCAACAACATTTCCCTTCCGAGGAGTATAAACTATCTCAAAGTCATAGTCCTGGAGAAACTCAAGACAAAGCCGGTGTCTTAGGTTCAGGTCCTTCTGAGAGAAGATATACCTGAGACTCTAGTGATCAGAGTACACGGTAAAATTCTCACCCATCAGATAGTGTCACCATATCTTCAAGGAGAAGACCACTACTGCTAACTCCAAGTCATGGGTAGCATAGTTCTGCTCATCCTGTCTTAGCTAATGAGAACCATAATCGATCACTGCTCGCTACTACATCAGGACACATCCAAGTCTTGTACCTGATGCATCGTAGTAAACTATGTACCCTACGCCTTCCTCTGGAAGTCTCAAGATGAGGGAACTAGTCATCCTCTACCTCAACTCCTAGAAGCTCTGCTGGCATCTCTCCAAACACACGAAGGGTTTCCCCTTCTTTTTCAAGGATTATAGTGGTTCTCTAACTCTAGAGAAGTCTGGTACGAACCTCCGGTAGTAACCAGCCAAACCCAGGAAACTTCGTACCTCCATCACACTCCTGGGTGGTTCCCAAGCAAGTACCGCCTCAATCTTCATTGGATCTACTGCAACTCCTACCTCTGAGATGACATGTCCCAAAAAGTGAACCTCTTGGATCCAGAATTGGCACTTTGAGAGCTTACCATAAATCTGGTGCTCTCGGAGTGTGTCCAGTACTACCTGCAAATGGTAGGTATGCTCCTCCTCAGTAGTCGAGTAGATTAGAATGTCGTCGATGAAGACCATGACAAAGCGATTGAGGTAAGGCTGGAAGATCTTGTTTATGAGTTCCATGAACACTGCAGGATTTTTGGTTATGCCGAAGGGTATAACCAAGAACTTGTTGTGGCCATACCGACACCTGAAGGTCGTCTTCTACACATCCTCGTCTCGAACTCTGAGCTGGTGAAAACCTGATCTGAGGTCTATCTTTGTGCTCCCTTCAGCTGATCAAAGAGGTCATCAATCCTCGGGAATGGATACATATTCTTCACAGTCACCTGGTTCAGGCAACGGTAGTTGACACAAAGCCTCAAACTCCCACCCACCTTCTTAGCGAACAGAATCGGAGCTTCCCAGGGAGAAACATTAGGCTGGATGAATCCCTTCCCCTGAAAGTCCTCCAGCTGTACCCGCAGCTCATGAAGCTCAGAGGGAGCCATCTGATATGCTGGAGTAAATATTTGTGCTGTACTGGGGTATAGTTCAATATAGAAGTCCACTTCTCTGTGAAGAGGTAGTCCTAGAACATCGTCATGGAAAACATCTGTGTACTGGTCCACCACTATAGGATAAGTCGGACTCTACACATCAAATGCTCCGAGGGTAAGGTAGGCCAACTGATGAGTGATTGGCTGCACCCTCCTCCAAGTAAGTTTTTCCTACACTACAAAGGCTCCCTTCTCACCGGTGAAGGTGAACTTGGTCCCATCTGTGTGGACACACCACACATTTCACCTAATACAGTCGATCTGAGCATGGAATGTAGATAACCAGTCCATACCCAAGATGACTTCTTTAGGCCTTAATGCTGCTACGAGGAGATCCCAGCAGAAGCTCTTGAATCCTAGTGTAAGATCGCACTGGCGAAACTAGTGTGTAATCATCAAGTCTTCTCCCATATGAGTCTCTAGCCGTAAGGATCGAGCCAACGGCTCCATCGGAATTTCCGAGCTCCGAATGAGGGTATTGACAATGAAAGAGTGACTGTAACATGTGTCTATAAGAATTGCAACCATGGTGGAGTAGACATAGATCATACCTCGAATCATCTCCGGAGTGCCATGATCGTAAGCCTCAACTACCTAGAGATGAGATCTCCCATATCTGCCTGCTCCCTGCGGTCAGGGTGGACCTCCTAGCGGTGGTGGCAGTAACACCTCGAATCGTCACCCACCGCCTACTGCACGACCATCTCCTCTGCCACGTCCGCATGATCCTTGTGGAATACCTCAATAAAATATTTGTCTCTGCCTGGGCAGTCCTTCGACGGTCTACTGATCATCCGAATGGTGGGTCGGATAGTCATGAGCCATGTGAGCATGCCTGTTGCATGAGTAACATTGTCTTCTCCTGGCATGTCCGACTCTATCTCCAATCTGGGTGCCCCACACAACCGATTCTGAGTCGTGCTATCATCCAACTATAGGTCTGGTCCTCTTGGACCTCTGTGACATCTGTCTACTACCAGCTGCAGAAGACTCCATTGCATGTCAACTAGGGGTGGGTCTCGCTACTGGAGACTGCTCAGCAAGGAATCTCTCCACTAAGAGGGCTCGCTCCAACACCCCTTCCTGCATCGGGATGCTGAGGGAGATCATCGAAGCCCTTATCTCTCGCCTGAGTCCCAGGTCGAAGGTCCAGGCCTTGAAGAATAGGTCTCGTACCATATCAGTGGAGTAGCGTGAGAGGTCTGTGAACCTCACTGAGTACTGGGATACAGTCATGCTACCCTACTGTAGATGCAGTAGCTTCTGTATCTGCACTGCTCATAGGGTGGTTGGGACAAACTCTACCCGAAATAGGCTCTAGAAGTAAACCCAGAGTAGCATCATCTTGTCATTCACCTAGAGCATCAGGCTCCACCATCTACCTACTGCTTCCTGAAGGAGACTCACGACAAGGATCACCATAAAGTTGGTTGGTGTCCCTACCAGTCTGAAGACTCTCACCACAGCCTCTAGCCGATTCTGAGCCGTCTGTGGGTTTGTCTATCCCCTAAACCTGGGTGGCCTCTGGCACTAGAACTCGTGTAACATGCTCAAGTGGCGTGCATCATCTGCTGTTGGAGCTAGTGGCATCGGTGGACCAATAGAAAGTAATACCGCTGGTACCTCTACTATAAAAGGGCCCTACACCGAGTCCTCGTCGCTCGGTGGGCTATCTATGTGAACAAATCTTGGGGATCTAACTATTCTTCCATGGGGAGGCATCCTGAAAGAAACAGATGTGACACGGTCAAAAGATTATACCAGTTTAGCTGACCTGGTTGAGCTGACTTAAAGAAAAACTTTTGAAAAGACACATGCAATCAATGTTTTCGTGCACTAAGTTGAAAATCAGTAGTCAGGGTCCTGGAGTATGGATACGTTAGCCACCGCACCAACACTAGACTCCCTGAACTAAAAACCACACTCGGTACCCATAACACTATTTCTTCACAGAAAATAATGATTAGAGTCCTAAGATCTATGGTAGAACCGAATCCTTTGATACCAATTTGTCATGACCCATCCTTGGGACCCATGTCGTGACTACCCCAAGCCCGCCTTCCATAGGCCAGGGGCTGGCGACTAGCACCAAAGGTGTAAATCCCTAAAACAGGGAAGACATTTCCTTTATAAATTATACACACACACAATAGAGTATAAGCTGGAAGCAAAACACTAAGTAAAACTTTATACAAAAGGAGTGCTAAAAAGTAAAGGGGCCAAAAATACAAGCTCAACTGTAAAGTACAAGTAAAACTTAAAAAGGGAAAAATAGCTGAAAGGTGTAAAGAAACTCTCGGATCATCCACCACATATCTTACATGAAGGGTGGGTAGAGATAGCCTCCACAAAACTCCACGTCTATCCGTCTCCTCTATGTACCATCACGCTGTGTGGTCCACCTCTGGGTACCGTCCAATCCTGCTACTCTCGGCCTCAGTCAGTGTTGTCCATCATGTGCATCTAACACAATGAGGTGAGGGCATAGCCCATGTAAGGGTGAGTATAATGATATTCAGTAGGGACCCCGAGACCCACAAGGTCTCACAAAATCCAACAAGGATAAAGCACAAAGTAAGAAATCAACAGATAACCACACTTAGGTATATGCCCATACATATACCTAAGTTATCAAGTAATCTGTATCAATCATGAGGTAAACTCAAAAGTTACTGACTTAGCTCAACCAGGATTTTTATTCACATTGTAGAAACCATGATAGCTAGAGAACTCCTCCTCTGTCGAGTACAGTGGGTCTGCCGCCACAACCAGGCACTTCCCACTAACCTTGGACTACTGAGGTACTCCTCCTGTCGAGTACTGTGGGTCTGCCGCGCTCACACAGAGGCGCTCCCCACTGTGGGTATGCCACCAACTACCAGGTTCTCCCCCTAATAGCCTGTAGAGTTACTCCTCTTGTCGAGTACCACGGGTCTACTGCCAACTACTAGGTGCTCCTCCACCGTGGGTCTGCTGCCAACTACCAGGCACTCCCCACTAGGCTAGTCGAATCACTCCGAGTCAAATCGGTCAAGCAGTCATAAGGTCTCATCCAACTATTAGGTCTTTATACTCCACTCGCTCATCTCTGGGAGGGTCCGCTCCACGAGCTACAGGTTGATACCCCAACTATCACTAAGTCCCATGCAGAAGTATCTCAATGGTCCACCTCATCATAGGGGTATCAACGCAATAGATGGCGCATCAATCGGCCACCCGGTTTGTGAGTTATAAGTTTTTTAGTCCCGAGAGCCCCGGTTGGATTCATGTACGATTCAACCCGACCATATTTCAACATTACCCCAAACTCTAGTGGAGCATACTCAAAGGGACCGTTGTACTCCATGAAAACCAGTGTCGTTGATGGTTCGTCAAACGATAGTCCGGTGCCAAAGATATGGCCAAAGGAAGTAACGATCAGTAATGGGTCTAGGCCCGGTTTGACCAGGTTGGACTAACTCGGCCCAACCCAGACTGGGCTGACCTAGTCTAGGTCGACCCGGTTATCCCGCTAGGTTCGTCCTGGTTCGCTGGGTTTGACCTGGCGGACTGCGGGGATGGTTCAGCCTGAAGGTCGCCGCATAGGCGGCTCGACCTAGAGGTCGGGGTCAGTTTGGCCAGCACCATGAGGGGCGCGGCTCGGGCGCCTCGGCCCAGATGCTGGGGTGCGGTTCGGGCAGGCCGGGTGGCGGCCAGGCAGGGCACCGGGTAGGCCGGCAACGCGCCTGATAGACTGGCAGATGGCCAGGTAGGCCGGGTGGTGGCCTGGGCAGGTCGACGGGGCACCGGGCATGGCGCCAGGGAGGCCGACTGGGTGCCGGGAGGGCGTCGTATAGGGCGAAAGGCATCTGGGAGGGCACCGGGCAGGCCGGCGGGTGGGGGGGGGGGGTGGGGGGGGGGGGCTAGGCAGGCCGGCGGGGTGCCAAACAGGCCGGAAGGGCGTCGGGTAGGCCGCAGGCAGGCGGGCTGGTGACCAGTGGCGGTCGGGCAGGCCGGTTCGGTGCGGCTCGGGCTGGCGGGGGCCAACGGTGTTTGGCCGGGAACACTGATGTGCTACGGGGGTGGCGCGATTCGTGGAGGCCACGGGTAGCGCGGACTTTGTCGTTGCCACCTCCGTCGCCTCGTTGCTTCTTCGAAGAACACCACAAGAATGAAAAATTAACGGAGGATGTCGAGCCATTTTAGGTTTACTCGCATCCTCTGCGTTTAAGGTGGTGTCAAATGGTTCATCAAGAAAAGAAGATGAACAACAATTAATTACATCACTTCGCATCGATTCCATTCATTCGATGATTAGAAGAAGAAAAAAAAAGCATCAACATGCAATAACCCCCTACCTGGATTGTTGGGCATCGATGGTGAAGTCGCGGGAAGAAGACGTAGTCATCATTTGTCGCATCCGCCACACACTTCCACTTCTAAGTTTGCACGACGGTTGTGGAAGTGGCTCCACGTTGGTAGGTGTCCAGGGAAAAACTCGAAGAAGGATCATCGCCGGAATTATTCGTTGGAATAACGCATTCTTCGTTCTTTGTTGGGAGGATTCTCTCTTCTCCCAATAATCCTCCTTCCCAACTTCCACCCAAATTCCAAATGAAAATAATAGAAGGAATAGTTTTTCTATTATTTTGTTGGCACAATAGTTCAAATTGGAGAATTAATTTTAAGAGGCTCCCCCTAATTAATTCATGATAGTTGGAATGAATTAATTAGGGTAGATTGGAACCATTAAGGTGGTTGGGGTCAAGGAGTTTCTCCCCATTTAATGGGGAGTTGAGGAATCAAGAGTCTCTCCCTCATTAATGATGGAGAGTTGAGAGGTTTTCCTCTTCTCCCATTAATAGGGGGTTAAGCTCCGTGTGGTCCCTACCACATTAATCCTCTCATGGGAGGTTTAGTTCAGGTGGGCCCCACCACCATAACCTCTCATGAGAGGTTAAGGTGCGGTGGCCCCACCTCCAACCTCCATGAGGATCTTTTAACCACCATACACCAAAATGGCAGCTCAAATAAAATAAAGTGTAGCTAAACTTTATTTTATTATTTTTTTCAAGAAAACCCAAAAATTAACTTTTATTCTCAACTCATTGTCATCGAAGTGAATGTCTCCTTAAATGAATACTGGCATTGTGAGTTCAACGGTGCCCTCAGATTTCAATTCCGAGCACTGGTTCAAAAGATATAAAAACCCGCATGTACGTTTACTGAACGTACCCGAACAAAAACTTCAGAAATTGATTTCGGCCACACCGGACCTCAGAATCAAGTCCGTAAATTTTCACGGACTCATAAAATTCCCATGTATTAAAAAAAGTTCACAAGATTTCCGGGTCTTTACATGAGTATACTTGATAACTTAGGTATATGTATGGGCATATAACTAAGTAGGGTTGTCACTAGTTTACTTGCTTTGTGGTTTATCCTTGGTGGATTTTGTGATACCATGAGGGTCTTGAGGTCCCTATTGAGTATCATTATACTCACCCCTGCACGGGCTATGCCCACACCTCATTGTGTTTGGTTCAGATGACAGACAACGCTGATTGAGGATGAGAGTATCAGGACTGGAGGTAGCTCGGAGGTGGACCTTAGACGAGGCGTACCGCAGAGACGACTATTCGAGAGATGTACCTACCCTTTAGGTAGGATCCTTGGCAGGTGATCACAAGAGCTGTTCCAGTGTACTTGTACTTTCAGTTTCTTGTACATTCCAGTTGGGCTTGTATTCTGGCCCCTTTTACTTGCTGTACTCACTCTGTTTACTATTTAGTTTACTTGAGTTCATATTTTGCTGTGTGCTTGGTTTCATGTTCTTATAGGTTATAAAGACAATGCTTTCCCAATTTTAGGGAATATTCCTTTTTATGCTAGTTGTTATCCCCTGGACTATGGAAGGTGGGCTTGGGGTAGTAATCAAACGGGCCCCGGGGGATGGGTCGTGACAAATTAAGTCATATATTTAGTGAATAATGGTTTATAATTAAAAATTAATACCATTTAAAAATATTGACTTATTAGTATTGAGCAATGAATGTTAATTAACATTTTATTTTTTCAATTTAACATATATCAAACATTTGTTACATTAATTTTACAATCACACATGTAATTATTGCACATTTATATTGAAACAAACATAATATTTTTTCAATTTATTCAATTTTTATTATTCATTTTTTAATTTTCTTTATTTTCATAATATATTTAATATATATTATGTTTGATATGGATGAATGAAAGGTTCTAAAGGACGACCTCTAGAAGGCAACAAAGGTGGATCCCACTGGACATAAAGTCCAATTAAATTGCAAAATGTATTGTTCATGTAAAATAATTTACTTCGTCTTTGGTGGAAATGGGTGGTGGGATTTGTGGGTGGCCAGCTGAGAATGGTAAACACAAATCATGGGCCCTTTTGAATCAGCTATGGAACTCTTTACCTGGTTCTCTTCTGATCGGAGGGGGGGGGGGGATTTCAATGAGGTCCTTTTTCATCATGAAAAAGAAGGGGGATGCGTGAAGAGTGGCGCTGCTATGGATGAGTTTAGGAATTCCCTTTTGTCAAACTCTCTTCATGACCTCGGGTTTTCGGGCTCTCCATTCACCTGGAGGTGGGGTAGGTCAATGGAGAACCGTCTTGCGGAAAGGTTGGATAGATTTGTTGGGAATGATGAGTGGACTTCTCTTTTTCATGCCTTCTCTATTTTTTACCTACCCCCAGTCTCTTATGACCACTGTCCAATCATCTTGTCGATGCTCTATCATGGGAAATAGAGGAGTCATGTGCCGACATTTCAATTTTAAAGTATGTGGCTCCAAGACAACAACTGTGAAAAGGTGGTACAAATGGCATGGGAGGGACCAAATCAGTGCATCATGTCTAATATCCACAATACTGCATCTTGCATACAGAAGTGGAGCTCAGTGAGGTTCATAGACTTTGACAGACACATTAATGAGGCTGAGACTCGCTTAAAGTGACTCCACTCTTCTCCTTGTTATGCCTCTGTTCTTGATTTTATCTCTGTTGTGGAAAAGAACCTTAATGCAGCGCTGAGGGAGAAAGGGAGTTTCTAGTTTCTTCAGGAAAGAGAGACTCACATCAGATATGGAGATCAAAATACCAACTACTTTCACCACAGCGCGTCTGCACGGAGAAGGAAAAATCATATCACGCATCAGGAGGATCCCAACATGAGAGTTGTTTATGATATCAAGGATATTCACTCCATCATCCTGAATTTTTTCAACAAACTCTATGAAGCGGAAAGCATCAGCACTCCTACAAGTCTGACTAGCTGCATCCCAAATTTGGTTACGGATGATATGAATCATCAGTTGGAAAAAGATATCTCTGATGATGAAGTTTTTGGTGCTTTGCATATTATTCACTCTTCCAAGGCTCTGGGGCCTTATGGGTTTCATGCTCTATTCTTTAAACGCTTTTGGCATATCGTTGGGCCTGATGTGGTGGCCCTTCTGAAGGATGTGTGGGCAGGTAGAGCATCTCTTGAATCCCTTAATGAAACTCTTATTACTCTTATCCCAAAAACTCAATTCCCTTAGAAAGTCTCAGTGATTTGGACAATCAGTCTGTACAATGTGGTTTACAAAATTTTCTCCAAAATCTTCATAACAAGACTTAGGGACTTTCTCTCATTTATTGTTTCTGATAACTACAGTTCTTTTGTTCCAAAGTGATCTATTACTGATAATGCTACCATCACTTTTGAAGTATTCCAATCTATGAAAACTCGTTCCTCTTCTAAGAGAGGCATCATGGCAATGAAATTAAATATGTTGAAAGCTTATGACAGAGTTGAATGGAATTTTCTTGAACTTGTTCTCTCCAAGTTGGGCTTTGGGATGAGAAGGTTTTCTAATATCATGAATTTCATTACGTCTGTCTCCTACAGAATTAATATTAATGGGCCCCCTTCAGTGAGCTTTAAACCGTCGAGAGGTTTGAGACAAGGGGATCCCCTATCATCTTATCTCTTTATTCTGGTGGCCGATGTTTTTTCTCACCTCTTTTTGAAGGCGGAAGATCAAGGAATTATCCATGGTGATAAGTTATGTAGAAATTCCCCCTATCTCCCATCTTTTATTTTCATGTGATAGTCTTATTTTTTCTCATGCTGCCCTACAAGAATGCAGTTCAGTGTTGCAAATCATCAATCTGTATGAAAGGGCTTCTGGGAAACGTCTTAATCCTTCGAAATCAGAGTTATCTTTCAGTTAAAGCATATCATAAGTAAAGAGAGAGGAGATGCAGAGAATGTGTGGTTTTCCGCTGGTTGAGAAGCATCCTAAGTACCTAGGCCTCCTATCCCTTGTTGGAAGGTCAAAGAAACAAGTGTTCGCCTCAATTATGGACAGGGTGGATAATCTAATTTGTCTTTGGTCTAGTAAGAAGATTTCCAAGGTAGGAATGGAAGTTATCATGAAGTAAGTGGACCAAGAAATCCCTTATTATGCTATGTTGCTATTTAAATTCCTAGAAACTCTTGTCGATCAGATCCACTCCCGGTTGGCCAATTTTCAGTGGGGCTCTTATGAGGGAAAACAAAACTCACACTGGATGTCTTGGGAGAAGCTGTGCGTTTCAAAATTTCATGGGGGCCATGGCTTTAGAAATCTCAAATGGTTTAATGAGGCTCTTCTCGAAAAGAAAGGATGATGCCTCCTCTCCCATCCATATGCCATGTTCTCAAAGGTTCTGTGAGCAAAATATTTCCTTCATTCTGACTTCTTGCATGCCCAGTCGGGGCCAAGGCTGAGTTTTTTGGGGAGAAGCATCTGGGGTGAAAAATTCATCCTTGACATGGGCTACGTCTGAAGAATTGCTGATGGGCATAATGTTTATGTTTGGAAGGACTCCTGGATGGAAAATTTCATTAACCATAAGGTCTCTTCGACTATTATTCCTGATTTCAAAGATTCAATGGTACGATATCTGATCAATGGCTTGCTTGAGGACTGGGATCACGGGAAGCTTTACAACTATTTTAATGAGGTTGACTATCAGCTCATCCTATGTATTCCTCTAACACCAGGGATGGGCAGTGTCCAGCTTTGCTGGACCATGGAGTCTCATGGAAGATATTTTTTCCGCTCGGGTTACAAAATGTGGGTCCAAGGAGTGGCTCAGGCCTTTCCTGATTATCGATAGAAGATTATCTAGGTGCTCACTGCCCCCCTAAGGTGAAATTTTTTTGGTCGTAGGTCTGCTGTGGGATTCTTGCAACCTGTGACTTTTTGGTGCAGTGACATTTGGTGGAGGATGACACCTGTCCATTGGCCTCCAGGAGGTGGAATCACCTTTGCAAGCAATTCTTTCCTGTCGTGGGGTGAAAGGGGTGTGAAAGGCATGGAAACCATATTTTTGTTTGTTCTTTGATCTTTCAATTGGCCTGGTCCAAAATCTGGTTAAATTGGTTGATTCTCTTGAACCGAGAGTGGTGGTGTTGATCTGCACAATTCCTTGGTTAGTTTGGACTCGATGAAATGATCGCATTTTCCAAATGAAGGTGACCCATGATCTTCTTTGGGTAGATAGGGTTAGGTAATGGATGAAAGGTGGAAGAATAATGATTCAGTGCCTCCTTTGGGCAACACTCGGCAGCCGACTCCTTGTTGGTCTCCCCCCTGGAGGGTTTCCTCAAGATCAATATAGGTGCTTCTATCTCTACTAATTCTAGGGTCGGTATTGAACTCATTGCTCATAATAGTTTTGGCCAGATTGTGGAAGCTCAGTGCCGGGCTGTGCCTTTCTCATGGAGCCTTGTGGGGGTGTAGGCCTCTGCCATCCTTCATGGGATCATTTTTGCTCGTTCAAAAAATTGGCCCAAGGTTTTGGTGGAATCCGACTGCCTCGAAGTGGTGAACGCTCTAGCTTCGAAGGACGATGCATCCCAACTGTATGAACTTATCTTGAGGAAGATCTGGTCATTAACTGAAGGCTTTACTACATGAAAATTTTCTTTTATCAAGTGAGGAGGGAATATAGAAGCTCATTTCTTGGCTTGTTTTGGGAAATCTTGGGGTGATCATTGTTGGATGGACTCGTTTCCTGATTGACTTTATAGGCATGGTTTTCTTAATCAGTAATATATCTTATCTTTTCTCAAAAAAAATATCCATCAATTTAATATGATGCAATCACATCGCCTTTTTCCTATTTATTTTATGTCTCTTTGTATTCCCTTTAAATTGATAAAAACTAATTACCTCATTTCATAAAAACAAAAATTTTAAATAGTTATAAACGTCTACTTATTTTATAACAGTTAATTTTTTTCTATATTTTTTTTGTAGTGAAATAAATTGATTAAAATTTATACTTTTTTTAAATATTTATAAACGTCTACTTTTTCTAAACATCTAATTTTTTATAAACAACTAATTTTTAAACGTCCACTTTTTTTTATAAACTTCTCCTTTTAAAAACCGTCTACTTTTTAAAAATTCTATAAATCAATCTTATCACTTTTTTTATAACAGCTAATTTTTAACCACTAATTTTACAACATCTAAATTTTATAAATCAATCTCATCGCCTTTTGATAAACACCTACTTTTTTATAACATCTATTTTTTTCTCTATCTATTAATTTATTTGCCATTTTTTTATAAACATGTACTTTTTATAAACGTCTATTTTTTTGTGAAAGCTAATTTTTAAATGTCTTCTTTTATAAATTGTATAGTGAAATTTAATGTAATTTTCTTCCTTGCTTCGTGTGTCACTTTTGTGGTTGTACCCAATTTTTTTATAGTGAAATCACGCGCCTTTTCCCATTTTCATCATCTACTTTTTTTTACAAACGTCTACTTTTTATAAACGTCTATTTTTTATAACAGATAATTTTTTAAATAGTTATAAACGTCTACTTTTTATAAACGTCTACTTTTTCATAGTGTGTGTATATATATATATATAAATTAACTCATATGTGAAATTATTTTCATATTTCCGACCATTTTTTAGAATTAATTATATTTTCGACCATTATTTTATGCAATTATTATTTTGATACCTCAAAATTTTCAACATAATAATATGAATTTATAAAAAACGGCGATGTCATGTGATTGCATGGGTTGAATACTAGTTTTGTGAATGAATTATAAGAATAGTATATGCAAACTCGTCACCATATCCTCTCATGGAATTAATATTGGTTTTTACAATTACAAAAATACAAACTGCACATTAGGAGATAAATTATATTAGTTGTCGATGGTGACGTAATAAATATGATAATATTAAAAAAACAAATCATTTATAAATTTAAATAAATACCCATCATTATTAGGCCTTGTATTTTTAATTATTCTTTTACCGACTAATCAATTTTTTTAATTAAAATAACATAATAATAACATTTCAAATAAATTTAAAAAATACCAAAAAAAACCAATAGATTTAATTTGATAAATGTTAACATGATTTTTTCAAAAAAAATAATTTAAATAGATTCTTGTAACATAAATATATAATTTTAAGTTAAATAAAATATAGTTGTTTAATGAAATTCAAAACTTATCAAATTTAATAATTTTACAATGGGTTAATGTAGTTGTGAGGGGTAATGTGCACGCAAGGGCAAAACAAGCAAACCCAAAAAATATTGAGTTGGGACTTTTGTTTGTGGAAGTCAAGTTCAACAGAAACAAAACATACAAGATGCAATAAATTAAGAAGCCAGTAAAAAACACAAGTATTTAATGTGATTAATTCCCATTGGAGCCTAAGAATACATTCCACACACATGAGTTTTATTAATGCTCAAAGAAGAACAAGATTACAACATGCGGGTTTAAAGAAAAAATGCGAGAAGCTTCAAACAGCTAAAGCTACAAAATGAGAAGCATGAATACAAAAAGTTACAGTACCAGATGCATGGGTCTGACAGTCCTCATCTCTAATAATAGTTGTCGGAAAACCGTAGCCGATCTTTGTACTTGTAGAGGTACTCACTTGGTCTGGAAACTGACTGTTATTCACTCGGGAACTTGACCACACATATTCTTGATTGCAAGAAGCAGTCATCAGAACTCCACCGGATGTAGTACACCATCAGTGTATGTTGAAGGAAAACATGCATGGTGAATCACCATTGACACTACTACAAAAACGGGAAAGATAAATGCCACATTTTATCAGTGCTAAGACAAAAACACTGATAAAGGAACCCTTTATCATCGCTAAGATTTTAGGGCTGATGAAGTTATTCTTTATTAGCGCTTTTTTCTTAGCACTGATAAAGAAACCCTTTATCAACGCTTTTTTAGCATTGATAAAACCATAGTCCCATATTTTATAAAATTTGGTGCATAGTATCCTCTGTTTATCACGCCCTCAAGCCCTTGTGGTCCTGTACCCCTGCGACAACTCCCCCCCCCGTGATCTTCTCTTTTCCGGAGCTCCGCCACTAGCCCTACTACTTCTCCTCCCCCTTGAACCCCTTCTGTGGATCCTCCTCCCCGAAAACCCTACTTCCTCCTCTCCACTGGACTCCCCACGAACCCTGCTCCTCCATTTCTCAATGGTGGCGGCTCCTCCCATGCACCTCCCCCTCGCGGTCGCGCCTTCCCCTCCCAACGTAGAGTAGAAGGCTTCCTGACTGCTCGACGATTCTTCTCTCCCTCCACCGCGGGTGCTATCTACTCTAGTTAAGTCTCCCACTTCTCCTTTTAGGTTTATTTTTGGTGGATAGGTTTTTTGAGAGTAGTTTTTATTAGGGTGATGTTTGGATTCTTCCCCATGATCACCACCCTTGGATTAGATGCTAACTAACATAGAGTTCTAACAATCTATGTCATGAAATCACACATGTAGTGGATTCTTATACTTGGTTAGCAGATGATTTGAACAAAAGTATGATTTTTTTATGATTCCCCAGGGTTCCTTATGATGTTTGGAACTAGAATTTATTTTTCACCAAGTGTCATATGTATGAGGGTTTGATATTCTCGTGCAACCTCAAGCTAGACCTTGTTATACATGAATATTCTATTAATGTTGAGTGTTTTTTCCTCATCCTTCTGGTGGGTGTATATATACTGGGGAAAGTGGTCTTTTTGTAAACTCCTTCATGAAAAAGAAGAGTTTTGATAGTACCCGCCTCATTATTAATTGGTTACACTTTCTGGGTGTCATGATGTGCTGGTGATTGTGTTTATGGGGAAGGTTATATTTATGATTGTGTTTATGGGGAAGGTTCTAATTTGGGATGGGCCTCACTGGGGTTATTATATAGGGTGTCTAGAGAGATGAAGTTTTAGAGAAAATTGAGTAGGAATCAGCTGTGAGAATTGGACTTGGCTTCGGTTTGGGCAGGATCTCTCTCGTAGTGTTTTCTTCAATTTTCTTCCTCCATAGCTGTAGCTCTCTTTCCATTTTACATATACATAGTGTCCGTTATTAGTTTTCTATCATTTATATGGGTTGTTTTTGACAGTTACAAAAAAGTGCATGACACCATTTATGAAGAATGATTTTGTATATGTTTTTATAGGTTACATAGTTTATGTTTGACATCACTTAATGAAAAGCGCTCACAACTGATCACAATTGATTGTGTATAAGGATATGTTTGACTACACTTGGGGTTTATCTTGAAAAAACATATTTATAATTGTTTAAAGCGCTTATCAATTATAATAAATGATTTTGTATAAGTTTTTCCATCTTGGTTGTTGGAAAGGTGATAATCTAGCACATTTTTATGTAGTTTTCTTCTGGAATTTAAGCGTCTACTTTGGGTTTAGATAGTGGTATAAACATGTGAAAAATTTTATTTGGGTGGTTAATTATTTTTTAGGATTGTGGGATGTTTCTTGACTTCGATCAATGGTAAATTCCACACATCTTTCTTTTATGTCAAGGATAATTTAAGGGTGGTGTGAACATAGTGAACCTCTATGACCAGTTGTTCCTAGGTGCTAGTCTAGAAGGTTTCTTCTTGAAAATGGGGAGACACCATGCACTTTATTAGGTAGATAGTGATTCTTCCCTGATACCTATTATGAGTATCAAGATTTTTATTTTTAATAGAGACTGCTCTAGAAAATAACTACCCTTGGTGTGTCAGACCATGTGATTTTGGTTAAGTACACCTACATTATAGAGAACCGTTTATGTGATGGGGAATGAATTTATCCTCAGGATATTGTAAATGTCTTTCACTTGGTTGTATTGTATCTCAACTCTTTTTATTAAATCCATTAATTTATGTTGGTCAATTTATAGATCGACCTCTAGTGGTTTGGGGGAATTCAACATGTAATACTAAGCTTTGGATGACTATATTAGTGTTATATCATTATGCCTATGGTTTGATTTGATATCATAATCTTTTTTAAGGTAGTGATCTTCTGGGATGTAGGGTTAGCAGCACCCACCCACAATAGGCGTGTGATGCAAGTCTCATCTCCGGAGGCACTATCATTCATAGGTACACCAAGGATTGCCCATTAGTCCAAGGAATTTAATATGATTGTGATGGGTAAAGACATGTCACATTTCATTTTCTTAATATTCATGCTACAATCATAGAGGCAGTCGACGAATAGCCTAGGTAGTGGAAGGAACTTGAGAAAGGAGGTCTGTACAGCACTAAAGTGATGGAGGAGATTGGGGGGCAGCATGAGGTGGATGGAACTTTGGTTTGATTTTACTAATACTATCCCTAAGTAGACCACTCCTATATTGGGAAGTTAGTTGTTAGAATCTCCGATAGTTATAGTCACTAGAGTCTTTTTACTAGGAGGATCCAAGAGTGTTTAGAGGTACGATCTATATTCGTTATACTTTTCTTGTAGTACTATTAGAAATAGGTACAATAAACTATTTTTCCTAATTTTTTCAATCATTTTTTAGGTATATGGTAGGCTCTATTAATCTCTATTTTTATAAGGAAGTGGTTCTATTGTACTATATTTGGAAGTCTTGTTTTGTGTATTTGAATCATAAATACTAATATTTGATATTCAAATAATATGGAGATTAATAAATATTGGATGGATGATTATTGTTTTACAATAGAGTATGAGAACAGAGTGAAAGAGTTCATCAAGTTTGCAAAGAATCACGCAAAGGATTCTTCTAAAATACTTTTTCCATGTTTATGTTGTTGTTATTCTATACTAATCACTCCATAGGTGTTGGAAGAACATTTGATATGTCACGGAATAGATCGGAGTTATAAATGTTGGAATAAACACGGAGAAAACATGAATTTAGCTACTGGCTGGGATAAAATTGTGTTTTATGGATCATCAGATATGAAGACATATATGGATAATGAAGAAGACCATGTGGAGGATGTGATTACAGATGTCTATGATGATGAAGATCATATTGAGGAAATGATAAATACAGTTGAAGATGAACTCCGTGATTGCCCAAATTTTTTTGATAAGTTAAAGAGTTGTGCAAAGACGCCATTGTATGCTAGTTTCACTAAATATACATCATTGTTAGCTGTACTGAAGTTGTATAAATTGAAAGCATGAAACAAATAGAGTGATGTCATTTTTACGGAACTAATTGCTCTCTTGAATGACATGCTCCCAGAAGATAATGAGCTCCCAAACAGGACATATGAAGCTAAACAAATGCTACGCTCGATGAGTATGATTTCTAAAAGAATACATACCTGCCTGAAAGACTGTAGACTATTTCTCAAGGAGAACAAATCACTTATAGAATGCCTAAAGTGTGGTGCTTCTCGATACAATAAAGATGAATCCAGTCCTATGAAAGTTGTATGGTACTTTCCAATCATTCTAAGGTTTAGGCGTCTATATGGAAGTGAAGAAACTGCCAGAAAATTGTCGTGGCATACAGATAAAAGAAATAAATATGGGAAATTACGTCACCTGGCTGACTCTTCTCAATAGAAGATAATTGATCATGAATATCCTAAATTTGGAAAATAGCTGAGAAACCTTCATCTTGCATTATCTACATATGGAGTGAATCCTTTTGGTTTTCAAACCAGCACTCATAGTACATGGCCTATTATGTTGGTAAATTATAACTTGCCACCTTGGTTATGCATGAAGAGAAAATTTATCATGTTATCTATGCTTATATCAGGACCAAAACAACCATGTAACAATATTGATGTTTATTTGTCTCCTTTGATTGAGGATTTGAAGTTATTGTGGGATTCAGATGTTATGTTGTATGATGCTTATAAAAGTGAATACTTCAGGTTGGGAGAGATGTTGTATAGGATGATAAATGTTTTCCCTGCTTATAGAAATTTTCTAGGCTATATCATTAATGGAACTCAAGGGTGTCCCATGTGTGAAGAAAATACGAAATCAATTAGGTTGAAACATTCATAAAAAACTGTGTTTCTAGGACATTATAGATTTCTACCTCATCAGCATAAGTACTGATCTTAGAATACATCATTCAATGGAAGTTCATAACAATGAACAACACTGTCTCCACTAACAGGTGATCAACTATTTGAGAAAGTAAAAGATGCAAACACTATTTTTGGTAAACCATTTTCAAAAAATGTTATGAAATTTGGTTATAAAAAGAGATTAGTTTTTTTAATTACCATATTGGAATTGTTTGTACGTCAGGCATTTTCTTGATGTAATGCATGCGGAAAAAATGTATGTGATAGTGTTATCCGAACATTGCTAAATGCCCCTGAAAAAGAAAAGGACGGAATTAAGGCAAGGTTGGACATGGTTGACATGAGAATACGAGAAGAGTTGGCTCTTATGAAGGGTGAAAATCGAATGTTTCTTCCTCCAACTGCTTACACTCTTTCCAGGGAGAAGATATACCAATTTTTCAAATTCTTCAATGGTATAAAGGTTCCAGAGGGTTATTCATCAAATATTAAGAACATTGTGTTAATGAATGATTTGAATTTAAAAGGTTTGAAATCACATGACTGCCATGTTTTGATGAAAAATTTAATTCCTATAGAATTACATTGCATTTTTCCCAAGAATGTTCATCATACGTTAACCAAACTTTGTTTCTTTTTCAAAGCTATATGTAGCAAAGTTTTAGACCCGGTGAAATTTCCCGCTATGGAAAGAGAAATTGTCAGAATATTATGTGAATTAGAAATGTTCTTCCCACCAACATTATTTGATATGATGGTTCATTTAATGCTTCACTTGGTGAGAGAGATTTGACTTTGTGGTCTAGTGCACTATAGATGGATATACCCCGTTGAACGGTATATGAAGATTTTGAAAGGGTATTTCAAAAATCGAAGTTGAACAGAAGGTTGTATAGTGGAGCAATATATTGTTAAGGAAGCCATTGAATTCTGTACTGAATAAATATCTGATTGGAAAAGCATTGGTCTCCAGAAATCTCATCACACTGGACGCATTGAGGGTGAGAGAATTTCTAGAAGAAATGTTGTGACAATCAATATTACAGATCCGGAGCAGGACCACCTTTATGTTTTGCATAATAGTTGGGAGGTTGATCCATATATTGAAATCCACAAAGAAATTCTTAGGCAGTTGAATCCATCAAGGGCTGGAAAATGGATATCAAATACACATAATCACAAATTTATAGGATGGTTTCATAACCATATTTTTAAGGAGTTAGATGAAAATCTGAATTCAATTTTAGAATGACTTCAATGGCTAACCTCCAGACCAAGTGTGTATGTATTATCTTACAATGCACTACTGGAAAATACCCTATAAAAATAGTTTGTAACTGTTGGTATAGGCCTCCAAACCGTTGGATAGTAAGCCGTGGGGATAGGTCTATACCAACAATTTTGGGAAAACTATTGGTATATACCTATACTAATGGTTTTCAAAACTGTTGGTTTAAGTAATATAAAAATCTATACCAATGGTTCCATAAAACCATTGGTATATGTAATTCAAAAAAGAATCATTCGGTTGGTTTTGATCCCAGCACCTCCTGTTTGTGATTGTACGACCTAACCACTAAGCTTACTTACTTTTGTGAACATAATTTCATAAATAAATATATGTATTATCATAATTATTTTAAATTTTGATTTATTTAATGTCATCTATAATAATATTCCATTAAAAATACATATAAATATACCTATGGTTTTGAGAACCATTGGTATAGGTTCTTTGATTTTGGGACCTATAATGGACCTATACCAATGGTTTTCCCAAAACACTTGGTGTAGGTCCAAATTAGTGAACTATGCCAACGTTTTTCCCAAAACCATTTCTATAACTCCAAATTAGTGACCTAGACCAATGGCTTTGGGAAAACCATTGGTATATGTCCATATAAGTGACCTATACCAATGGTTTTGCCCAAACCATTGGTATAGGTCCAAATTAGTGAACTATACCAACGGTTTTCCCAAAACAGTTGGTATATATCTTATTTCCAATAGTGATGGTTATGTAAATAATGGTTATACATTCTATACATACGAACATGATGAAGATAGTTCCATGAAAAATAGAGGAGTTGCACTTGTGGCTGAAGCGATGCATGTTTCTGGTAGTAAGGACATAAATCCAATTTATGCAAATATGTCATACTTTGGCATTATCAAACAAATATATGAGTTGGATTATACGACATTCCAATTTCCAATTTTTCAATGCAAATGGGTTGATAACAATAGTGGTGTAAAAATAGATGAATTGGGATTTGTGAAAGTTGATTTTAGTAAAGAAGGATACAAAGACGAACAATTTATAATGGCATCACAAGAGGTAAAAGTATTTTATGTTTCAGATCCTACAAACTGAAAGTGGTTGATTATTCTGTTATCGTCCAAAACTACTGAAGGGTCCAATGAAAATTTAGTTGAGGATGATCCTTTCAGTGGTACGTTGCAATCATTTCGCAGGGGTCCCAAAGTAGATGATGTTTTATATGTTAGTGGAGACCAAAATGAAGGGATTTGGATAATTGATAGAGGTGTCAAATCCCTTCAGCCTTTGAAAAAAAGAAAGACAGTTCAATAAACAGGTTATATTTTGTTTTTTATATAGATATTGTTATGTCATGTTATCATCTTATCATTATTGAATTTATGTAATCTAAATTAACTGTTCAACCACTTTTGCAGATAATGACTTCTATACGTTCTGGTGCTCCTAACCTCAAGGCTGAACAAGTCTCTCAAGATGTTGTTGCTGCTGCTTCTGCTGCTGCTGTTGCTGCTGCTGCTGTGGTTGCTCACAGTGCAGAGCAACAACAAGTTTCTGAACCTGTTGCTGCTCCTAGTGTTGAGGTCCAATAACCATCAGCACATGGCATTACTATCATTTCAGATGAACATATAGATGATGTTGATATTGATGAAATGGTCAGGGATGAAGGACGAACGTCACAGAAAACACAGGTGCGTCGTAGTTTGACAGTGTTAGCAAATGTTCTTAAGGTGAAAATCAAAGGCATAAAATTTGATGTCGGATGGAATGCACAAGGCCAAAATGTGAATCCCAACAAGGATATGTTTAATAGTTACATTGGAATTGTCACTCAAGAATGCGTGCCAATTGACATAGATTTATGGCACAATGTTTTTTCTGGGATGAAGGGTGTGATCTGGGAAGAAATTATGGTAACATTATGATATTATTTATTTAATTTACTTGAAAATAAAATAATAAAACAGTGTCTTACTCTTCTCAATCTCTTGCAGAGTACATTTATAGTAGATGATTCACACAAGAATTATGTACTAAGTCTTACAGGAAGGTGTCATCGAGGTTTTCACACTATTTTATCAAAATGTCACCTGAAATATTCCAAAGGTAAAATAAACCCGAACCCACCCCTTTTCTATGATCATTTGATATCCCAAGAAGCATGGGATGAATTTATTGGCCACCATGGGGATGAGAAGTTTCGGGTAAATTGTGGCTGATAATATGTTGTTTGAGGATACGTGTATTCATCACTTTGATTGTCAATATTTCATTTATGAAACAGAAACTCAGTACAAAAAATAATGAATGTGCATCAAAACCAACATACCCCTATCACAAATCAAGGATGGGGTATGCTTTACTAGAAATGAAAATGGTATGTATTTTAAATTTATAGAAATATTGTCAGGTTCCAAGAAACAACATCATAATTATCTTTCTATATTTATATGTAGATTGATGAGTCTAAAACCAAAGACACTTCCATCCCACGTCATGTGCTATGGAAGGAGGCATGTCTGAATAAGGAAGGGATGCTAGTAGATGAAAACACACAAAAAGTGTGGGAAATATGTGTAAGTATGACATGATAAAAATATTTGTTTTAAATTTCTATTATATAAAAATAATTAGTTATTTTCCTATATCTGATAGTCATAGGAATTAGCTACTCTTGTAGTGGATGCAGAACTATTATCGATGAATTTGAAGTGGCCAAAACAATACGGTCATGTTAGAGGTGTAGGGATTGGGGTGACACCACGAGTATATTATAAAAAACAAACAAACGAATGATAGAGATGAAAAAATGAAACAAATGAGCAAAATACTAGCAACTCTTGAAGAATGATTTCAATTATAGGGAGAGTTGCTAGAAACTTTTATGGGTGGGAAGCAAGGAGAGGAAACAACTCAGGAATAACCAGCTCGTGAAGATCCCACCCCACCCCCACCAGCTTTGAGGCAAGCCATTCCCCTCAATGAACTGTCTTAGACATGGTAATAAATATTCTAATAATTTTTCCCATGAAATGTGAATTAGACAAACACTGATACTTTTCCTGTACTGATATTCTATAGGGTTAAAATGACTATGATTTATATCTGTCAACACCCACCTATCACCTTGTAGCAAGGGATATAGTGTTCAATATCCCAGAGGACAATCTGCATAATAGACCACTTCCGAACGATCATCTAAAAGTAATGATTACTGTAGCTCATGATCCAAATGCAAAGATACCTATTCCACGTGATGAAAATAATATTCATATGGTCGAAAAGGCTATTGGGACATTCATTGCATGGCTTTCAAAGATTTTAAGAGTACATGTGGACAAAGAGGTATTTATTTCCATTTTTTTCAATCTAAACCTTTAACAATTAATGAAAAAGTGGTCTGAACCAATGAATGTTATTATAGACAGAGAAAGGGAATGGGGTGACAATAAATGTCTACTCAAAAGCATCTAAAGGATCGACCAACCGATCCCAAAGAGCCACTGAAAGCACAATAACTCCACATGTTCTCTGTCCACATTTACTAGCATTGAAAACTCATGTGGATACAAAACTAAGAGGTGGTAGTAGTCATATAGTGGTTTTTGAAAAGAATATATACGACGAGGAAATTCAATATTTTGTTACTGCTGAAAATGTAAATGAGATTCTTGAATACAGTTGGATAGGTGTCACAGATATAAATTTATATATGAGGTATGTTTTCATGAATTGATTTTCTAAAAGTTGATATAATGTGAAAATTATGACGAAATGAATTTTATATTATTGACAAACATATATATGAAAAGCATTTGAAGGAATTTTCCCATGAACCAAAATTCGAACTCGTTAGTCCTCATACTACATCAACATGATTAACAAAATTAGAGCCATAAAAAAATGATGAAATAGTGAACGACTTTCTGAAAACATTTGAAAGCAAGATTACGGATGACAGACTCTTCCTAATACCAACCATGCATCGGTAAAACTCCATGATTAAAGTATATCAATTATTTTTCACGTATTTTATTACTTATTACTTTTTTGTGTTTTTAGGCAACATTGGCTGCTAATTGCGGTGAACTTGGATACTCTAAAGATTTATTTTCTGGATTCAATGCAAGGATATCCAACAAACCAACCACAAATGATGGAGTTTTTGAATCTTTAAGACACTACATCCTACGTTTTAGATATAAAATCAAGTAATATAATTTATATTATCTTTTACTGAGGATTCTATTATGATATTTCAGTGTATCATTATCGTCTAAAAAAGGAATGAGTGTTAGAGTTGGTGGTCTAGAACCAACTACTTTGTACTTTATTCATTAATAAAAGCCTTATCACATCTTGATTGTTCTTATGTGTGACAATGTATGTGATAATGTCCTAAGAACAGCTGCTGCATTAAAGGGTCATAGTGGATCCCTGCTATGATGAGAACCCAGAAGTGCCATAACACTGTTCTTGAATATATGTTCTATGGCCGGATGATATTATTTGAGGGGAAAAAATAATACAGGTCATTAGGGGTGATGACTCAAAAAACTTTGAGGCACCTTCTCATGGTGTGCACCCTTGGTAATATTCAGGAGGATATTATGAGAACGAGACTCGCCAGTTGGAAATCCACATTTCATAGTGTCATTGGATGTTCCTATCTGCAGACGTGTGTATTGGTCCTTATACTTTATGATTATTATTAATGAGTATTACAACTCTTGCACTTAGATGTATTGACGAAAACTGTGACGACACACTGTTCGCAGTGAGGTAGGATATGTTGGGTGCGTCACGAGTAATACTGCATTAATAGATAATGCGAGAAAGGATTTGTCCCTTCTGTTCCATAACGGAAGTAGATATCTCAGGCCCTTTGATGGAATTGATATAGCCTAAATAAATCAATGGCCATGGTATGATATGGGCAAGTTCAATTCCTGGAAGTCAAAGAAAGAATAATCGAGCACATGGGTTGATGGCACTAGAATGCAACCCACTTGATTGGAGATATCGTGACAAAGGGATTATATTACACAGTAAGCGTTTGTAGGAGGTGAGACGTCATTGCGGCGTTAACTTCTTTCTCTATGGGTTCCTTGGCGTGTTGCTAGAAGCTAACCTTGGAATTTAGGCAGGCTCCTCCTAATGACACTGAGAAAGAGGCCCAGAGGGTCACACACTAAGTGTGTCCATGTATCTCAGTTAAATATTAATTTAACAAGTTAAATAAATATTATTCCCGATTGTGGTTTAATAATTATTTAAGGACGACTGATCACATTTATTTTGACACTAGTTATTCGAGAAAATATATTTTGGGCGAAATAATATATTTATTAGTGAGTAATTCAGTTATATTTATTTAAGAAATAAATAGCCATTACTCAAGGTCTAATAAATGTGGTGGAGAAAAATGGAAAATAAAAGCACACGTCGTGTATATTAAATATACACGCCGTGTAGTTTTACACACCGTGTATTAATTATTACACACTGTGTAATTTTCCACTCAGGATTTTGAGGATATAATATTATTTTATTAAATGATATTAATTATAATCAGCATGGGTGTATTTCAAGGAATTAATGATTCGACATGGGGTTTCAATAAGTGTTAATGAAATAAATAAAACGCGTAACGAGTTTATTTATTATCATTACTCTATTAACCTCAAACCCGATTATAAATATCCCCACAACCCCAACACTTTTTCGAACAGAGCCATTGTTGTGAACAACGGTTTTGGAAAGTCTCTCAAGCCAAGAGAGAATTCCCTCTCCACCAAGAACGCTTTCAAGTTACGAGAGCGAGATCCTCCACCGGATCCAGGTGGTCAAAGGCGGACATCGCAAGCGAAAGTTCTTCCATGCTAGAACCCGGAGATCGCTTCGGGGACGTTCGGAGATACGTGACACACATGTGGATCACCGCTAGAGGAATCCTACACTTAGATTCTACGACGCAACGACTGATCATGGGATCATGACCGAAGACTCCAATGAAGCAAGAATTCCATCGAGTTAATTCATATGAATTAATTAAATTAATTATAACCAACATTTGATGATCCTATCTCATGGGTTCTGGGACTCTTCTTTTCTTTTTCGTTCTTCGTTCTATTCCGAAGATCCAGCATTTTATATCGTGACAGATCTCAGATTAAACGTCGTTTAACGCTAAAATTAATGTTGGGCAAACCCACCAACGCGCTTCCGCTGCGCCCGGAACCTACAAGTGGTATCAGAGCAGGGTTATATCGTTGATTATAATTATTTAGTTTTTGTTGGTGATTTACGCATTTAATAATTTAGTTATTTCAATTCATGTTTAATCATTCTGGAAATCTGAATCTCGAGATCTGTTCCTCCTCCCTCATTTCTCATTCACCTCACAGAAATGATTTTTTTCTTTTAATTTTGATTTAAAATAAAATAGAGGAACTCATCTGGAGGAGCCAAACGTTTCTGGCCATACAGCACCAGAATACACGGCGTGTATTCGGAAGTACATTTCGTGTAGTCTTGGTTCAATGCATTGACTGATCCGCCAAATCATGCCGTGTATTGGATTCTTTCTAAGAATTTAAGATACCGTGTGTTGACTAGAAACAGGTGGCACACAGTTTCCAGATTACACGCCGTGTGGTCCAATGAACATGGCGAGTAGTCCCTTCGGGTTAGGGTTGGGGCGTGTACCCCGTACACGGCTCTCCCATCTGGAAACCGTGTAACGCGGAAACTACACGGCATGTGTCCCACAGAACACGCCGTGTACTCCGAATATTTCCGAAGTACATTTACACGCCCTATCCCCGGGCGTGTACTTCGGATGGACGATGAAGAAAAGTACATGCCGTGTAGTCGGAACTACACGCCGTGTACTCACCCAAATTACGCAGATTTGTTAAAATTTATTATTATATTATACAAACCCTTGATACGTGTACCATAGTGCATGCGTAAAGCTGAGGCACAACACATGATAGGTGTTTTATATATATGTGTTTAATTTAACATCTGCGTAATGAACGGGAATTCACCGGGTTGCCTCCAAGGTACAAGTTATGTACAAGGATAATTTTAAATGAATTTATTTGTTTAAAATTATGATGGATGAGAATCTAAAGGAAGTTCAGAAAAGGGTTTAAGATAAAAGTATTGATTAATTAAAAATAATAAATTAATTCGAGCATGATTTATCTTAAACAATAACGATTAATGAATTGAATGCTAGTTTTATTTATGCGTAAATATCATTGCATGTATGAATGATCATGAGCAAGACCGAGACCTTTGTATGTGAGTGGTTTCTTTTAATTTATTTAAATTAAATTTGTTGGCCTGCGAGCCATCTCCTCATTAATATGTAGGGCCTTCGTGCCCAAGGATTCTTTTATGTAAAAACCCCTTTTTTACCCCTCACCTGCGCGTGAGATAAATTCATATGTAATGGATGGAGATTCCATGTTAGTGGAGGAGGCTCAAGTCAGGAGGCCAAGGTGAAACCAATCCAAGGAGATACAAAGGTGGACAGGTGGAAAGCTGTAAACACGAACCCGAAAGGTTCAAGGTGATTCTCCCCTAGGTCTTGGGTTAGTTTATCAACCGCTAGATAAACTAACCAATAGAAAAGATCATGATAATACAATTTATTTTATTTCTGTCAGTTTCATGGTTTATTTATTGTGGGTGTGCTTTCACGATCACACAATTAATGAATTAAACGAGCATGCAAGATGGAATTAAAATAAAACCGGCTTATACGTAAATATTATCTTAAGACATGGTTAATCACTTAAGTATATCCCACTTAATATTAAAAAGCATGTAATCAAAGATAATAAAATGGCAATTTACGTATAAAAAATAAAATCCCTCAAAAGATATATTAAGTCGGTATAGCCTTCCATAATCTTGGTTAGAATCGAACCATAGTTCAAAGTGCTTGACAAACCCTAGTTGGGGTGCTTTCAATTATCGGGGAATTCTAATTCAAGGTTTTGGGTTGACTTAACTTGGTTCGCATCAAGGGTTGACTGCCACATCAGGACTTGGTGTGGCCAAGAGGCAAAGGTTGAGGAAATCCAAATTAAAAGGATATCAGGATTGGGGAGTCCACTCAGCAGATCAAAGAGCTACGAGTTAATGCAGTTGGAATTTGGAATGCCTACCTAAAACCCTTCATGTTGCTTGACCAACCCTAGTTGGGGTAATGCGAAGGGAAATATGGATCCTTGCCACTAGAATATTCAGGCAACAATATATTCCGAAATCAATGGTGAGGGCAATTGGATTTTGATAAAATAGTGGGAGACTAATAAGTATTAATTTATTTATTTGTCTCAATTTTTGTAATAAAGTACTAAACCTTTGCTCATCTTAATTTGTAGAAACGGCAAGAAAATGACTTCAAACATATCATTGCGCACCATACTCGAGAAGGAAAACCTTCTCACCGGCACCAATTTCCAAGAGTGGAAGAGGCGTTTACGCATCATCCTTCACCACGAAAGGAAATTATATGTGCTGGAAGAGCCTATTCCAGTTGCGCCTGGGAAAGAGGCCAGTGATGAGGAAATATCTCTCTACGCAAAACACATGGATGATGCCACAGATGTCCAGTGTTTCATGCTATCGGCAATGTCTAATGATCTCTTGAAGCAACATGAAAACATGGACGCGTATAGCATGATGTCTCACCTTAAAGATCTCTACCAAGAGAAAGAGAGACAGGAGATGTATGAGATCTACAATGCTTTGTTTACCACGAAGCTTGGAGATTCTGCGCCAGCTGGGCCTCATGCAGTCAAGCTTATTGGCTACATTGAATGCCTGGACATCTTAGGGATTAAATTCCCGGATGAGTTGCGTACAGATCTCATCCTATCATCACTGCCTAAGACCTTCTGTAGCTTCATTGTCAACTATAACATGAGCGGAAATGAGAAGAGTCTGTCGGAGCTTCTGACCTTGATTTTCCAGGTAGACAAGGACATGGGGCGTGAAAAATCCACGGTCCTTATGGTGAACAAGAAAAGGAAGGAAAAGGCAAAGGGGCCAAAGACTTATAAACAGTCTGAATCCCCTGAGCACCGTCCTTCCAAGAAGGGGAAGATCCAGAGGCAGGGCAAGGAACGGGAGGCAGTGTGATTTTCATGTGGCAAGCAGGGCCACTGGAAGACGAACTGCACCCAGAAGCGTGGGGATGCTAAAGGTGCATTCGTTATCGGGTGCAATCTTTTTATTTCTACACATTGGGTATTAGATACAGCTTGTGGGGCTCACATCTGTATTCAAATGCAGGAACCAAGTAGATTTAGAATGATCACCAGAGGAGAGGTGGATCTTCGAGCTGCCAATGGCGCAAGGCTGGCTGTATTGGCTATTGGCGACTACCACCTCTCATTGCCAACTGGGATGATCTTGGTTTTACATAACTGTTATTATGTTCCTAGTGTTACCAAAAACATAATTTCTGTATCTTATTTGGATATGGATGGATTTATTTTCATGTTTGGAAATAAGGGTTGTCTCTTTTATAAGAAAAACGTATGTTATGGTATGGCACATTTGAATAATGGTTTGTATGTATTAAATTACAAAAACCAAGTGTTGCTAATCGATAATGAAACAAACTCACATGACTCATACATCACCCAGTTGTGGCATCAACACCTTGGTCATGTAAATGAGAAGTGCTTGAAAAATCTCTATCAAGATGGCTATTTAGACTCTACTGAGCTAAAACCACTTGATAGATGTCATGCTTGTTTACAAGGAAAAATGACCAATCCGACTTTTAGTGGACAGGGTGAAAGGGCCATAGAGCTTCTAGGATTGGTACACACGGATGTATGTGGACTATTTCTAGTAGAAGCTAGAGGTGGATATTCTTACTTTATTACTTTTACTGATTATTTGAGTAGATATGGATTTGTCTACTTAATGAGGTATAAGTCAGAAGCCTTAGATAAATTTAAGGAATTCAAGAATGAAGTAGAGAATTAGCTTGG
The DNA here is from genome assembly GCA_963277665.1 of Viscum album. Classification (NCBI taxonomy): domain Eukaryota; kingdom Viridiplantae; phylum Streptophyta; class Magnoliopsida; order Santalales; family Viscaceae; genus Viscum; species Viscum album. The sequence continues at coordinate 1,614,736,875 of OY728133.1, read as the reverse complement.
TAAGAAGATAAAGAAGCTTCGATCGGATTGAGGTGGAGAATATCTGAACCAAGAGTTCATCGATCTTCTACGGGAGTCTAGGATTCTATCTCAGCTCACTCCTCCTTATACACCACAGTGGAATGGTGTTAGTGAAAGGAGGAACTGCACCTTGTTAGACATGGTGAGGTCGATGATGAGTCATGCGAGCCTTCCATTATCCTTTTGGGGATATGCATTACAAACTGCAACATACACATTAAACCGAGTACCAACTAAGGCAGCAAATGGGATTCCCTTCGAGTTATGGAATGGAAAGAAACCCACTTTGTCACATACATGTGTATGGGCATGCGAGGCGTTTGTTAAGGCCTTCTCAGGAAACAAACTAGCACCCCGGGGCACGAAGTGTATATTTATAGGATATCCTAAGGAAATGAAAGGATATTACCTATATAACCCTCAAGACAAGAAAGTGACTGTCGCGAGACAAGCCGTATTTCTTGAGAGGGAGCACATACTCAAAAAGGATAGTGGGAGCAAGATTGACTTCGATGAAGTTGATGCTCAAGATACACAGGAGTTGGTACAGGAAAAAGTTCCACAGGTCCCCGTGGAAGAGGTTCCAGAAACACAAGTACTACGTAGGAGTTCAAGAGAGGTAAGGGAACTAGAGAGATTTGGTTTCCTAGTCACCGAGGATGGTGAATCATTATTGTTGGACAATGATGAACCTATCTCCTACAAGGAAGTAGTAGAAAGCTCAGAATCTGCAAGATGGTTAGAAGCTATGAATTCTGAGATGGATTCCATGTATCAGAACCAAGTTTGGGTTCTGTTCGATGAGCCAGTTGATGTAAAGCCTGTTGGATGCAAATGGGTATTCAAGAGAAAACTGGACATGGAAGGTCAAGTTAGCACCTATAAAGCAAGGCTAGTGGATAAAGGATTCATACAGCATCAAGGAATTGACTATGATGAAACCTTCTCGCTAGTTTCCCTGTTTAAATCCATAAGAATCATACTTGCCATAGCAGCTTACCATGACTATGAGATTTGGCAAATGGATGTCAAAACAGTTTTCCTTAACGGGAACCTTCAAGAAGATGTCTATATGACACAACCAGAAGGGTTTGTGATACCAGGTGAAGCCAAATAGGTTTGCAAGTTGCAGAAATCCATTTATGGATTGAAGTAAGAATCTAGGTCATGGAACATTCAATTTGATGAATCCATAACAGAATTTGGTTTTATTAAGAATGAATGTGAGCCATGTGTTTATAAGCGGTTTAATGGGAATGCGATCGTTATCCTAGTAGTATATGTTGATGACATATTACTTATTGGAAATGATGTACCAGTCTTACAGTCAGTTAAAGACTGGTTGAACAAGTGTTTCTCCATGAATTACTTGGGAGAAGCGGCCTACATTCTAAGGATCAAGATCATCCGTGATAGATCCAAGAGGTTTCTTGGACTAAGTCAGGGTACATACATTGACCAGATAATAAAGAGATTTAGTATGGAATAATCTAAGAGGGGATTGGTTCCAGTGTCACATGGACTACAACTTTCTAAGAAAATGTGTCCTCAGACACAACAAGAGAAAGATAGAATGAGTAATATCTCATAGGCTTCGGCTATAGGATCCATCATGTATGCCATGTTATGTACCAGGCTTGATGTTGCCTATGCACTGAGCATGGTAGGCAGATATCAAGCAGATCCAGGAGAACATCATTGGACTACTGTTAAGACTATCCTGAAGTATTTGAGAAGAACTAAGGATATGTTCCTGGTGTATGGAGGAGACGAGGAGATTGTCATCAGAGGGTATGCTGATGCTGGTTTTTAGATAGATCAGAACGATTTGAAGTTGCAATCTGGATATGTTTTCTGTCTCAATGGAGGAGCTGTGAGCTGGAAGAGTTCAATGCAGCCAGTTGTCGCCGATTCTACAGCGGAGTCTGAATATATAGCGGCTTATGATGCAGCCAAGGAAGCCGTCTGGTTTCGGAACTTTGTCCAGGAGCTTTATGTGGTGCCTAGCAGTAAAGATCCCATTACATTATATTGTGATAATACTGCAGCGGTGACTCTTGCAAAATAACCAAGTTCACATCAACTGACAAAGCACATACTCTGGAAGTATCACATATTGAGGGATTTCTATCAGAGGGGTGAAGTTGCTGTGAGCAGAGTGTCCACGGAAGATAATGTGGCGGACCCCATGACTAAAGGCCTATCTCAGTAGAAGCATGAATATCATGTGAGAGCTAGTGGGTTAAATATTGTTAGCAGTTGGCTCTAGTCCAAGTGGGAGTCTGTTAGAGTTGGTGGTCTAGAACCAACTACTTTGTACTTTATTCATTAATAAAAGCCTTATCACATCTTGATTGTTCTTCTGCGTGACAATGTATGTGACAGTGTCCTAAGAATAGCTGTTGCATTAAAGGGTCATAGCGGATCCCTGCTATGATGAGAACCCAGAAGTGTCATAACACTGTTCTTGAATATATGTTCTATGGCCGGATGATATTATTTGAGGGGCACAAATAATACAGGTCATTAGGAGTGAGGACTCATAAAACTTTGAGACACCTTCTCATGGTGTGTTCCCTTGGTAATATCCAGGAGGATATTATGAGAACAAGACCCGCCAGTAGGAAATCCACATTTCATAGTGTCATTGGATGTTCCTATCTGCGGATGTGTGTATTGGTCCTTATACTTTAAGATTTTTATTAATGGGTATTACAACTCGCGTAGTTAGATGTATTTATGAAAACATTGACGACACACTGTTCGCAGTGAGGTAGGATATGTTGGGTGCGACACGAGTAATACTGCATTAATAGATAATGCGAGAAAGGATTTGTCCCTTATGTTCCATAATGAAAGTAGATATCTCAGGCCCTTTGATGGAATTGATATAGCCTAAATAAATCCATGGCCATGGTATGATATGGTCAAGTTCAATTCCTGGAAGTCAAAGAAAGAATAATTGAGCACATGGGTTGATGGCACTAGCATGCAACTCGCTTGATTGGAGATATCATGACAAAGGGATTATATTACACAACAAGCATTCGTAGGAGGTGATAGGTCATTGCTGCGTTAACTTCTTTCTCTATGGGTGCATTGGCGTGTTGCTAGATGCTAACCTTGGACTTTAGGCAGGCTCCGCCTAATGCCACTGAGAAAGAGGCCTAGAGGGTCACACACTAAGTGTGTCCATGTATCTCAGTTAAATATTAATTTAACAAGTTAAATAAATATTATTCCCGATTGTGGTTTAATAATTATTTAAGGATGCCTGGTCGCATTTATTTCAACACTAGTTATTCGAGAGAATATATTGTGGGAGAAATAATATATTTATTAGCGAGTAATGCAGTTACATTTATTTAAGAAATAAATAGCCATTACTCAAGGTCTAATAAATGTGGTGGAGAAAAATGGAAAATAAAAGCACACGCCGTGTATATTAAATATACACGTCGTGTAGTTTTACACGCCGTGTATTAATTATTACACGCCATGTAGTTTTCCACTCGGGATTTTGAGGATATAAAATTGTTTTATTAAATGATATTAATTATAATCAGCATGGGCGTATGTCAAGGAATTAATGATTCGACATGGGGTTTCAATAAGAGTTAATGAAAAAAATAAAACGCGTAACGCGTTTATTTATTGTCATAACACTATTAACCTCAAACCCGATTATAAATATCCCCACAACCCCAACACTTTTTCAAACAGAGCCATTGTTGTGCACAACGGTTTTGGAAAGTCTCTCAAGCCAAGAGAGAATTACCTCTCCACCAAGAATGCTTTCAAGTTACGAGAGAGAGATCCTCCACCGGATCAAGGCGGTCGAAGGCAGACATCGCAAGAGAAGGTTCTTCCGTGCTAGCACCCAGAGATCCCTTCGGTGACGTTCAAAGATACGTGACACACGTGTGGATCACCGCTAGAAGAATTCTACACTTGGATTCTACGACGCAACGACGGATCACGAGATCATGACCGGAGACTCCAACGAAGAAGGAATCCCATCGAGGTAATTCATATGAATTAATTAAATTAATTATAACCAATATATGATGATCCTATCTCATGGGTTCTTTGACTCTTCTTTTCTTTTTCATTCTTCGTTCTATTCCTAAGATCCGGCATTTTATATTGTGACGGATCTCGGATTAAACTTCATTTAACACTAAAATTAATGTTGGGAAAACCCACCAACGCACTTCCGCTACACCCGAAACCTACAATGAGGATAGGGGCTAAGCATAAGGAGGTGAGAAACTACTACATCTGGAAAAATATCAGGGTATATATAATAAAATTTCACTATCCAAACACATATCAACACTAGTTACTTATTCTACTAATGATCAATTTTTTTGCAGTGTCCAAAACAAACAAACGATAATGATTGTAGTTATTATGATTGTAAATTTATGAAAGAGATCATTTTTCATCAACAAACTAGCATCCCTAAAGAGGTACTTTCAAAAACAACTACTATTTCATTTAAATTATTTATTAATTATTTATTTATATATTTTGCAGTACTACTATGACTTTAAAAAAGCCTCATACTCACAAGATGATATAGATTTGTTCAGAAATGAGTGGGTCGTATACTTGATGGAAGATTGTACACAAATAGCATGAAGATCTGACCAGAGAATGTGTACACTTGGTGGTCATTTTTGAGAGGGGTTAAGGGGATCAAAAAACGAAACATTTTTGTATGTAAAATTTTTTTGGAAAATTTTAAATTTTATTAAATAAAATATCCTTTCTCCAATGATTCATTTTCCCATTTTAATAGATGAAATGCACCAGAAACATGCAAGAATGATGAAACACTTTTTTTGGGCTTTGGATAAGAAAAAATAGTAAAATCTCCAAAATACCTTCATATTTGACCAAACACATTCGGATTGTATTGATACTTTAGAGGAATGATACATGGGTAATTTGTGATGTGTACGAGTCAACCCCACCTCAATATGAGGCATGGTGTGGCCAGTATCACTTAAATTATCTCTTTTATTTAAAATGGACAGAATTTTAAGTGAAAACAAAAACTGACGTACGGAAATCAAAACAAATGCATTAAGATTGTGTTGTTACTTTAGGGGAATGATCCATGGGTCATTTGTGACATGTATGAGTCAACCCCACCTCAATCTGAAGCACGGTGTGGCAGGTATCACTCAAAGATTCTCTCTTTCATTTAAAATGGACAGAATTTTAAGTGAAAACAACAACTGACATACGAAAATCTGACCAAACACATTAGGATTGTGTTGATACTTTAGGGTAATTATACATGGGTAATTTTTGATTTGTAAGAGTCAACCCCGCCTCAATTCGATGCATGGTGTGGCCGATATCACTCAAAGTGTCTCTCTTTTGATTAAAATGGACAAAATTTTAAGTGAAAACCACAATTGACGTACAAAAATCCATCCAAACACATTCGTATTGTGTTGATACATTAGGGGAATGATCCATGGGACATTTGGGAGATGTATGAGTCAACCCCACCTCAATCAGAGGCATGGTGTGGCCAATATCACTCAAATTATCTCTTTTATTTAAAATGGATAGAATTTTAAGTGAAAACTGTAGGTTCCGGATGCAGTGGAAGAACGTTGGTGGGTTTTCCCAACTTTGATTTTAGCGTTAACAATGATCAATATGAGATCCGTCACAATGTAAAACACCAGATCTTCGGAATAGAATGAAGAACTAAAAACAAAAGAGGGAGTCCCAGAACCATAGAGATAAGATCATCATATGTTGGTTATAATTAATTTAATTAATTGATAAGAGTTACCTTAGAATTATTTCTTCGTTGATGTCTCTGGTCACGATCTAGTGTGATCCATCGTTGCATCGTAGAATCCAAGTGTAGGATTCCCCTAGCGGTGATCCACACGTTCTCCACGTATCTCTAGACGTAGCCGAAGGGATCTTCGATTGCTATCACGGAAGAACCTTCACTTGTGATGTCCACCTTTGATCACCTTGATCTGGTGGTGGTGGATCTCTCTTGGTCTTGAGAGTGTTCTTGGAGGATGGAGTTCTTTCGGCCTTGAGAGAACACTCCAAAATTGTTATGCACAACCATTGGGAGAAGTGTTGGGGTTGTGAGGATATTTATAATCGGGTTTGAGGTTATAGAGTTATAACAATAAATAAACGCGTTATGCCTTTTATTTATTTTATTAACTCTCATTGAAAACCCCCATGTCGAATGATTAATTCCATGACATGCACCCACACTGATTATAATAAATATCATTTAATAAAATGATATTATTTCCTCAAAATCCCGACTGAAAAAACTACATGTCATGTATTAATGATTACATGACGTGCACTCGTTTTCCATAAAACTACACGGCATGTATATTTAATATACATGGAGTGTATTTTTATTTTCCATTTTCCATTATTTCCTCCACCACATTTATTAGTCCTTGAGTAATGGCTATTCATTTTTTAAATAAATGTAGCTGCATTACTCGCTAATAAATATGTATTATTTCTCCCACAATATATTATCTCGAATAACTAGTGTTGAAATAAATGCAATCAGGCGTCCTTAAATAATTATTAAACCACAGTTAGGAATAATATTTATTTAACTTGTTAAATTAATATTTAACTGAGATACATGGACATGCTTAGTGTGTGAACCTCTAGGCCCCTTTCTCAGTGGCATTAGGCGGAACCTACCTAAAGTCCAAGGTTAGCATCTAACAACACACCAAGGCACCCATAGAGAAAGAATTTAATGTCGCAATGACGTGTCACCTCCTACGAACATCTACCATGTAATATAATCCATTTGTCACAATATCTCGAATCAAGCAGGTTGCATGCTAGTGCCATCAAAGCATGTGCTCGATTATTCTTTCTTTGACTTTCCAGAATTGAACTCGCCCATACCTTACCATGGCCATTAATTTATTTAGGCTATATAAATTCAATCAAAGGGCCTAAGTTATCAACTTCCATTATGAAACAGAAGGGAAAAATCCTTTCTCGCATTATTTATTAATGTAGTATTACTCGTGACTCACCCAATGTATCCTACCTCACTGCGAATAGTGTGTCATCACAGTTTTTGTCTATACATATAAGTGCACAAGTTTTAATACCCATTAATAATAATCTTAAAGTCTAAGGACCAATACAAACGTCCATAGACAGGAAAATCCAATGACACTATGAAATGTGGATTTTCTACCGGAGGGTCTCGTTCTCATAATATCCTCCTGGATATTACCAAGGGTGCACACCATGAGATGGTGCCTCAAAGTTTTATGATTCCTCATCCCTAATGTCCTGTATTATTTGTGTCCCTCAAATAACATCATCCAGCCATAGAACATATATTCAAGAACAGTGTTATGACACTTTCGGGTTCTCATCATAGCAAGGATCCACTATGACCCTTTAATGCAACAACTGTCCTTAGGAAATTATCACATGCTTTTTCACACAGAAGAACAATAAAGATGTGATAAGGTATTTATTAATGAATAAAGTACAAAGTAGTTGGTTCTAGGCCACCAACTCCAACATACTCCCACTTGGACTAGAGGCAACTACTAACAACCTTTAACCCACTAGCTCTCACATGATATTCATGCTTCTGATGAGATAGGCCTTTAGTCATGGGGTCTTCCATGTTCTCTTACATGGACACTTTGCTCACTACAACTTCACCCTTCTGATAGAAATACCTCAAGAGGTGATACTTCCAGAGTATGTGCTTTTTCCGTTGATTTGACCTTGGTTCTTTTGCAAGTGCCACCGCTGCAGTATTATGAAAATACAATGTGATAGAGTCTTTACTGCTAGGAACCACATCAAGCTCCTGGATAATGTTTCGAATCCCGACGGCTTCCTTGGATGCATCAGAAGCCGCTATATATTATAACTCCACTGTAGAATCGGCAACAACTAGTTGCTTTGAACTCTTCCAGCTCACAGATCCTCTATTGAGATAGAAAATATATCCATATTTTGACTTCATATTGTTATGATCTATCTAAAAATCAGCATCAGCATACCCTCTAATGACAAGATCTTTGTCTCCTCCATACACCAGGAGCACATCCTTAGTTCTTCTCAGATACTTAAGGGTAGTCTTAACAACAGTCCAATGCTATTCTCCTGGATCTGCTTGATATCTGACTACCATGCTCAACACATAGGCAACATCAAGCCTGGTATATAACTTGGCATACATGATGGATCTTATAGCCAAAGCGTATGGGATCTTAATAATTCTATCTTTATATTGTTGTGGATGTGGACACATTTTCATAGAAAGATGTAGACCATGTGACACTGTAACTAATCCCATATTGGATTATTCCATACTAAATCCCTTTAGTATCTGGTCAATGTATATACCCTAACTTAGTCCAAGTAGCCTCTTGGATCTATCATGAATGATCTTGATCCCTATAATGTAGGATGCTTCACCCAAGTCCTTCATGGAGAAACACTTGTTCAACCAGTCCTTAACTGACTGTAAGATTCATACATCGTTTCCAATAAGAAATATGTCATTAACATATACTACTAGGATAATGATCACATTCCCATTAAACCGCTTATAAACACAAAGCTCACATTTGTTCTTAATGAAACTAAATTCATTTCTGGATTCATCAAATTGAATGTTCCATGACCTGGATGCTTGCTTTAATCTATAAATGGATTTCTGAAACTTGCAAACCCGTTTGGATTCACCTGGTGTCACAAACCCTTCTGGTTGTGTCATATTTACATCTTCCTGAAGGTTCCCATTAAGGAATTCTGTTTTGACATCCATTTTCCAAATCTCATAGTCATGGAATGCTGTTATGGAAAGTACGATTCTTATGGATTTAAACATGGCAAATGGAGATAAGGTTTCATCATAGTAAATTCCTTGAAGCTGTCTGAATCCTTTAGCCACTAGACTTGCTTTACAGGTTCTAACATGACCTTCCATGTATAGTTTTCTCTTGAATACCCATTTTCATCCACCAGGATTTACATCAAATGGCTCATCGACCAGAACCCAAACATGGTTCTGATACATGGAATCCATCTTAGAATTCATAGATTCTAGCAACCTTGTAGCTTTTGATATTTCTATTACTTACTTATAGGAGACAGGTACATCATTGTCCAAAAATAATGATTCACCATCCTTAGTGACTAGGAAACCAAATCTCTCTGGTTCCCTCACCTCTCTTGAGCTCCTATGCAGTACTTGTGTTTCTAGAACCTCTTCTATGGGGACCTGTGGAACTTGTTCTTGTACTAACTCTTGTGTATCTTGAGCATCAACTTTGTCAAATTCAATCTTGCTCCCACTATCCTTTTTGAGGATGTGATCCCTCTTGAGAAAGACAGTTTGTCTGGAAACAGTCACTTTATTTTCTGAAGGGTTATATAGTTAATATCCTTTCGTTTCCTTGGGATATCCTATAAAGATACACTTCATGCCCTGGGGTGATAGTTTGTTGCCTGAGAAGGCCTTAAAAAATGCCTCACATCCCCATACATGTGTGTATGAAAAAATGGGTTTCTTTTTATTCCATAACTCGGATGGAATTCCATTTTCCGCCTTAGTTGGTACTCAGTTTAATGTGTATGCTACAGTTTGTAATGCATATCCCCAAAAGGATAATGGAAGATCTGCATGACTCATCATAGACCTCACCATGTCAAACAAGGTGTGGTTCCTCCTTTCACTAACACCATTCCACTGTGGTGTATAAGGTGGAGTGAGTTGAGATATAATCTCAGACTCACATAGAAGATCGATGAACTCTTCATTCAGATATTCTCCACCTTGATCTGATCAAAGTTTCTTCATCTTCTTACCAAGCTGATTCTCTACTTCATTCTTGAATTCCTTAAATTTCTCTATGGACTCTGACTTATACCTCATTAAGTAGACATATCCATATCTACTTAAATCATTAGTAAAAGTAATGAAGTAAGAATATCCACCTCTAGATTCTACTAGAAATGGTCCACATACATCCATGTGCACCAATCTTAGAAGCTCTGTGGCCCTTTCACCCTGTCCACCAAAAGGCAGCTTGGTCATTTTACCATTTAAACAAGCGTGACATCTATCAAGTTGTTTTAGCTCATTAGAGTCTAAAAATCCATCTTGGAAGAGCTTTGTCAAGCGCTTCTCATTTACATGACCGGGACGGTGATGCCATAATTGGGTGATGTATGAGTCATGTGAGTTTGTTTCATTATCGATTTCCAACACTTGGTTTTCATAATTTAATATATACACACCATTATTTAAATGCACCATACCATAACATATGTGGTTCTTATAAAAGAGACAACCCTTATTTCCAAAATTGAAAATAAATATATCCATATCCAAACAAGATACTAAAATTATGTTCTTGGTAACATTAGGCACATAATAACAGTTATGAAAAACCAAAATCATCCCAGTCGGTAATGAGAGGTGGTAATCGCCAATAGCCAATGCAGCCAGCCTTGCGCCATTGGTAGCTCGAAGATCCACCTCTCCTCTAGAAATATTTCTAAATCTACTTGGTTCCTGTATTTGAATATAGATGTGAGCCCCACAAGCTATATCTAATACCTAATGTGTATAAATAGAAAGACTACACTCGATAACGAACACACCTTTAGCGTCCCCATGCTTTTGGGTGCAGTTCCTCTTCCAGCGGCCTTGCTTGCCACATGAAAAACACACCGCCTCCCATTCCTTTACTTGCCTCTAGATCTTCCCCTTCTTGGAGGGACAACGCTCGGGGGCTTCAGACCATTTATAAGTCTTTGGCCCCTTTGCCTTGTCCTTCCTTTTCTTATTCACCATACGGACTGCAGGTTTGTTTCACCCCATGTCCTTATCTACCTGGCGAATTGAGGTCATAAGTTCCGATAGACTCTTCTCATTGTTTATCATGCTATAATTGACAATGAATCTAGAGAAGGTCTTGGGCAGTGATGATAAGATGAGATCTGTATGCAACTCATCCGGAAACTTAATCCCTAAGATGTCCAGGCATTCAATGTAGCCAATAAGCTTGACTACAAGAGGCCCAGCTGGCGCAGACTCTCCATGCTTAGTTGTAAACAAAGCGTTTGAGATCTCATATCTCTCCTGTCTTGCCTTCTCTTGGTAGAGATCCTTAATTTGAGACATCATTCTATATGCGTCCATGTTTTCATGTTGCTTTAAGATCTCATTATACATGGCCGATAGCATGAAACACTGGACATCTGTGGCATCATCCATGTGTTTCATGTATAGAGATAAATCCTCATCACTGTCCTCCTTTATAGGCGCAACAAGAATATGCTCTTCCAGCACATACAATTTCCTTTCATGGCGAAGGATGACGCGTAAACGCCTCTGCCACTCTTGGAAATTGGTGCCGATAAAAAGGTTTTCCTTCTCGAGTATTTTTCACAATGACATGTTTGAAGTAATTTTTCTTGATGTTTCTACAAATTAAAATGAGTAAAGGTTTAGTAATTTATTATAAAAATGAGACAAATAAATAAATTAATACTTATTAGTCTCCCACTATTTTATCAAAATCCAATAGCCCTCAACATTGACTTCAGAATATTCTGTTTCCTGAATATTCTAGTGGAAAAGATCCATATTGACCTTCACATTACCCCAACTAGGGTTGTTCAAGCAAATTTAAGGGGTTTAGGTAGGCATTCCAAATTCCAACTGCATTAACTCGCAGCTCCTTGATCCGTTGAGTGGACTCCCCAATCCCGAAATCCTTTTATTTTGGATTTCCTCAACCTTTGCCTATTGGTCACACCAAGTCCTACTGTGGCCGTCAATCCTTGATGCGAACCAAGTCAATTCAACCAAAAAACTTTAATTAGAATTCCCCAATAATTGAAAGCATCCCAACTAGGGTTGGTCAAGCACTTTGAACTATGGTTCGATTCTAACTAAGATTATGGAAGGCTATACCGACTTAATATTTATTTGAGGGATTTTATCCTTATAAGTAAATTTCCATTTTATTATCTTTGATTACATGATTTTTAATATTATGTGGGATATACTTATGTGATTAACCATGTCTAAGATAATATTTACGTATAATCTGGTCTTTATTTTAGTTCCATCTTGCATGCTAGTTTAATTCATTAATTGTGTGATCGTGACAACACACCCACAATAAATAAACTATGAAACTGGAAGAAATAAAATAAATGGTATGATTATGAGCTTGTTCTATTAGTTAGTTTATCTAGCAGTTGATAAACTAACCCAAGACCTAGGAAAGAAACACCTTGAACCTTTCGGGATTGTGTTTACAGCTTTCCACTTGTGCACCTTTGTATCTCCTTGGATTGGTTTCCCCTTGGCTCCTGGCTTGAGCCACCTCCACTATCTTGGGAGATCCATCCATTACATATGCATTTATCTCACACGCAGGTGAGGGGTAAAAAGGGGGTTTTACATAAAAGAATCCTTGGGCGTGCATGCCCTACATATTAACGAGGAGAAGGATCACAGGCCAACAAATTTAATTTAAATAAATAAATTAAAAGAAACCATTCACATACGAAGGACTTGGTCTATCTCATGATCATCCATACATGCAACGATATTTACACATAAATAAAACTAGCATTCAATTCTTTAATCGTTCCTGTTTAAGATAAATCATGCTCGAATCAATTAATTATATTTAATTAATCAATCCTTTTATCTTAAACCCTTTTTCTGAATTTTCTTGAGATTTTCATCCATTATAATTTGAAATAAATTAAAATTATCCTTGTACATAAATTGTACATTGGAGAACACCCAGTGAATTCCCATTCATTACAAAAATGTTAAATTAAACACATATATATAAAACACCTATCATGTGTTGTGCATTAGCATTACGCTTGCACCATGGAACACTTGTCAAGGGTTTTTATAATAATAAATTTTAATAAATCTGCATAATTTGGGTGAGTACACGACGTGTAGTTATGACTACATGGTGTGTAATTTTCTTCACCGTCCATCCGAAGTACACACCTAGGGACATGGCGTGTTAATGTACTTCATAAATTTTCAGAGTACATGGTTTGTTCAGTGGGACACACTCCGTGTAGTTTCCGCGTTACACGGTTTCCAGCTGGGCAAGCCGTGTACGGGGTATACGGTCCAACCCTAACCCGAAGGGACTACATGTCGTGTTCTGTTGGACCACATGGCATATAATCCAGAAACCGTGTGCCACCTATTCCTGGTCAATACACTGTGTCATAAATGACTTAGATATGATCAACACATAGCCTGATTTGGCAGACCAGTCTGATGCATGAACCTAGACTACATAGTGTGTACTTCCAAATACACGCTATGTATTCTCGTGTTGTATGACCAAGAATGTTTGGATCCTCTAGATGAGATCCTCTATTTTATTTTAGTAAAAAATTAAAAGAAAAGGTCATTTCTATATGGTGAATGAGAAATGATAGAGGAGGAACAGATCTCGAGATTTAGATTTAAAGAATGATTAACTTGAATTGAAACAACTAAATTATTAAATGCGTAAATCACCAATGAAAAACTAAATAAATATAATCAATGATATGACCCCTATGATACCACTTGTAGGTTTTGGAGGCAGTGAAAGCATGTTGGTGGGTTTTCCAAACTTTTATTTTAGTGTTAACAATGATCAATCCGAGATCCGTCACGTTGTAAAATGCAAGATCTTCGGAATAGAACAAAGAATGAAAAACAAAAGAGGGAGTCCCGGAACAATAGAGATAGGATCATCATATTTTGGTTATAATTAATTTAATTAATTGAAAAGAATTACCTTGATGGAATTATTTCTTTATTTATGTCTCTGGTCACGATCTGGTGTGATCCGTCATTGCATCATAGAATCCAAGTATAAGATTCCTCTAGCGGTGATCCACACATGCTTCACATATCTCTGGATGTCTCCGAAGGGATCTCTAAGTGATATTACGAATGAACCTTCACTTGCGATGTCTGCCTTCGAATGCCTTGATACGGTGGTGGTGGATCTCTCTCTGTTTTGAGAGCGTTCTTGGTGGAAGGAGTTCTTTCGGCCTTGAGAGAACTCTCCAAAATTTTTGTGCACAACCATTGGAAAAAGTGTTGGAGTTGTGAGGATATTTATAATTGAGTTTGAGGTTATAGAGTTATGACAATAAATAAACATGTTACACATTTTTTTTATTTCATTAACTCTCATTGAAAACCCCCATGTCGAATGATTAATTCCTTGACATGCGCCCACGCTGATTATAATAAATATCATTTAATAAAATGATATTATTTCCACAAAATCCTGACAGGAAAAACTACACACCATGTAATCATTAATAGACAGTGTGTACTCATTTTCCATAAAACTACATGGTGTGTATATTTAATATACACGACATGTACTTTTATTTTCCATTTTATTTTATTTCCTCCACCACATTTATTAGTCCTTGAGTAATGGCTATTCATTTTTTAAATAAATGTAACTGCATTACTCTCTAATAAATATATATTATTTCTCCTGCAATATATTCTCTCGAATAACTAGTGTCAAAATAAATTCTATCAGGCATCCTTAAATAATTATTAAACCATAGTCACGAATAACATTTATTTAGCTTGTTAAATTAATATTTAACTGAGATACATGGACACACTTAGTGTGTGACCCTCTAGGCCCCTTTATTAGTGGCATTAGGCGGAGCCTGCCTAATGTCCAAGGTTAGCATCTAGCAACACACCAAGGCACCCATAGATAAAGAAGTTAACGCTGCAATGATGTGTCACCTCCTATGAATGTTTACCATGTAATATAATCCCTTTTTCACAATATGTCGAATCAAGTGGGTTGCATGCTAGTTCCATCAACCCATGTGCTTGATTATTATTTCTTTGACTCTCCAAAATTGAACTTTACCATATATTACCATGGCCATGGATTTATTTAGGATATATCAATTCAATCAAAGGGCCTGAGATATCTACTTTTGTTATGGAACAGAAGGGAAAAATCCTTTCTCTCACTATCTATTAATGCAGTATTACTCGTGATGCACCCAACGTATCCTACCTCGCTGCGAACAATGTGTCATCACAGTTTTCGTCAATGCATCTAAGTGCACGAGTTGTAATACCCATTAATAATAATCTTAAAGTCTAAGGACCAATAGACACATTCACATATAGGAACATCCAATGAAACTATGAAATGTGGATTTCCTACTGGTAGACCTCGTTCTCATAATATCATCCTGGATATTACCAAGGGCGCACACCATGAGAAGGTGCCTCAAAGTTTTATGAGTCCTCACCCCTAATGGCCTGTATTATTTGTGTCCCACAAATAACATCATCCGACCATAGAACATATATTCAAGAAAAGTGTTATGGAACTTCTGGGTTCTCATCATAGCAAGGATCCTATATGACCCTTTAATGCAACAGCTGTCCTTAGGACATTATCACATGCGTTTTCATGCAGAAGAACAATCAAGATGTGATATGGTATTTATTAATGAATAAAGTAAAAAGTAGTAGGTTCTAGGCCACTAACTCCAACAAAAACAACAACTGACGTACGAAAATCTGAACAAATGCATTTAGATTGGGTTGATACTTTAGGGGAATGATCCTTGGGTCATTTTTGACATGTATAAGTCAATCCCATTTCAATCCAAGGCATGACATGGATGGTATCACTCAAAGTATCTCTCTTTTGTTTAAAATGAACTGAATTTTAAGGGAAAACAACAACTGACATACAGAAATTTGACCAAACGCATTCGGATTGTGTTGATACTTTAGGAGAATGATCCATGGGTCATTTGTGACATGTATGAGTCAACCCCACCTTAATCCAAGGCACGATGTCTCTAGTATCACTAAAAGTGTCTCTATTTTGTTTAAAATGGACACCCCAACCTCCTGGATGCCCCCAACCCCTGGAAACCCCCACCCCCATGGACAGGCACCCCAAACCCCCTGGACACCACCCCAACCCCTGTTGACAGCCTCACCAACCCCTGGACCGCCCCCACCCCCTGGACACCACCCCACTATCTAGAAACCCTCAACCCTCTGGACACCCCCTGACCCTAGAAAGCCCCCAACCCCATGGACACCACCCCACCCCCTAGACACCCCCACCCCCTGGACACCCACCAACCCTCTGGACGACACCCCCACCCCTCCTAGACACCACCCCACCACCTGGACACCCCCACCACCTTGGACAGCCACCCCACCCCCTGGACACCACCCCACCCCCTTGGACATCCCCACCACCACCTGGACCGCCCCCACCCCCTAGATACCACCCCACCCCCTGGACACCCCCACACCTCTGGACACCCCCACCCCCTGGAAATCCCCCCCAACCCCCCTGGACACCCCACCCCCTAGACACCCTTATAGACAACCCCCACCCCCTGGAAACCCACCAAACCCCTAGACAGCACCCCCAACCCTCCTAGACACTACCCCACCACCTGTATACCCCTACCCCCTAGAGACCCCCACCCCCTTAGACAGCCACTCCCACCCCCTGGACACCACCCCACCCCCCTTGAACAGCCCCACCCCACCCCCTAGACACCCCCTGGACACCCCCACCCCTCTAGACACCCCCACCCCTTGGAAATCCCCCCACCCCCCTAAACACCACCCCACCCCCTGTACACCCCCATAGACAACCCCCCCTCGACAGTCCCCCACCCCCACCCCCTGGACACCCACCAACCCCATGGACGACACCCCCACCCCTTCTAGAAACCATCCCACCACCTGGACACCCCCACCCCTAGACACTCCACCCCCTTGGATTGCCACCGCCACCCCCTAGACACCACCCCACCCCCTGGACACCCCCACCCTCTAGAAAGCCCCCCCCCCCCCCCCCCCAACACCCTGGACACCACCCACCCCTGGGAAACCCCCATGGATAGCCCCCCCCCTGGACACCCCACCATCCCCCTGAATGGCCACCCACCCCCCAGACACCCCCACCCCTCCTCGACACCACCCCACCACCTGGACACCCCCACCCCCTGGACAACCCCACTCCCATGGACAGAACCCACCACCCCCTGGACACTACCCCACCCCTTGGATAGCCCTATCCTCCCATACACCCCCATCCCCCTGGCCACCCCCACCCCCCCAGACACCCCCACCCCCCGGACACCCCTACCCCCCTTGGACAGCCACCCCAAACCCCTGAACAACCCCCAACTCCTTGAATTATGAATTCAATTCTTTATGTATTTAAATAATTTATGAATTATGTATTAATGGTGTATGGGTATACCTGTTGAAATTACCTTATGAATTATGTGTTAATTTTGAATGGGTATAGTTATTGATATGATGATTTTTTTGCAGGTATTTTTTGGGTGTGCTACGGCAGATTTTTATACTACAGCAGGCGGGGCATTTATCAACACTTTTTTAGGACTGATAAAGGGAGACTTTATCAGCACTTAAAAGGCATTGATAAAGGATAACTTTATAAGTGTTTTTTTATCACTGATAAAGTCTAACTTTAACAGGGCTAAAAAAGCGCTGATAAAGGGGACCCCCCCTTTATCAGCGCTGAGATTTACAAAGCTTTTTTAGCACTGTTAAAGCCCATTTTGAGCACTGATAAAGCCCGTTTTTGTAGCAGTGTAAGAAATAAAACACCAAAGCTAGGGTTCTAGAACATGATCTGGAGAAAACCTGAGCATTGAAAGAGATCTAATGAGCCGAAGGGATGCGACACAGGCACAATCAATTCCCCTGACACCGTATGCAACTTGAAACAGAACAACCAACCAGGAAACACCATGGGTCCACATTGAAATAGAATCTAAGCAGGACAAATGAGTGCAACTAAACAAGTGAATGACAAGGATCACAAAGGTGACAAGAATAATCAACTACCAGAAAGTAAAAGTCACGTAGATCGCCACCATAACATGGGTAAAGGCCCACAGGCTGAGAATAATGGCCCAAAAAAATGGACCATGTGACAATTAATAAGCCTAGAACAACATATATTTTGATCATATTAAATAAAAACTTAATTTTTCATGCATGTAAATTAATCAAAATTTAATGGTAGAATAAGTAAACATGGAATTTCAATATGAAAACAAATGAAATCACTTAATTTCACAAATCTCTACCATTTTAAATTGAAATCGGCGATGTTCTTGCACCTAAGGTAATAGAATGAGAACTAAATTCATTCTATCTAAGCAATATTTTAATTTAGACAGTACCATGGCATTAGTCAAAATATCATTCGGGTTATCATCACTGTGTATCTTATTGACACACACAGTTCCAAATTTTATAACATCTCCAATGAAATGCAATCTAATATCTATGTGTCTATAATTACCATGACATACTGAATTTTTGGATAAATATAATATAGATTGACTATCACTATACACATTAATAGAATAATTATAATGTTTGAGTTTAGAAGACAATCCCTTGAGCCATAAGGCCTCCTTAACAACCTC
This sequence comes from Viscum album, assembly GCA_963277665.1. Taxonomy (NCBI): domain Eukaryota; kingdom Viridiplantae; phylum Streptophyta; class Magnoliopsida; order Santalales; family Viscaceae; genus Viscum; species Viscum album. The sequence goes on along the minus strand of OY728133.1, from coordinate 1,614,718,290 downwards.
ATTCAAGGCTATGTACTCTCATTCTGTGGTTAAAAGTGAAACTACATATTGCATATTGAATTTCCAGGAAATAGAGCCTCCACAAGTAGTGAAAACATATCCAGTTAATGATTTTCTAGTGTCAATATTTCCTGTATAGTTATCATCAACATATCCAACAATTAATTCAGCACTATCCACATTCATACCATGACACAAAGATAAAGAAACAATATAGGAAAAATTCTGCAATAACCACTTTAGGGTATGCTATGTGGCTTCCCTAGACTAGCCATAAATCTAGTAAGGGTATAGACTACAAAGGCTATATCAAGACTAGTGCAGATCATACAATACATGATGCTGCCAATAATATTTTGATAGGGAATTTTAGTTATAAACTCAATATCAACACCACCAGTAGGTTCTTGACTGATGAAAGTTTAAACTAGTGTCCAAAAGGTATACTAAAAGGTTTAAGAGATTTAAACATATACATTTTCAGAATTTTCAAAATATAAGCATGATGTGAAAGATATAACAGTTTGTTAGGTCTATACATAATTATTTCTACACACAGAATTTGCTTAGCTATCCCTAAGTCCTTTTCAAACGTTGCTTTTAATTGATATTTAACAGTAGTAATGAGGTTCATATTATTGTAAATATTAAGTATTCCATCAACATACAACATCAGGTAAATCATGCTATTTTTAATTGACTTAAAATAAACATTAACATCATACTGGCTCCTATTGAAATGGTTATCAAACATGAAAAATCAAATTTTCTATAACATTATCTTGTGGTTTATTTTAAACTATATAATGATTTATTTAAAAGGAAAACCTGGTTAGATTTTAATTCTTTTGAGTAACCATCATGATGATTCATGTATAGTTTCTCAATAAGGTCACAATGAATAAAAGCAGTTTTCACATCAAGTTGTTCAATGTTTTTTTTAAGAAAAATGATATAATATATTACTAATAAATCAAACCAGACATATATTTCCAATTGGGAAAAGAATCAACCCAACAATGATCACACCATGATTTCCCATGGTATGCCAAATTATGTGCATCAAGGTTACCCCCATGCTTGATAAATGAAATATTTCATGCAGGAAAGTTTTCATCTAAGGACCAAATCTTTCTCAAAATATGGATGAAGGGTTGCGAGTCCCCCCCTTCTTAGACAAGGTGGTAATCACTTCAAGGTGATCTGATTCCACCACAACACTGTTCCAAACTTTTGTGTGATAAAGAAGGATCTCTAAGAGGATTATGTATGCCTCCCCCAACACCAGACTCCAAGAGGCTTGAAATGCCATGCAATGTGCTTCCACCACCTAGCCATTGTTTTGATGGGAAATGAATCCAACACCCACCCCTGAATCAATGGAGATGGCCACATAAGTATTATTCTTGACAAAACCCTCTGGGGGAGGGGGGGTCCAGCAAGGTGATTCCTGCTTCATGCTTAACAAATAAGGCACCACTTCATTCACCATCCAATAATTCATCCATTCCGAGGCCCTATCAACCCAAATACTATATTGAGTCACTTTCTCTTGGAAGATGAACTCATTTCTTATAGTCCAAACTAGCCAAGAAATTGTGCATATCAGTCCCACCACTCTCAGTTCTAATAAAATCACCCAATTATTGAGATTTTGGGACAACTCCACAGATGGGTCAAAGAGAATCATAAAATCCGATGCCCATTCCTTACATACCCCTTCAACCCCATGACATAATAGAATTGCATGGAAAGGAGATTCCACCTCTTGGTGGCATAAAGGACAGACATCGTCCTTCGCAAGATTTCATTTCACCAAAAAGTCACAGGTTGGTAGACCACCATAGCAAGCCTACCATAATTTTTTTTACCTTGGGCAGAGTAGTGAGAGAACCGAGGCTCTTCCAATGATTTCTAGGATCAAACTGAGCAAAAACATGAAACCAAATTTCATAGCCCGACTGAACTGAGTACTTCCCAAAATATTCCCCAACCCAAAATTTTTTGTCATTACCCATTCCAGGCATAAGATGAATACTATGAATTATGTGACTATTAGTCTCATTAAACCAAATACAAATATTTCCCTAATCCCACTCCTCTAAAGAGTCGTTGATCAAATTATACACCCTTGTGTTTTTGAACCCCGAGGAAATAGTCGAGAAGACCTTTAGGTTGACGCCATTTTCTAGCCACGGGTCATTCCACATACTTACGTCATTCCCATCAGTAATTATCCACACATAAAATCTATCAAGAAGATATTTAGTGCTCCAAATAATTCTCCACAAAAACCAGGCTGCGGCCCCAACTAGGCATGCATGAAGTTAGATTGAGGAAAGTATTTTGCATGCCGAACATTTGAGAAGAGGGAATTTGGGCAGGATATGAGACACCATCCTTGCTTTTCTAGAAGGGCCTCATTTAACCATTTGATATTCCTAAAGCTGATACCTCCACAAAATTTGGAAACAAACAGAGTCTCCCCCATCACCCAATGGGTGTTATGTTTTCCATCATTAGAACCTTACCAAAAGTTATCCAAATGAGAGTGAATATTATAAAAAATAGTTTTTGAAAATTTTAATAATGACATATCATAGTATGGAATTGCTGGGGCCACTGATTTAACAAGAAATTCCTTCCCAGCCTTAGAAATATTCATTCTAGACTATAAACAAATCATATTTTCTGCCCTTTCCATAATCAAAGAAAACACTTGTTTCTTTGATATTCTGACAAGGGTAGGGAGACCCAGATATTTTGGATGTTTTTCAACCAGTGGAAACCCACACACCCGCTACAATGCCTCAATCTCCTTTACTGAAGGATAATTATGACTTCAAAGGATTAATACATTTCCCATAATCCCTTTCATACAACTTAATGAATTTCATAAATGAGCAGTATTCTTACGGGGTAGCACGTGAAAAAAAGGAGGCTATCTTTTGAAAAGAAGAGATGGGAAATAGGTGGGAAATTTTGAAAAACCTTATCACCATGGATAACTCCTTTCTCTACCAAGCTCAATAGAATATGAGAAAAGGAGTCATCCACCAGAATAAAAAGATATAGAGAGAGTGGATACCCTTGTCGCAATCCCCTTTAGGGTTTTAAACTCTTCGAATGGCCCCCATTAATATTTATTCTAAATGACACTGATGTAAAATAGTTCATGATATTAAAAATCCATTTAACCTCAAATCCCAACCTAGAGAGAACGAGTTCTAGGAAATTCCATTTAGCCCTGTCATAGGCCTTCATCATATCCAACTTCATTTTCATAACACATTTTTTTAAAGATGAGTAGGTCTTCATGGAGTGGAACACTTCAAAATAAATGGATGGATTATCCATAATGGATCTCCTTAGGACAAAGGCACTTTGATTTTTAGTGACCAACTGGGGAGGAAAACCCCTTATCATAGCCACCAAGATCTTAGAGTAAATTTTGTAGACAATATTGCACAAAATAATTGGTCAAACTCCGTTCTTTTCTATGGATAATGAGATTTTGTAATGAGAGAAATAAGAGTTTCATTAAAGGACTTGAGTGATGATCTTCCTATCCACAAATACTTAATCTGGGAAACCACGTGAGGTCCAACAATGTGCCAAAATTATTTTGAAGAACAATGCATAGAAACCATCAGGCCATGGATCCTTAGTAGAATTAATAAGATGAATGGCCCCCAAAACATCATCACTAGAGATACCTCTCTTCCAATTTATATTAATATATTCCAAGAAATTTTTTGGAATACAACTAGTCATACATAAAAGAGTTTCAATACTTTCCTCCTTATAGAGGTTCCTAAAAAAATTAAAAATAATGGCATAAATGTCACTTAAATCATGGAAAACCCTCCCAGTCCAATCCTAATGCTTAGAAATATGATTCCCCCCACCTTACAGATGTTGTTTTGGTGAAAAAGGTAGTGTTCTGATCACCATCACTTATATAGGATTCTCTTTCCCTCAAAAACCAAAAATCCCCTTTTCCACCATCACCGCATTAAGTTCCTTCTCAGAAAAAGAGATATCCCTAAGAAAGGAATCACAACATGGAATAGATAAGATCCTATTTAAGCGATTCTATGTTGCATTAATTAATCTGTCAAAGTATCTAAACCTAACCGAGCTCCACTTCTGCAAACAAGATGCAGTATTGAAAATATTGGACGTGAGGCATCAATTCGTTCTATCCTAGGCTGAGAAAATCATCTTCTCACAGTTACTAACATGAAGCCACATAATTTCAAAGTGAAGGAATGCATAAGACTCCTCTTTTCCCCTTGAGAAACCATAGACAATTTTATTGGACAATGGCATGAAGAAACCCAGGGAAGGTGAATAATAGAGAAAGCACAAAAAAGAGATTTTTATTCTTCTGTTCCCACAAACCTATCCATACTTTCATCAATACAATTATCCATTGATCTACCACTATGACAAGTAAATGGTGAACCAGAGAATCGAAGATCATGGAGGGAGTTCAACCAAAGAGAATTCCTAAAGTCCCCCATAGTCGCTACACTCCTCATGAACCCCATATTTTTTGTAACATAGAAGGAACTCATTGAAATCTTCCCCAACCAGTAGAGGACTAGGGAGATATTTCTGTAGCTGTATCAAAAGGTTCTAGCTTTTTTATTTATCTTGACTACTAGAACACCCATAGAATCCAAAAAAAGACCAAGATGAGGATCCTAGAACAACAACTGTCACAGTAATGTGATTAATTAAAAAATTAGTAATTGTAACAGCAAGGTCCTCGTTCAAAAAGAGATAAAGACCTCCAGAGTGCCCCTGTCTTCCAATAGGTAAGGCATTCTTAAAAACAATTTTCGAACTCATAAGGCCAGAATGATTGTAATCCAACATAGTTTTAGATAAAAAAATTATGTCAGGGAAGTATTTTTTACTCCAAAAAATGGAGTGTGCGAACCATTACCAAGCCCTCAATAGTTCTAGTATAATATTTTCACTTCTCTAGGTGGGGTTAGGGTAGACCCACCCCTGCCTCATAAATTTCAAGAAACAGTCCGTCAGCAGCTGCATTCCACCTTTTTGGAAGGCTCTTAGTCATATGATAAGTTTTCGGCCTCCGTTTGTGATCACTAGGTTTAGTAATGATAGGATCAACACCCCAGTCCCCTCTAACAATCCTTCTCCACATTTGATGGTTTTTGACACCCGATGATGTTAACCCATGAACATATTCTCCATCATATGAGGTAATCACTAGAGAATCATAGCCAGGGGGTGGGCCTGGTGTTGGAGGTTCTGTATATATTATCTTCTGATCAGGATCTGGATCTGGAGGTCCCCTTCATATTGGATTTGGTCATGGTGGTGGTTCAGAATTGTCCTTCACTAATAACCAGAAACCAAGTGGGGGGGTAGCCTTTTACATTGGATCCTTATACTAGACATCTTCCATCTTTTTGGTTCAGTAAATCCCACTTCTCTACTAAACAATCCCCCATATTCCCACTGATCTTCTTGTGTGGTAGTAGAGAAGTCTGGCTTCCCAAGTATGATTATGTTATTGTGATTCATATAGGATTGTTTATTGAATTCCTTTTCAAGTCTATCCCAATCCTTTTACTTTGCTGGATTGGGGGTAAAAGACGTTCCTAATGTTTTTTCATGAATCCATTATAAAATCCCACCTTTTTTCACATAATCTTTCATTACATTATACAAAACCGAGGATCTTCAAGGTTTAATGTCTTGGAAACCAGAAACATAATACATGAAAACATAAAACATTCTTCTTAAACACTTGAAAGGATTATTCTTATGTTCATCCTAGGTTCATTACTACATCTCATAACCTGGAGACATACATCCATAGGAAGTGTGAGCAGAAGGCCCAGTAAAGGAAACAAGGGAAACATTTAACATGTGAACTTGAGATACATCAATAAAGACATGAAAAAGAACTTTAATGCATGAGAAAGGAATCATGAGGCATATCATAATAAAAATAACATATTTCATAACTTGAAGATGTGGCTACAACATTTAACTTAGACAATCATGAACATATCACCAAGGTCCGTCCCCAAGGTGTCATTTGAAAATTACAAAGGTAATCCCCAAGGTATCGTTAAAATTGTAATCTCTAGTGGTTACATCATTACCCAATGCATTGGAGCGCTATCAGGGAGCAACCTTAAATTTGTCTTTATTATCATGTGAGCCACATATATCATCATCAACATTTCATAAATAACCCATATAGCATAAAAGAAATGGGTTTCATTTCATAATCATAATATTTTAAAAACTTCTTTAAAGACATGATCTTTATGTCACTTAAACCCATGGAAAAGGAAAGCAGGTCTCATGTATGTAAATCCTAGAATTTAAAATAGAAAATTTTGGTATATATGTGAATACCCTTTTAGAAGAAATATATTGAGTATTTACTTAATAAAATAAAATAATTTGAGATAAAGAGAGAGACATTTTGAGACGAAAATTCTGCAGCATAACGGCTATGTTTCAGGTTTTTAGAAAACATTGAAAAGAGAGGGGACATGGGTCACCCACTCATAAATGATCCAAAGAACAGTAGAGGGACATAATACAATGGATATAAGAACATGGTAATGAAATTTTAAAGACATACCATATGAAATGAAAACATGGAAGGAAGACAAAAATAAGATTTCTCTTATGAAAATTCGACAGCCTAACGGCGTCACTTAAAACTCCAAAAAATGAATTGACGAGATAAAATATGGTCTCTCATCATATGAACATAAAATATCAGTATGATAGATATAGAGATCATATCCCAACATAATAAAAAGTATCTTTAAATACTTGACAAGAAAGTAGAACTTTGAAAAAAAAGAAGGGTGAAAGAATCCCTTAAAAATTCGGCAGCCTAACAAACTCCAAAAAAATGAATTAACGAGATAAAATAGGGTCTCTCATCATATGAACATAAAATATCAGTATTATAGATATAGATATAATACCCCAACATAATAAAAAGGAACTTGGAAGACATGACATGAAAGTAGAACTTCGAAAAAAAGAGAAGGGTGAAAGAATCCCTTAAAAATTCGGCAGCCTAAGGGCGTCACTTAAACATTTATAAAATGAAATGATAAGGTCAAGGTAGGTATCTCATCATATGAACATGAAAAGTAAATTAGGATGAATATAAAATAACATACCCAACATAATAACATTGAGCTTAAAGTAAATGACATAAAGGAGAATACTTGAAATGAAAGAGAGAGGTAGGATCCCTTACCTTAAAACGCAACTCTTAAAACTCAAAGGTTGGGACCTTCAGGGCTTGAGGGAACCATGAGAGGAATATTTGGGAGGTAATGAGACCAGAACTTCATTGATGAGGATTTTGGAATGGAAAGGATGAGAGAAAGGCTTGGTATTTATAGGGGAAGTGAGGAGATAAGGCATTAATGGCCATGGGACACCTCACTAGTTGTTTTCTCAAAAACATGGGCCCTCCCATGGTATTTCCCATCATGTTAGGCCACATGGGTCCCCCCATACAATAATTCATCACCTTTGGTCGGCCAACCCTTAAAATATCTCATTAAATCATCATGACACAGTTATGATGTCATTAAACATACCGAAACCCTAAAACTGTATTTTTACTATTTAATGAAAATTCAACTTTCTCAGAAAAATCCCAAAATTTCACCATATCCAAATATTGATGCTCTTATTTCAAAAATGAACTCCATTTTATAAAAATAATTTTCTAAATATTTTTAATTTAATATTAAAATAAATACACTATTCATCGAAAATTCATTTTTTTCAGAAAAATCCTAAAAAATTACCGTAACATAATATCGATGCTATGAGTTCAAAAATGAAATCCATTTTATAAAAATAATTTTCTAAATATTTTTAATTTAATTTTTAATTAAAAAACACTATTCACCCGAAAAAAACTAAAACTTGACTAAAAATTAATGAAACGGTTATTTACATATTTTATAGAATCACATTACTTAATCAAGGTTCCTAGATTATAAAAATACTTTATTTAAGTGAGATTATTAATCCATTTGGTCACATTACTAATCCTAATCATAAAATCACGATTCATAAATTACTATTCATCAAAAATTAAGTTGATCTTATTAGACTCTAAATTTCACACTGAACATAATTGTAGAAGACCATTTTTTAAAAATCATTACACATAATTAATTATTTACGGTTTACATAAATATTTTAAACTATAATTTTTTCAAAATTCATCAATAAAATACATCTTATATTTATTTGGACACTTTGAAAATTCACAAACTTCACCATAAGAAGAAATCACAATTTTTATTTATCAAAGGATTACACAAAGAAGTTACGGTCTCCTTACATAGCCCCTTATAACCCCAGCATAGGACCTAAGTGTAAGGTGTGCTAAGGTGAGAGAATCTGAGGGTGGCTCGGCCAACATAGCATGAGTAGTAATTTCTATCAGTTTGAACTTCTCGTGAAGGTGATTCCGTTCTAGCTTCACACGATAAAGTTTGGCTTGGGTTTGGTCCAGAGAAAAGCCTAATGGTGCTACCTCCTTCCCAAGTTCTGTTAGATGGGTTTCGATTGGCCCGATACTACTGGATGAGGCCATCAAATCTTCTTTCTATATTAATTAACCAAGATCACTTGTATTTAGTGGAAAATCACAACATTTAGTTTCCAACGGTCATATTTACCAATGGTCATATAACAATTGAAACCCAATGGTCTCATTTTAATTATACTCATGTTATCAAATGAAACAGTTTTGTTGAGTATAAAAAAAAATAAAATAACTCACAAAATTAGGAAACAAGATTTTTTTCAAAATTTTGGGTCATTACAATCCCCCCCCCCCTTAAGAAATTGCATCCCCGCAATTTTTAAAAAATTAGGCTTGGAAATTTCATTGAAAGTCCCACATCGGAAAAAGAGTCTGTAACACTATTACTTTAAAATAAAGAAAGGGATGTACAAAGGTCACCTGAGTTAACCCATACTAGGATTCCATGCAGGAAAACATGGATATGGAATAAAAAAAAAGGGTTAAGTTCTGAGGGAGAGTGATAGAAAAAATTATTAGGAGAAAGTTAACCATAAGAAAATCTCAAACTTATGATGTGTGTAAATGGTCTTTGATTAACCAGTAGGAAATGTAAACCAACAACATTTTTGTTTTACTTTCCTTTTCATAATTTTGAGGAATTCATTTACTACATAGAATAAAAACATATGGAAATATACTAACCTTTAAGTCAAGTTTCATCCTTTAATAAGTTTCTAAAAAAACTAATCTTTTCTCCAAATGACGAGCATTCAAAAACACTTGGTCTCATCAAAACACAAGAATTATCTTCTAGAGAGTCACCTAATACACAAAAGATTAACTATCTATTTCATCTATCTTTAGACATTATCCCAAATGCAGAAAGGGTAAGATAAAACAACTCTTCAAAAGAAAGAACCTCATAGGAAGGGAAACTACTTTAAATTTTAAAAGTTCCACGGTACTACCCAGAGTTCATCATATACCATTCCATAAATAACTATCCTTAAAATTCCTCAAAATAAACCAAACTAAGATTGAAACCCAAAAACAAGGAGGATTTGATAACATAGTCTTCAAAAATAAACTTCATTGTTCATCTCCAAACAACATCAACTACTCCTGACATCTTAATAATAAAAGTAACTAACCTAAACATATTTTCCCCATGGTGGGTTAATCATTTACAAAAGTAACCTAAATCACAATAAGTCCACCTTAAATTCATCGATTCTTCAAAATATAAGTCAACCTTTACTCCTTAAATAAAATACCGTAGTAACCTATTTACCTTGATCAAAAAGGGTTCCCAAAATAGTGAACATCTTCCAAAATAATAATCATCTTTTAATCCCCTAATCAACTTCATCAGATGAACATCCTTGAGACTTTGTCTTCTTCTTCCTTGATGAATTTGGGCATTCAACTAGGTACCAATTATTAATTGTGATTTTTGATAACTGGTTTGGCATAATCACAATATGTTCAACTTGATCTCTCATAATATCTATCATATTAATAGGGCAATAGTCACATTTCCTATCACATTGGTTGTTAGGACATGTTCTTCTATTTCCTACCATTAACTAAGAAATGAAAGTATAATTAGGGGCTTAAATACTTAGCCAATAATCCTGAAAAGGAAACTTTAAGCATAGGAGGATAAACTTGTAGAAGAAAAGTATATCCTAACTTGTGATCCCCTAGGTTCCAATCTTGGTTATCCATGATCATATATTCTTATGTGAATATTTATTTTATCTTATCTTTGTTCCTTTAATAATGGTTCATACTAAGCTTATGAATTTACCAAAGCATATCTCTCGGGAGTGTCGTAACCAAGAGTGCAGCAAAGCCCGTTGTCGTGTACCAGTTCCCGTTCGAGTCTAGCTCAAAGTGGTGTTTTTGGGTTTTACCCCTATGTACATCTGTGCCAGAGCCACCTCTACATGCTCGTATCCAGATAGGGATGTATTTACTTGGCAACCCCTTACTCAATACTCACAAAAATACCAGGAATATTTCCTATATTTGAACTTTTATATAGGGTTCTTCCTAAAGTTTTCATATCCTAATTTCCACAAATAACTAAAACATCCTTTGATACCAACTATAACATCCCTCCTTTTTTCACATAATCTTTCATTACATTATACAAAACCGAGGATCTTTAAGGTTTCGTGTCTTGGAAACCAGGAACTTAATACATGAAAATAGAAAACATTCTTCTAAAACACTTAAAAGGCTTCTCCTTATGTTCATCCTAGGTTCATTACTACATCTCATAACCTGGAGACATACATCCAAATGAAGGGTGAGCAGAAGGCCCAGTAAAGGAAACAAGGGAAACATTTAACATGTGAACTTGAGATACATCAATAAAGTCATGAAAAAGAACTTTAAGGCATGAGAAAAGAATCATGAGGCATATCATAACAAAAATAACATATTTCATAACATGAAAATGTGGCTACAACATTTAACTTAGACAATCATGAACATATCACCAAGGTCCATCCCCAAGGTTTCATTTGAAAATTACCAAGGTAAACCCCAAGGTATCGTTAAAATTGTAATCTCTAGTGGTTACATCATTACCAAATCCATTGGAGCGCTATCAGGGTGCGCCCTTAAATTTGTCTTTATTATCATGTGAGACACATATATCATAATCAAAATTTCATAAATAACCCATATAGCATAAAATAAATGGGTTTCATTTCATGATCATAACATTTTAAAAACTGCTTTAAAGACATGATCTTTATGTCACTTAAACCCACGGAAAAGGAAAGCGGGTCTTGTAACAACCCAAAATTTATCAAAGAAAAATTCCCTTCTTATATTTATGTCATAAAAAAACATAAAAACACAACATAAATAACTACTAAGTGATAAGTGACATTTAAACATAATTTTGTCACTCCTGTGTTTGGAATTTTGAAAATCCGACATACATGGTTGTGTTCAAAATGTTTTTTGGAGTGTAATGAAACAAAAATAATATTTGGTGAATAGTGACCTGCCCTTATGAATAGTGACATACCCTTATGAATATTAATATGACCCTTATGAATAGTTAATCATCGATCATAAGAGTAACATTACCTATGAATAATTAAATAAAATTTAGATATCTTAGAAAGTGACAATTTGACCTTAGTAAACGTTTTGGTATTTTGTAATTCATGAATAATAAATTATAATTAATTAATTAATTTTAATAAATATTTATTTCCCTATAATGTATTCATAATCAATGTCTTATAGTTTTTAGATAATTTTATAAGACCCTTCGTAATTTTTGAAAGCTCTATAAAACCAGTTTTAACCTTAAAAACTGTTTTTTTAAGAAAATTATGATTTTATTTAAATATTAAATAAATATTATTTAGAAAATTATTTTTGAGAAATGGACTTCATTTTTGGATTCTACACGTCAAAAAATAGTTTGGGTAAATTTTTGGGATTTTTCTGAGATACTTGAATTTTTGATGAATAGTAGAATCTGATAATTTGCAATAAATGCTAAATAGTGTATTAATTGAGTCATCGATGATGTTCTGCTGATGTAAGCCCACCTGGTTCGGGATTACATTATAAAATTAATATTTTTAGTCATCCAAGACTCACTATTCCTTGTCTTGTGGGGAAATAATAAACTAATGAATTTTATATTAAGGAAAGCCCTCTCCCCTCCACTATAAAAGCCACCCTTCACTCCCTCATTTCCTCACACCTCTCAAGCTCCAAGACTTCTATAAATTCTGCCCAAATATCTTTCCTAGCCCCTCCCCCACGTCCAAAAGATTCTGGTCTCATCAAAATACCAAGCTTAGCATTTTTAAAGAGGTTCTCAAGAGGAAGATTTAAGAGGTAATTTCCCTCCCTCTTTTTCTTTAATTTCCTTTCAAGTTCAAGTTCATTTCTTAATCTCTCATCACCTATATTAATTCATATTGTATTTTAACTCCATTATTATGCATATACTGTAATTGTATTATTATATTGGGATATTATATCACCCCATCCTCTTTCCCCCTTCCTTTTATTTTATTAAAGAGAACGTTGTTCATGAGGTGTTAATTTATCACCTTCAAAAACGACATGCTCTCTTCTTCCATTTATACCTTCAGATCTGGTCATGAAACCATTTTCTTGGTTGAACCAGAATATATTATATGTATTATGTCATATTTAAAGTTCTGGAACTGAATTATGAACATATTACTAAGGATAAATTAACACAAGATCATTGAAAAACCGCTCAAATTGACCCACACAATCTTCGTTTGATTCCTATCTAATGATTCATCCACATGAATATAATGTGATTCATTATAAGATAATTAAAACTTCTTTAATGTCATTAATAACATGTAACATCAGTTCTGGATGTTTACTCATGATTCTACCCAAACTTCAATTTAAGAATACAAGTGAACCACCCATGAAAAACCATAAAAACGAACATCCCCGAACAATGTTTTTAAACTCTATAATCCACCAAAAGGATCATAATATGAAATAATGAAACCATAATGAACCTTATTAATTTAAACATGGTTCTTTATTTCTAATTAATGAATATAATGTCATTATACAGGACATTAAAGAGAAGGAAGCATTCGGGTACAAGGTAAGGGGAAATCACGAACCCAATTTTCTTCCTTCGGGTTCTCCCTCTTTAACTCCATTTTTGATATGGTTACTCCTCATAGATTATTTGTTCATCATGGACATTACTTTTCTGGGATATACGTGTTTTTCACTTGTTTTTATTTCCAACCAAATGTTTTCCAAAATAACTATTCTCTTAAGAACAACCCTTTTTCTTCTCACTCAAGGGGGACAGTTCTTGTAACATGTATGTAATTCCCTTTTTCTTTTGGGAACCCAAAGCTTATGAATGTGTTAATATGAGATGAAACCCATTCCTTTTCATGGGTTTATTATGTTTATGTTATATGTTCATTGTGTCAAGCATGATAAATGATAATGTTGTGATGTGACGGGTGCGCCCGAAAATATATAGTGCAATATGAATGTTTAAATGTGATGGGTGCGCCTGGAATTATACAGCGCTCTAATGCATTGGGTAATGTGATGAATCTCATGAGTAAATGTGAATTGATGTGTGAACAAGATTCTAGCTTGGTTCACAAGTATGTGTGGTAGTTAACCACTAAGACATGATGTTTCATTTTTATGCATTGCCACATTTCAAGTCCATTATTTATGCTCCTCTCATGTTCATGATCTTTTGCCTATGTTATGATTATGCTCAACCCATGCTATGTTTTTCTTATCTATCCTCTTACTAGGCTTCTATCTCACCCCTTTTGATGTATATCCTCAGGTGGATACATGTACTAAGGAGAGGACAAGTTCCAATAAGAAGCTAAAGAAGAATAAATCTAATAAATGTTTATGCTTGATGTTGTATTTGTTATGTGTGGTCCTAGTTTACCCAAAACACTAAACCTATGGATCCTCTATGTGTAATACTATTATGTTGTTTATCTTTGAAATGATGTAATAGTAATGTAAGAAAAGGCCGGGTCGCTATAGGTCTCATGTATGTAAATCCCAGAATTTAAAATAGAACATTTTAGTATATATGTGAATACCCTTGTAGAAGAAAGATATTGAGTATTCACTTAATAAAATAAAATAATTTGAGATAAAGAGAGAGACATTTTGAGACGAAAATTCTGCAGCATAACGGTTATGTTTCGGGTTTTTAGAAAACATTGAAAAGAGAGGGGACATGGGTCACCCACTCATAAATGATCCAAAGAACAATAGAGAGATAGAATAAAATGGATATAAGAACATGGTAATTAAATTTGAAAGACATACCATATTAAATTAAAACATGGAAGGAAGACAAAAATAAGATTTCTCTTATGAAAACTCGGCAGCCTAACGACGTCACTTAAAACTCCAAAAAATAAATTGATGAGATCAAATAGGGTCTCTCATCATATGAACATAAAAGATCAGTATGATAGATATAGAGATCATACCCCAAAATAATAAAAAGGAACTTGAAATACTTGACATGAAAGTAGAACTTTGAAAAAAAAAGAAGAGTGAAAGAATCCCTTAAAAATTCGGCAGCCTAACGACGTCACTTAAAACTCCAAAAAAATGAATTGACGAGATAAAATAGGGTCTCTCATCATATAAACATAAAATATCAGTATGATAGATATAGAGATCATACCCCAACATAATAAAAAGGAACTTGGAAGACATGACATGAAAGTAGAACTTCGAAAAAAGAGAAGGGTGAAAGAATCCCTTAAAAATTCGGCAGCCTAACGACGTCACTTAAACATTTATAAAATGAAATGATAATATCAAGGGGGTTATCTCATCATATTACCATAAAAATTAAAGTATGATGAATATAAAATAACATCCCCAACATAATAACATTGAGCTTAAAGTAAATGACATAAAAGAGAATACTTGAAAAGAAAGAGAGAGGTAGGATCCCTTACCTTAAAATGCAACTCTTAAAACTCAAAGGTTGGGACCTTGAGGGCTTGAGGGAACCTTGGGAGGACTCATTGGGAGGTAATGAGACCAGAAATTTGTTTATGAGGATTTTGGAATGGAAATGATAAGAGAAAGGCTTGGTATTTATAGGGGAAGTGAGGGGACAAGGCATTAATGGCCAAGGGACACCTCACTAGTGGTTTTCTCAAAACCATGGGCCCTCCCATGGTATTTCTCATCAAGTTAGGCCACAGGGCCCCCCCATACAATAATTCATCACCTTTTGTCAGCCAACTTGTAAAATATCTCATGAAACCATCATGACACAGTTATGATGTCATTAAACATACCAAAACCCTAAAACTGTATTTTTACTATTTACTGAAAATTCAACTTTCTCAGAAAAATCCCAAAATTTCACCATAACCAAATATTGATGCTCTGATTTCAAAAATGAACTCCATTTTATAAAAATAATTTTCTAAATATTTTTAATTTAATTTTAAAATAAATACACTATTCATCAAAAATTCCTTTTTTTCAGAAAAATCCCCAAAAATTACTGTAACATAATATCGATGCTCGGAGTTCAAAAATGAAATCCAATTTATAAAAATAATATTCTAAATATTTTTAATTTAATTTTTAATTAAAAAACACTATTCACCCGAAAAAAACTTAAACTTGTCTAAAAATTAATGAAATAGTTATTTACCTATTTTATCAAATCACATTACTTAATCGAGGTTCCTAGATTATAAAAATACTTTCTTTAAGTGAGATTACTAATCCATTTGGTCACATTACTAATCCTAATCATAAAATCACTATTCATAAATTACTATTCATCAAAAATTAAGTTGATCTTATTAGACTCTAAATTTCGTATTGAACATAATTGTAGAAGACCATTTTTTGAAAATCATTACACATAATTAATTATTTAAGGTTTACATAAATATTTTAAAATATCATTTTTTCAAAATTCATCAATAAAATACATTTTATATTTATCTGGACACTTTGAAAATTCACAAACTTCACCATAAGAAGAAATCACAGTTTTTATTTATCAAAGGATTACACAAAGCAGTTACGGTCTCCTTACATAGCCCCTTATAACCCCACCATAGGACCTAAGTGTAAGGTGTGCTAAGGTGAGTGAATCTGAGGGCGGCTCGACCAACATAGCATGAGTACTAATTTCTATCAGTTTTAACTTCTCGCGAAGGCGATTCCGTTCTAGCTTCACACGATGAAGTTCGGCTTGGGTTTGGTCCAGAGCAAAGCCCAATGGTGCTACCTCATTCCCAAGTTCCGTTAGATGGGATTTGATTGGCCCGAGACTACTGGATGAGGCCATCAAATCTTCTTTCTATATTAATTAACCAAGATCACTTGTATTTAAAGGAAAATCACAACATTTAGTTTCCAATGGTCATATTGACCAATGGTCATATAACAATTGAAACCCAATGGTCTCATTTTAATTATACTTATGTTATCAAATGAAACAGTTTTGTTGAGTATAAAAAAAATAAAATAACTCACAAAATTAGGAAACAAGATTTTTTTCAAAATTTCGGGTCGTTACATTCGTGGTCTGTAATGAAGGATTAAGTTGCATGTTCATCCTCCTTCTTTGCACCACAATACCTCAATGTGTGTCCAAGGAACCCACAAAAAAAATTGGGAGCTTTTAGAATTCGAAGGAAATCTAGATTTTAATATTACTCTATTGATAGGAACATGCCCTGACAAATGGCTGCGCTATATCAACCAAGACTCTGATTTGCATTGAAGGTCCCCAATCAATTGGATAAAATCAATTTCATTCCAGAAACTTATTGATTCATCATCTGATTTCATGCATGGAATGTTCCATTCTACTATGAAATGGGATTCTCTTGATTCGAATCCTGAATGGTGAACTAGTTATGGTAGATTTATGAATGTCTTCCCCATATTTTAGATCCTCTATAAAAATGATTTGATTATCAAAAGAGCATGGAATTCCTTTGATAACCTTCTCTTTGTACCTTTCATTATATAATTCAAAGAAAAAGAAACCTGCTCCCACTTCTATTATGGAAACACCTTCCTCCAATCTTCATAAGTTTTGCAGTGTATTTTTTATAGTGCCCAGATTGATGGATCATTTAACTATGAATTTTTCAATGATCAATAGATACATTTATTGTGCTAAGAATGCATCTTCATCCTTCCATGTGGCAATCATCACTTTATATTTGTCCATCAGTGAAAGATTCTGCCAGCGATTAACAAGATCTCACCCCATAGCACTAAGTAGGGAGACCCCAATGAAAGAAGGGATGCAAACAACCTCGCCTTGAGAACTGAAGGTCACTGCCCCACCATAAAGGTCACTGCCTCACCATGAGATTTAAAGGTCATCGAAAATAGACCGAGAAGGGAAACCCTTATGGAGGAAGGAACACAAACAACCCCACCATAAGAACCTAAGGTCACCACCTCTCCTTGAGTACCGAAGGTCACCAACTCACCATAAAGATCATCACCTCACCTTGAGAGCTGAAGATCACTAAAAAACAGCCTAACCAGATCAAGATATCTCCATCGGAAACCATCACAAACCATTATAAATTCCCAATATGAAACACGAGATTTCAAATCAAAACCGCCGTAGATCGCAGATCAAAACCATTAGAGGTCCGTCACAGATCCATTGAAATCAAAGAAACCAAATATCACTAAAGAAACCGGATATCTCTGATCTATCACATATCACCAGTGATTGAAAAAGATCTCAAAGATCACTGAATATCAAAGAAATCAAAACTCACCAAAGATAATAGATCCATCATAGATCCATAGCACTCTTAGAACCCAAAGATCACCCAAACCTTGGAAAACCCTAGGAATTTCACTCTCAAAATTTGAGAGACATCAAGTTGTTCAATGTGAAGGTCACTATGAGCACTAAAAGCACGAATTAGACTAATTAAATTGTAATATCATGAGATTTTAGAAATAAAGATTATGTTCGATAGTGTACAAGATATGCACCACCACACTTAAATGTACAAAAAATATTATTATGTCACTTTTATAACATAGCCATAAAATAGTGGGTATGAATAGGAATAACTAATTTATGAAATAAATATATAATTCCTATTAAATATAAATTTATTGGTAAATGATTATAAAATGATCACATAATTTTTATAAAATTAATTTTATTCTTCAAAAAAAAAACATTTTCTTCAATAATGTTTTTTATTTATTTTTATGTAAAAATAATATAATTAATTTCTATAGAATTTAGAAAATGTATTTTATAAAACGAACATCATTTTTTCAATCAGCATATCAAAATTTTCCTAAGGAGAAATTTTGATAATTTTATAAAAAGTTTATTTTTTCAATAAATAGTGAAAAATACCGTTTTTTATTAAAAATTATATTTCTCAAGTGTTTACAAGGTCAAATTATGTTTTGGATTTGTTTTAAATTGTCATTAGTTCAATACGACTCAAAATATTTAAATTATGGTCTTTGAAATGGATTTTATACTTGAATTTAGTATAAAAACATTTTATATTTAAAAAAAGATTTTTTGGAAAACAGTTTTTCATTGCATTTTGCCTATTTAATTTCAAATTATATTTTAAAATTTATAGGATTTGAATTTTGGAAATTGAATTCCATATTTGGAATCAGGATATCCAAATTCATTAAATAGTTCAATTTTATTTTTTAACAATCTGAATAGTAACCATGGTAAATTCTGTTACCTTGGTAAAGGGTAAATTGGGTAATTAAGAGTGAAAATAACATCATAAGGACTATAAAATGACCCTTACATTTTACTAATTTTTTTGGATGATTAATCTTAATTTATAAGCATTAAATTTTCTAATATATCGACTTTCTATTCTATTATTAAGTGATTATGACATTAATAATATATTTTTTATAGAAAAGTCAAAGATATCAAACTCATATTTTTAATAACTATTAAATTTTTAATATGGGGTTATATAAATTATATATTAGAATATAGACATTAATTTAAAATATAAAAGATTCATCTTAATCATATTAATATATTTTTAATTTTTAGTAAAGAAATAATTAGCTTAAATTCTTACACAACGCTAATACATTAATCCTTTTATTAATGGAAATATTAAATAAATGTTATTAAAAATATAAAAATAAACATAATTTAAGAAAATTAATCTAATACAATAATTTTATAGATGATTATGACATATTAGGGATGTATTAAATGATTTTTTTGAAGTTACCTTGTTATATTGATTTTATTAATGTCAATGTAATGAATAGTCCTTAAAATTAACATTATGAATATTTTATAGTAAATAATATTTTATTAAATGACATGAAATTCCTAAAAATGTAAAATTCTTCAAAATAATTGGGATATGATTTAAATTTTCATATATGATATATTTATGGGTCATTTGGCATTTTATAGTAACAATATTAACCCTCAAAGAGTAAAAAATCATTTTGTCATGATAAGAGTTAAAGGGGTTAAATAAGGGTTAAAACCAAAAGATATGTGTAAAAATATAATAAAAACTTATATAAAAGTTTTTATGAGGTTATTTAGACCCACAATCATATTATCTTAGAAATTAATAATTTTTGAGTCATTTGGAATTGGAAATTAATTTATATTAATTTGATATTATGATAAATTTCAAGAGCACCCATCCCTCTTTTATAAAATGGAACCTATTCTTACCATTTATCCACAATTAAAAACCCTTTTGGTTCTGTCAATATCTACCCAAATAACTTCTTACAATACCTCTCCACATTATGGAGTTCTCATTTTAGGAATAACACCACATTTTGTGCAGTTATGGTGTTAAGAAAATGAGATTGTCCGAAGAAGAGGTATCGTTTTTAATCAAGCATTTCTATTTTGTTTATTCTTCCAAATCCATCAACCCTTATTCAACAATGATAAAATAATAACTATATTAAACTCCATATAATTAGATGTTATTATGTTATTTTCATTAATAATATCTATATCCACTTTCATCAAATGGGAAAAGAATTCATCATTCATATGTATGGTGGACTATCACCTCACGAACCAATGTAATTCATTTTCTATCACCATCTCTTAATACTAGTTATAATTATTAAATTAATGATTATAAATAATATTCATGAAATATTTATCATTATTAAAAGAGAATGTATCATTTATATTCTTACATTTTCATACACAGAAAAGTGATAACGTCATTCGTACGTACGTGTGGCCTACCACCCCCACAAAGTGATATGATTCTTTTTTCATCACCACATCACATAAATGATATATATATAAGTACTTTAAGAAAATTAATATTATATTTATTATATTATGATAATTCTATAAAGATAAAATAATACTAACCTTATTTTCATAATGATCATTGAAAAATGGAAACGTTACTCATGCGTATGTACATGCTATCTTCTCCAGGATTGTTACATAGTTCATTTTTCATATCCATATTTGATGGATAGATTTAAAAGTATAACTGATTTATAAAAATTATAATTATTTCATTATTATTATTCTAGATATGATGGAATAATGACCAATTTGACTATAGATATCATACTAAATTTATTTTGGACTCAAGTATCGAATATCTTCAAAACATATGATGTGAACATAAATAATTAAGTAATTATTATAAAATCATAATAAGTGATATAAAAGGAATAAGAAACATGAAAAAGGTTATCGAACATGTAAATAATTAACCTAAATTAATTATTAAGGAAGATAAATAATGTACATGATGATTTGGACTTAAGGTAAGGGATTTCTTAACTCCAATTCCATTCATTGGGTCAAACTTTTACTTCATTGAATATGTAATGCTACGATAATGTGTTAAATATAATGGAATTCATCTCAATTTTCTTTTTATACATATTTTAATGTTATGCAACTATATTATTTTATGAGGTGTATATAATTCCCATTTAAAATTTTATATCATGAATTTATTTATTCTAAATACATTTAAAGTTTATTAATGTTATTCATTCATGGGGAATAAAATTCAACTGATTACAAAGTGGTATGGGATTTCTTAAATTAGTTTCCATTAATTGGGTTAAAATTATACTACATTGATTATGCCATGCTAAGATTATGTGTGAAATGAATTTTGATTATCTTATGTTTCATTTTCACTTGCTTTATGTGGATTTATAGTGTATACACATAATCAATTCATTTGATTAACTTTCACTTCAATGATATGATCTTTTTAAAGGATTTTCATATCACTTTTATTTCTATGGGGCACATGCCATATTCACCACTTATTTATTTTATGTGGTATATATACTACCAATCAATGCATTCTATGACACATCATATGAATTTTATGGGGATTTATATATACATATATGTTTATTTAATTCATGGGCCTTATGATTCAAAGTTACCAAAGTGGTAAATATTCTATATTACAATCCCATCATTTATCAGGAATGTTTATGATAATGTTTCCAATGATAAAATATTATGTTTTATCTCTCAATAAACTCATGAATTTTATTCTACTTTGGTTATTAATGATGTTTCCAAGAAATTATACCATTTCTCCACTCTTTGATACTTAGAATCTTTGAGAAAGTTTTTCAAGAAAATTTAATTTATTTCTATCTTCGGTTAGAAATACATTTTCTTCCAAAAATAATGTTTTCTAAACATATTTCCAAAAAATATTTTACTATTATAATATGATTTATAAAATATGTTTTTACCCATGTTTTAACATTTTATAAAATGTTTCTAAAGTAAAATTCATGTCTTTTTCCAAACAATTCATATTTGGATTTTACCGAAAATATAAAAGGAATCTTTATTTAACATGTACGACATGAAAAAACTTCTTGTTATCATGAACATTATTTTATTTGAATATTCCTTTTTTATGTTTTCAAGGTTATTTTCAAATAAAAATATTTTAAAAATGCTTTATGTTTTAAAAAGTTTTTTCAAAGAGAAAAGGATATTTTCCACATGAAATGGTTTAAATGATCGATCAAAATCATTTTCCATCTAAGATAACATTTATTGATGTCACCTATGCCTTACCGAGGATATGATCTAAGAATAACATTCTTAATATTTCTCTGAATGGTTTATGTTTATGATGATATGATGTTTATGAAACCTATTTCTTTTCCATGAGTTATGCTACGATGAAATATCTATGAAAACAATTTCTTTTCATGGGTTCTAATATGATGAATGATTTATGTTCTTATGGGACATACATGTATAGTTTTCATTAAGTAATGGTTCTGACCTATATCTCCCTCAAATTAATTGGTAAATGATTTATATCTCACGAGATATGAAGGATTGGAATGAAGAGTGAACTTGGTTCAGTAATATAGGATTGGAACAAGAGTGAACCTGGTTTAGTAATACAAGGCTAGAATGAGGAGTGGACTTAGTTCATTAAGGGAGTTTTTTCTATATGATGGTATTGAGAGTGATCCTTGAAAACTATGATTGTTTGTGTAGTTATTCAATTCCACTATGAAGAAAGGGATTCCATTGGGGGTGGTGGCGTATCCCTCCCAGGAGGTGCAAGGCTACATATTTTCAATGCTTTTGTGTTTTCCATAATTCAATGTTATGATCTCATGGATTATGTTCCTTGATTTTTTAATGATTCATGTCTTATGTAATTCCATGTTTTATTCCATATCTTAAGATTATGATCTTTTATATATTGGGTATATTTTCCAAATATTATGTTCATGTTCTTACACCCTTATGATTTTGTTATGCTCATGTAATGATTGATATCTCATCTTATTTACCCTTACTAAGAATATGAGATCACCCTTTCTTTTGTTTACATTACCTAGGTTATAAAGAAAGGTTTTAAGTAGGATATGTCTAAGAAGGGAGTTAGACGTGAAGAAATTTTGGGAGATGATATATATTTTTTTATGGGCATGTTGTTTATTTTTCTATGATATATATGATTTTTTCCTAATTATCTAAAACTATAACCCTAAAATATCCTTCGATATGTGAGTGATCTAATATTTTCTTTTAACATTTTATGTTTTTGATGGACAAAATTGAGTCACATTTGTAAAGTTTATGTTTTTAGCACTAGATCCAGAAGTGTGGATTCTAGGATTTAACATTTGGTATTAGAGTTTGGTTTAGATAACTTAGGAGATTAGGATATTTCTTGTGAATTTTTCTTAATAGTTATAAATAATATCATGGGTATATAAGTTTGAGTTTGACTATAAGTTTAGAGTCATAAACACCCCCTTTTTAGTTTTTAAGTTAATAAATTTCAAGGCGGCTAATTATATTTTGGGGTAAGTATATGTAACCCTTAAGTTTATCATGTGAAAAAGGTTATTTGTGGAAGAATTCTATTTTCATTTTGTGGATATAATTTTAAAGGTATGGATATTATTTTGGTTTATATGATCTTTATTTTTGAGGAAATCACGAGTTATTACATTTTGGGATGAAAAATGAAAGGTATGAGATAACCATTAAGGTTAAAAAATTTATTCAATGTTGGATATATTAAATATGTTTCACACATATCTAGAAAATTTTAATGTAGTTTTGGAAAATGGAAAACCTATGGGGTGGGTGAAAACCCATCACATATGGAAAGACTATGTGGTTTGAACCCACAACTGAAGAACGACAAGGTTGAATCACCTACCACTAGCCTACATGATGTCCTAGTTAGATTGATAATTTATTTTTAGTTAAATGATTTGATGGATAATGAATATGTTGATTTTGGGGAACATATGTTTTATTGTATAGATAACCATGGGGTTAGAAATTGATTTGGTGTTAAGTGATTAATGTTATTTCAGAATAAGTTCACTCTTTTGGGAACCCTATATGATTACTATATACAGAATATTATGGAATTTTATTTGGGTAATAAATGTTGAATTTTTTTAGAGGAATATATGATTTTATTGAGGATTTATGGTGATTCAGGTTATTTATTGAAATGGTTAGCATGTCTTGAAGATTATTATGCCAATTAATTTTTGGTATGAGACATTAAGATTGACTGATGTTATTTGGAGATAAATTTTAAAATTTATCTTGGAAGATGATGAGACAAAATCCTTCTAATTTTTATGTTTCAATCTTAGTCTAGAATATTTTTGTGAAATATTAAGGGTAGTTATTTGTTGAATGATCTATATTGAACTTTGGGTATTATTGATATAATGGTTTATTATTTTTGAAGAATTATCTTCTCTTAAACTAACTATTTTGGTTTTGGTTAATTCCTAAAGGCAGGAAGAATATATAGTTATTATTTTTTTGATTTTTTGATTTGTAGAAGATGATTCTGATGGTTCAAGAAAGAGAAATTCATTTTGAATACTCATCATTGGAGAAAAAGATGAGATTGTGGTGGAAATGGATTAAATGATGGAATTATTCTTTTCAATTAAGTATGTTTCATTGTGTTATTACTCCAAGTAGTAAAATAATTCCTTAACTCTAGGAAAATTAATTTGTAACAAAAATGTTATCCGTTTACTTTTCTTACCGAGAAATCAATGACCTTTTAACCCATAATTTTTTTTTTGTTTTGTGGTGATTAACTTTATCATGACCAATTTCTCTATTACTCTCTATTAGTACTCAGGAGATAGTTTTCTCTTCCATGTCTATTTTTTCCTAAATATAATCCTAGTATGTATTATATCAAGTGACCTTCGTACTTTCTTTTCTCTCTTTTCAAGAGGAAGTTTTATTGACCTTTTCTGATGTGGGATTTCAACAAAGGTATTTTTAAAAGTCAAACCCTAATTTCTGAAAATAAGTTCAAATATCAAGGGAGTAATTAATTAAATGGGGGGGGGGGAGAACGTAATTTATTGTGATTTTAGAATGAAATACTATGTTTGATAGTGTACAAGATACACAACACCAATCTTAAACCAACAACGAAATATTATTATGTGATCGTTATAACCTGGTTGTAAATTGGGGGGTATGAATAGGAATTGATGTGCACTGTGTTGCATTTGTTGTCAATAAGGTATGTTGTTGTCAATGAGATGTCAAGGATTGAATGGATGACAAGGAGTGTCAATATGTGAATGACAAAGGAAGTGATGGTGATGGTGATGATTGGAGAATGACCATTGTGCTAAGAGGCATGACACTTAGGAGAATCACTAAGTGGCATAGGAAGTTATGGTTGAAACATTCTCCATATAAAAGCAGACGATTGCTGAACTGATGTTAAAGTTCCTATACTTGTATCAAGGTGATACAATGTTACAACACTTGAAGAATGATGATTGAGCATCATCAAATCAGATAATTGTTGAGCTGATCTAAAGTTCAAAGCACTTGTATCAAGAAGATACAATGTCACAATATTGGTAGAAGTCCATGCATTGTCTTCACAATGCATGAGGAGAGAAAGATGATCCATCCACAACTTCTAAGTGGACGAAGTGGATTGAAGAAGTCCATGCACTATCTCTTAGTGCATGGGAATTTGAAGATGATCCAACCTCGTCTTTGATTAGATCAATGAAGAACATTGAAGAGTTATTTGATTCAAGAGCTTGATTGAAGAATTGATGGAATTCTTAATAAGAAGAAGAATGGAGAAGAGAAAGTTTGGATTGGCATTTGATATGTGGGTTACTTTGTTTTTATACAAAGTACTTGTTATAGCAAAAAATTAGCCAGCCAATGGGCCAACCTTAAGAGTTCATCCGAAGGCATGAGGTGGTGAACCCGGACTACATGGGAGCCAGGAGGGCGTGCCCAATTAGCATAGTGGGCGCATAGAGCACCCGCAGGAGGCATAGTGGGCGGAAGGAGCGCACCCGCAGAGAGAACACAGTGCGGGGCTGCACCGTGAGGGGAGGAGTTCAACTGCAGTGTTGTCGGGAGGGCTTGGTTGTTAAACTGCAGAAATACCACGTGCGGATTTGATGTGGGATGTGAATTTTTATCCGGGATCTAATCATGGCCGTCCAAGAAATCGTGCGGGTAATCTGCGCCCCTCATCTCATCAGCCGCGTGATGATCTAATCCAGGCCGTCTGAGTTCATTTAAATGGCCGATCCAACGGCTCCCACATTATCTTCAACCTCGCGACGTGTCGAGGAAACCCGCGAGCCTCCTTCGAACCAGAGGCCTCCCGAGCTAGCCAGAGCGAGCTTCCGACCACCATTGATCAAGCTGAAGGCTCCATGATGATCGTCTGGCCATAACGAACATATTCATGCAATAAAATATGCATGCATGCAACGTTATGAGGAAATTCGGTCGAGGCCATGGCAAACAAAGTTGCTGAGGCCATGAGGGTTCACGCTATGCATGGACATGTCTTGAAGAGGCCATGCATGTGTTTTTAGATGCATGCACGAGAGGGAAAACAAATAAAAAGAACCCGCGGTGAACAGAGAAGAAAAAGAATATTTTAGAGAATCTTGAAATCCTGAAATCTTCGGGAGATCAAGTTATATCTCACACGGATATCAGAGGCACTCCTTGCCTATAAAAAGAGAGCCTGAGAACTTAAAGAATTCTTGCTGAAGAACTTGAGTACCGTGAAGCTCTTGCCTAGTGAAGTACGTAGCCCCGCGCATCCCACTTGCGCTACAGAAGACTCCGGAGCCACCCGAGGCTCTGAGAGCACCCTGTGCGCTTCCCCTTTCATGGCAGGAAGAACCCAAGCCGCAACTTGTGCGCTCGAGGTTGTTGCCACCCTGCCCGCACACTTGCGCGGCAGGAGGAGGGATCCACGGTGCCCTTTGCGCGGTAGGTTGGTGCTGCCGCACCTGCGTGGTAGTAGGTGCCCTTGCACACTGCGCGACCTGCGGGTGCTACACCCTGCGCGCCCACTGCCCGTGGACCCTGCATGCCCGAGGCTCTCGCCCCCTGCGTGACCTACTTCCCTTTCACCTTGTGCACCCTCATTGAGGCAGGGGTTCGGGTTTAGTTGAGAACTGAAGTGTTATCACACCTTGTGTGTGTGTGCAAGAATAGGAGGAAGACCCTACGGCTTAGTGTGTGCCAAAAGAAAGAAGAAGGTCGAATCCTTAGTGTGTGAAAATTGGTTATGCACACTTTTAAGAAGAAGAATATACTCACACTAAATAAAAACACACATTTAAGTGTGTAAGAAAAAAGAACAAAGTGTGTGAAGAAAGAAGAAGGTGTGTGCTAAAAGAAATTACACCCTTTGTGGGTTTACTGCACCAAGAAGAAAAGGGGAGTGTATACTTACATGCATGCACATGCACACATAACAAAGTTGAATCAGAGTGTGTGCAATTTGAGAAGACCAAGAACAAAAGTTCTTGAAGATATTTGAGAAGCCATGCAATCAGTGCATGAAGAGTCAGAGATGCCATGCACTCAGTGCATGAGGTTGATTTAAAGAGTGACTGAAGCAAGACTGAAGTTAGAGACATCATTTGCCTGAGTATTCAGTAGCTGAGAAGACCAAGAAGATTGTGTGGGCATACCAAGTGCAAGAACATAATTGCCCATCACGATTTTTGAAGATAGAAGCCAGGTAATCCTTAGAAGAAGGAGATAAATCCGGATCAAAGAAGAGAAGAACTGATCAACTGAAGTGATCAAAGTTGCTGAGCAAGGCCAAAAGATCTTGTCAGAGACTATTGAAGATTCTTGAAGAACTTAAAGTAAAGAAGAGCTACTCGTGCGACTCGAGGAGCTAGGAGAAGATCCCTGTGAGACTCAGGGAGAAGAAGTCTTCAGTGCGACTCTGAAGTAGGACAGTTGGACTCTGGTAACACTGTGTGAAGTAGTATAAAGACCCTCCTGTGGGGCTCAGGAGATATACAGTGGGACTCTGTATCAACCATTGTAATTCTGACAGATTATAGTGGAGAATCCATGTTGGGTTGTTTAACCAACATGGAAAGGACGTAGGCCTTTGGTGCCAAACCTTGTAAATCCTTGTGTCTAGTGCCTTCACATTTACAACATCATTCGAGGAAAGGTTGAGAGATACAAGAAGAGTGGATCGAGGCTTTAACCAGCCATAGAGGTTTAATTGATAAAGAATCAATTAGTAAAAAGTTTTTAAAGGATCACTGATTCACCCCCTCCCCCTCTTAGTGATTCACACTGATCTGGGCACTTCAATTGGTATCAGAGCGAGGCTCCTTCTAAAACATCCAAGGGAGTCTTTATGAAGTGTAGATTTGAGTAAATGAGTGAACAACCTCAAATGGAGATATCTGCCTAGACTCAGAAAAACAGAAAGAAGAAACAGTCCAGGAAGATGAAGAAGGCTGCTACTCAAAGAGAAACACATTCTATTGAAGGTAATGTGAAAGTCACATCAGATGAAAATTCCTTTTATCACACTTCTGATGAAGCCTACTCTAGCTATGATACTGATGGAACAATCACTGATCTTCCAAAAGCACTCAGATATGTTCAGAAGATAGTCCCCAAGGATGTGGCATTGTGTATTGCTACAAGCATCCATGAACTTCAAGAAGAAAAATTACAGCTAGAAGAAGAATCCAATTCCATGGAAGAAGCATTGGCAAAAAGGGTTGGCATTACCAACACTCTCAGAAAGCTGGTGAAGGACAAGGATGAAACAATTTCCCTTTGCAATGAAAGATTTGAAGATACTAGTGAAGAATTGCAAAGAAGCTTTTGTGAGAAAGAATTCTTTGAGTTAATGATCAAAGAAGTTTTCCATGCACTGGAAAAGAGACACAGAGTGTCAATGGTTGTCAAAGATGCCCAACTAGAAGACAAAGTAAAAAGGGTAAAGGATCTTGACAATTCATTACAAGAAATGAAGAAGGTGCATGAAGACCAAATGATACAGCTGGAAGAGCAGTGGAAAGGTATGCTAAAATTTGTTGAGGATGAGAAGAACTCCCTCAACATGAAGTGCTTAGAACTAGAGGTGATATTGAAAAATCAGCAATCACCCAAAGCCAAAACCTCCCAGACAGTTGGAAGAAAAAATGTTGCCACTCAAGTGTGCATTGAGAAGGATGATTCCAAAAGAAAGACATCCTCTAATGAAAGGGAAACATCTTCTAAGAAGAAGGTACCATCCATCCCATCTTGTACTCATGATTCTAAATGTGTTTCTACCAAAAGTGCAGGATGGAAGAATAACTCCAAACAAGTATGGATGAAGAAAATGAAGAAAGAGAGCTCTCCTGAAACAACACAGCAAGTCAAAAAAAAATACCCAACAACCAGAAGGACTCAAGAAGTCAAGATTTGTGGGTCAATGTTGGTTTTGTAACAAGTATGGGCATTGTGCAATGGATTTTTGGTACAATCCTCTTAATGTCAAAGCACAAAGGAAGCCCATGCCTAGGGGGAGCAAGCCAGAGAGAAAGAGGTAACATCCACAGGTCCAGAAACATCTGTTTACTGCAAATAGATTTGGAATGTTTGATAACATCTGGGATTTTTGCAAAAGTGGTCACAAAAGTGATACATGTCAATCTCCAACTGTATCCAAATCTGAAAAGAAAAGGAGATCACAGATCCTGGCTCAAAGTGTATCCTTGGGAAGAAAATAGAAGAAAGTGGAAGATTCTCCCAAGAAGATTTTGAAAAATAAAGAGAAGTCCTTGGATTTTAAATCCAAGAAGGGTGATGCATCCAAAAGGACCACCAAGAAAAAATGCTTCTACTGTGGAAAGAAAGGTCATACCATGGATCCTTGTAAACAATCCATGGAACTTAATAGAAGTAGACTACACTCAATAGGACAATCAATCCAGAAGAAGAAGAAGGGATTTATTGAAAATAAGTTGCCTATGAGAGGTAGCTTAAAAGCATCAAAGGAACCATGTGGAACATCCAAAACTAAGGCCTCACTTCCAAATGATTTATTAGTCATATGGATTAATCAGTTGCAACTTGCTAGAGAACTGCAAAGAGCTGAAAATTTAATTCTAGCTAAAGAAAGTGAAAAAGAAAAACAAAATATTTCACATGAAGATGAAGTTCTGTGTGTGAGGTGCAATCAAGCTGGACATACTAGTAATAAATGCATGACATTCATTCCAGCTCAAAAATAATTCTTCAAAGGAGTGAAGAATGCACCAGGAGACTCTAGTGCTCATAAGGCACCTAGAAAGATAGGAGTCACACACAAAGAAGTTGAAAATGTGTTAAGAACCACACCAGCACAAACATCATTGAAGATCAAATGTGCAAGTGTGAAGAATGGAGAAAATGGGACATCTCGGTTGAGAGAATCTTCTCAACCTTGTTGTTCACATTGATGAACCAAGGAGGTTCCATCTTATTCCCTAATCATTTGTTTTTACTTGTGCTAACATT
This sequence comes from Viscum album, assembly GCA_963277665.1. Classification (NCBI taxonomy): domain Eukaryota; kingdom Viridiplantae; phylum Streptophyta; class Magnoliopsida; order Santalales; family Viscaceae; genus Viscum; species Viscum album. Next base: position 1,614,687,817 of record OY728133.1, on the reverse strand, counting down.
TCAGGGAATTAAAGATGATGATCATTCTCAAAGTGAGGATGGTTTGGACAGAATGGAATGCATCCCTTGAGGTGGAGCCAATCTGTAGAAGATGATATTTTGAGATTCATATCATCTTGTGAAAAAATGAAGGTATTCCAATCACACTTTCATCCCTTGTTTCTTAATTGTGTTCATCATGTCAATTAAGGGGGAGTGATTTATTGAAGACAAATGGATGAAAGGGGGGGGGGGGGCTTTATCTTTGCACCTGAACTTTCTAATGAGTTTTGTGAAGCATGTGCATGATTTAGAAATTCATTGATATATCTGAAAAATTTCAACCCCTGAAGCTCAGCATGATCTCACATGTGTAGGTAATTATGGACAACATTGAATTCCTTGGTTACATCACTCTTGTTTTCTACATCGGGTTAGCCCAAGTAGACTTAGAGTTGATTTACTAAAGGCTCATTGCTCAGGTGAACATGTGTCATCATCCCTCTCTTAGTGATTTTCAATAATATGCTATTCAAAGGGAGGAAGAGATATTTTGGAAAGAGAACCACACCACACATTTGCATTTGGTTTCCAATAAGGGGGAGAAAATCTTGGCACACATATTGTCCCAGAAAAGCATTTCACACATATTGACCCATTCACATGTGCTCTAATGATTGGACTGACAATATGTGATCTAGTGATATTGACAACAAATACAAAGGGGGAGATTGATGTGCACTGTGTTACATTTTTTGTCAATAAGGTATGTTGTTGTCAATGAGATGTCAAGGATTGAATGGATGACAAGGAGTGTCAATATGTGAATGACAAAGGAAGTGATGGTGATGGTGATGATTGGAGAATGACCATTGTGCTAAGAGGCATGTCACTTGGGAGAATCACTAAGTGGAATAAGATGTTATGGTTGAAACATTCTCCATATAAAATAAAATGATTTTTGAACTGATCTTAATGTTCCAATACTTGTATCAATGTGATAGAATGTTACAACACTTGAAGAATGATGATTGAGCATCATCAAATCAGACAATTGTTGAGCTGATCTTAAGTTCAAAGCACTTGTATCAAGAAGATACAATGTCACAACATTGGTATAAGTCCATGCATTATCTTCACAATGCATGAGGAGAGAAAGATGATCCATCCACAACTTCTAAGTGGATGAAGTGTATTGAAGAAGTCCATGCACTATCTCTTAGTGCATGAGAATTTGAAGATGATCCAACATCGTCTTTGATTGGATCAATGAAGAACATTGAAGAGTTATTTGATTGAAGAGCTTGGTTAAAGAATTGATGGAATTCTTAATAAGAAGAATAATGGAGAAGAGAAAGTTTGGATTGGAATTTGATATGTGGGTTACTTTGTTTTTATACAAAGTACTTGTTATGTACTTTAGCAAAAAATTAACCAGCCAATGGGCCAGTCTTAAGGGTTTAACCCAAGGCACATATGGGACCGAAGTCGCTACGCCCAAGGGGATCCCATGGGGCCAGCCCAAAGCGGCCGAGGCCATGTGTAACCCCCAAGGCCATGAGGTGGTGAATCCACACAACATGGGCGCCAGGAGCACGCGCCCGAGGAGCATAGTGGGCGTATAGAGTGCCCGCAGGAGGCATAGCGGGCGCAAGGATTGCGCCCGCAGAGAGAACACGGTGCGGGGCGGCACCGTGAGGGGAGAAGTTCAACTGGAGTGATGTCAGGAGGGCTTGGTTGTTAAACCGTGGAAATACCGTGCTCGGATTCGATGTGGGATGCGAATTTTTATTTGGGATCTAATCGTGGCCGTCCAAGCAATCACGCGTCTGATCGGCACCACTCATCTCATCCGCCGCATGATGATCTAATCCAGGCCATCCGAGTTCATTTAAATGGCCGATCCAACGACTACCGCATAATCTTCAACCTCGTGACGAGTCGAGGCAACTCGCGAGCATCCTTCAAACCGGAGGCTTCCCGAGCTGGCCAAATCGATCTCCCAGCCACCATTGATCAAGCTGAAGGCTCCATGATGATTGTCTGGCCATAACGAACATATTCATGCAATAAAATATGAATGCATGCAATGTTATGAGGAAATTCGGTCGAGGCCGAGGCAAACAAAGTTTCCGAGGCCATGAGGGTTCATCCTATGCATGGACAGGTCTTGAAGAGGCCATGCATGTGTTTCCTGATGCATGCATGAGAGGGAAAACAAATAAAAAGATCCCATGGTGAACAGAGGAGAAAAGGAAGATTTTAAAGAATCTTGAAATCCCGAAATCTTCGGGAGATCAAGTAATATCTCATGTGGATAATCCGAGGCACTCCTCGCCTATAAAAAGAGAGCCCGAGCTCTTGAAGAACACTTGCTTAAGAACTTGAGTACCACGAAGCTCTTGCCCAGCGAAGTCCGTAGCCCCGCACATCCCACTTGCGCGGCAGAAGACTCTGGAGCCACCCGAGGCTCCGAGAGCACCCTACGCGCTTCCCCTTGCACGACAGGAAGAACTCGAGCCGCAACTTGCACGCTCGAGGTTGTTGCCACCATGCCCGCACACTTGCGCGGCAGGAGGAGGGATCCATCGCACCCCCTACATGGTAGGCTGGTGCTGCCGCACCTGCGCGACAGTAGGTGCCCTTGAACCCTGCACGACCTGTGGGTGCTACACCTTGCTCGCCCGCTGCCCGTGGACCCTGCGTACTCGAGGCTCTCGCCTCCTACGCGACCTACTGCCCTTTCACCATGTGCTCCCTCATTGAGGTAGGGGTTCGGGTTTAGTTGATAACTGTAGTGTTATCACACCTTGTGTGTGTGCAAGAAGAGGAGGAAGACCCTACGGCTTAGTGTGTTCCAAAAGAAAGAAGAAGGCTAAAGCCTTAGTTTGTGCAAAGTGGTTGTGCACAATTTGAAAAAGAAGAATATACTCACACTAAACAAAAACACACATTTAAGTGTGTAAGCAAAAATAATAAAGTTTGTGAAAAAAGAAGAAGGTGTGTGCTAAAAGAAATTACACCCTTTGTGGGTTTACTGCACCAAGAAGAAAAGGGGAGTGTATGCTTACATGCATGCACATGAACACGTGAACAAAGTTGAATCAGAGTGTGTGCAATTTGATAAGACAAAGAACAAAGGTTCTTGAAGATATTTGAGAAGCCATGCAATCAGTGCATGAAGAGTCAGAGATGCCATGCACTCAGTGCATGAGGTTGATTTGAAGAGTGACTGAAGCCAGACTGAAGTTAGAGACATCATTTGCCTGAGTATTCAGTAGCTGAGAAGACCAAGAAGATTGTGTGGGCATACCAAGTGCAAGAACATAATTGCCCATCATGATTCTTGAAGACAGAGGCCAGGTCATCCTTAGAAGAAGGAGATAAATCCCAAGAAAAGAAGAGAAGCACTGATCAACTGAAGTGATCAAAGTTTTTGAGAAAGGACAACAGATCTTGTCAGATACTGTTGAAGATTCTTGAAGAACTTAAAGTGAAGAAGAGCTACTCGTGCGACTCGAGGAGCCCGAAGAAGATCCCTGTGAGACTCAGGGAGAAGAAGTCTTCAGTGCGACTCTGAAGTAGGCCAGTGGGACTCTGGTAACACTATGTGAAGCAGTATAAAGACCATTCTGTGGGACTCAGGAGAGATACAATGGGACTCTGTATCGACCATTGTAATTCTGACAGATTATAGTGGAGAATCCATGTTGGGGCGTTTAACCAACATGGCAAGTATGTAGGCCTTTGGTGTCGAACCTTGTAAATCCTTGTGTCCAATTCCTTCACATTTATAGCATCATTCAAGGAATGGTTGAGAGATACAAGAAGAGTGGATCGAGGCTTTAACCAGCCATAGAGGTTTAATTGATAAAAAATCAATTAGTAAAAAGTTTTTAAAGGATCACTGATTCACCCCCTCCCCCTCTCAGTGATTCACACTGATCTGGGCACTTCAGGAATAACTAATTTATAAAATAAATATAAAATTCCTATTCAATATAAATTTATAGATAAATAATTATAAAATAATCACATATTTTTTAGAAATGTCATTTTATTCTTCAAAAAATATATTTTATTCAAAAATTCTTTTATTGTTTTTTATGTACAAATAATATAATTAATTAATAGATATTTTAGAATATTTTTTTATAAAACGAAATTTATTTTTTAAATAAGCATATCAAAATTTTCCCATGGTGAAATTTTAAAAATTTACTGAAAAGTTTAATTTTTAATGAATATTGAAAATAATGATTTTTTATTAAAAATTATATTTTTCAAGTATTTACGAGGTCAAAATATTTTTTGGATTACTTTTAAATTTTAATTAGTTAAATTTTATTTAAAATACTATAATTATGGTTTCTTAAATGTATTATATTCTCTAATTTAGTGTAAAAACATTTTAAATTTAAAAATGGACATTTGTCTGAAGAACTGGTTTTCGTTGTGTTTTGCTAGTTTAATTTTAAATTAAATTCTGAAATTTCCATGATTTGAATTTTTAAAAATGAATTCCATATTTTTATTTATGTGGTATAAATTTATTAAATAGGTTCCTTTTATTTTTCGGACAATTATAATAGTAACCATGATAAATTTTGTTACCTTGATAAAGGGTAAATCTGGTAATTAAGGGTAAAAATAATATGATAAGGAATATAAAATAACACTTAAACATTCCACAATTTTATTTGATGATTAATTTATATCCATAAGTATTCTAGTTTCTAATATATGGCTTTTGGTTTCCATTTTTATGTGATTATGATATTTATAATATTTTAATTAATGAAAAGTAAAATATGTTATAGTAATATTTTTAATAAATATAACAATTTTAATATTGGGTTATATAGAGTATATATTATACTATAAATATTCATTTAAAACTAAAAGATATATCTTAATCGTGTATATTTATTTTTAATTTTTAGTGAATAAATAATTACCTTAAATGCTTATGCAATGCTGATGCAATAATTATTTTTTAGTGGAAACATCAAATAAATGTTATTAAAAATGTAAAAATAAATATAATTTGAGATAAATAATGTTATAAAATATTTTTTTATATTATTATAATATATTTCAGATCTATTAAATTATTTTTCTCAAATTTATTATGCTATATGGATTTTATTAAAGTTGAATACTCCTTAAAATTAACATTATGAATATTTTACACAAAATAATATTTTATTAAATGATATAAAATTCATAAAATTATTAATATTTAAATTTTTTTGAGATAATTATGAAACGTTAATACATAACACATTAATTGGTATTTTGACATTTTATAGTAACTATATTAACCCTCAAAGTGAAAAAATCCATGTTATCACGGTAAGAGTTGAAGGGGTTAATAAGGGTTAAAACCAAAAGATAAGGGTAAAAATATAGAAAAAACATATCTAATTTTTTTATGAGGGTATTTAGATGTAAAATCATCTTATAATATAAATTAATATGTTATGTTCCATTTGGGATTGAAAATTAATTTTTATTAATTTAATATTTTTAGAAATTCCAAGAGTGCCCCTCCCCTCTTATAAAAGGGGACCTCTACTTCTAATTTCATAACACTTCAAAATCCTTTTGTTTTAGCCAATATATAACCAAATACCTTCCTAGAATCCATACTCACATTCTATAGGTCTTTTTTTGGGCACAACACCCCCTTAGTTGTCTTAATGTGTTAAGAAAAAAATATTGTCCAAAGAAGAGGTATAGCTTTTAATCGAGCGTTTCTATTTTTTTTATTCTTTCACATCCATAATCCCTTCTTAAACAATGATAAAATAATAAATCCATTATTATCCATATAATTATATGTTATTATGTTAGTTTAATGACATATATCCATCTCCACTTCTATCAAATGGGACAAAATTCATCGTTTGTGTTTACGATGGACTACCGCCTCACAAACCGATGTAATTTGTTTTATATCATCGTATCTCAATAATGGTTATAATTATGGAATTAATGATTATATATTATATTAATTACACATTTATAATTATAAAAATATAATTTACCATTTATGTTTTTTCCTTTTCATGCACAGAAAAATGATAACATCATTTGTGAGTACATGTGAACTACCACATCCATGAAAGAACGTGATTCACTTTTCATCACCACATCAACTGAATTATATATAAAGTATATTTATAAAATAAATATGGAATTTGTTATATTATTATAATTATTTAAAGATAAAATAATACTTATCTTATTTTCATAATGATCATTTAGAAATGAAAACGTTACTCAGGAGTACATACGCCCTACCGTCTCCATGATTGTAATGTAGTTCATTTTTCATATCCATATTTCATGGATAGATTGAAAAATATAATTGATTTATAAAAATGGTAATTTTTTTATGATTATTATTCTGTATATGATGAAAAAATGGCCACTTTGACTATAGACATCATACCAAAGTCATTTTGGACTCAAGTACTCAATACCATCAAAATGTACGACGTGAACTTAAGTAATTAAATAATTGTTATAACATGAGAATAAGTGATATAAATGGAATAATAAAATTTAAAAAGGTTATAAATCATTTAAATAATTATTTTAAGTTTATTATTCAATAAGATAAAAAATGTACATGATGATTTGGACTTATGGTAATGGATTTCTTAAGTCAATTTTCAATCATTATTTTAAAATTTTACTTTATTGACTATATCATGCTAAGATTATGTGTGAAATAACTTGTGATTATGTTATGTTATATTTAAACTTGTTTTTTGTGGATTTATATAATATAAAAATAATATATTGATTTTATTAATTCCCATTTCAATTATATATTCTTCGTACGGGACTTCATCTCAATTTTCGATCGAGGAATATTTTGGTGTTATAAACCTATATTAGTTTATAAGGTGTATATAATGACCATTTAAAATGTTATATCATGAATTTATTTATTCTAATAATGTTTAAAGTTTACTTAATGTTATTCATTCATGGGGAATTTGATTCAACTGATTACAAAGTGGTAATATATTTCTTAACTTAATTTTCATTCATTGGGTTAAACTTCTACTTCATTGATTATGTCATGATAATATTATGTGTAAAATGAGTTTTAATTATATTATGTTCTATTTGAAATTTTTTATATGTATTTAAAGTGGATACACATAATCGATTCATTTTATCAATGCTCACTTCAATGATATGATCTTTTCAAGGGGTCTTCATCCCACTTTTATTTCTCCAGGACACATTCCATATTCACTAATTATTTATTTTTTGTGTGGTATATAATACCCATGAATGAATTTTATGACACATAATATGAATTTTATGAGGATTTACATAAATACATATGTTTATTTCATTCATGTGGATTACGATTCAAAGTTACCAAAGTGGTAAGGATTTTATGTTACAATCTCATCGTTTATTAGGATTGTTTACGATTATGTTTCCAATGATAAAATATTATTATTATCTCTCAATAAACTCTTGAATTTTCTTCGACTTTGGTTCTTAATGATGTTTTTAAAGATATATTAACATTTTCCCACTCTTTAGTACTTAAAATATTTGAGAAATTTTTTATATGAAAATCTAACTTTGTTTATCTCTTTGGTCGAAAATCCATTTTCTTCCAAAAACATGTTTTCTAAAAATGTTTCAAAATTTTTTTATACTACTCTTATATGATTTATAAAATAAATATTTACCAATTTTTTTACCTTTTTAAAAAATGTTTTTAAAGGAATATTCATGTTATTTTACAAACAATTCCTATTTGGCTTTCACCAAAAATATGAAAGGAATATTTTTTTAACATGTACAACATGAACGAAACATCCCATAATTATTACCATTATTTTATTTGAATATTTAATTATATGTTTTCAATTTTATTTTAAAATAAAAACGTTTTCAAAATGTTTCATTTTTTAAAAAATTATTTTTCAATGCGTAGAGGATAATTTCCTCAAAAAATGGTTTAAATGATCGATCAAAATCATTTTCCATATAAGATAACATTAATTGATGTTACCTATGAATTATGGGTGATATGATCTAAAAATACCATTATTATTATTTCTCTGAATGGTTTATGTTTATGATGAAATGATGTTTATGAAACCTATTTATTTTCTATGGGTTATGCTATAATGAAAGGTTTAGGAAACCCATTTCTTTTCATGGGTTCTGATATGATGAATGATTTATGTTCTTTGGGAACACATATGTAAAATTTTTATTATGTGATTGATGAGACCTATATCTACCATAAATTAATTGAGTAATGATTTATATCTCATAAGATATATAGGACTGAAATGAGGATTGAACTCAATTCAGTAATACATGGAAAGAACAGGAGTGAACTCGGTTCAGTAATACAAATATGGAACAAGGAGTGAACTCAGTTCAGTAAGGGAATTTGTTTTCTATGAGGGTCTTGGGAGTAAAAATTGACTACTATGATGGTTTGGGGAGTAAACCCATTCCACTATGTAGAAAAGGCTACCACTGGGGATGATAGTGTGTCCCGTATATGGGGTGTAACTGCCTATTGATTTTATATGCTTATGTGTTTGCCACAATTACATGTTATGATCTTGAAATGTTCCCGTAATGGGGTGTAATAAAAAAAATTATTGCTAAAGTTAAATATACATTAAATTGGTTAACCTAGGTTTTCTCTAGAGATGAGCGCACAATAATCATGTTTGTCACATGAAATTTTTGAAATAAGTGGAGTTTTTTTTGAAATGGTTTGATTTTAAAATTAAAGTAAGGAATAAAAATAAGGTTAAACACAAATGGATGATGATAGTGATGGGGTCAGGGTAGTATCAACTTTTTAAATTTCATCATGGTTATAAAAATTATCCCCCTCTTTTCCTATTTAATGATAAATGAAATACTCCTCGATCGAGTTGTCAACCTCCCTTAGTTGAAGGAAGTAGTGGAAACCACTCTTGTGTGTATGAAAATCAGTAAATCATCCCCAAACCACTATGGAATATCTCAATAGAGATTTTTTTCACCTCATAAATCAAGAAAAAATTCACTTATTCTACAAATGTTCCTAATATTGCTCGACACTCACCACCTAACACAATCTACTTGATCGAGACAAACTGCACTTTGCAGAGGGAGATTAAAGAACTTAAACAATGATGAAAATAATGAATGACCCAAATAACCTAAATAAAATAGAATTAATAGAATTGGGAACCATTGAAAATATAAATAATTAAATATAAAAAAGTATTTTAAATTAAATTACCAGACTCTGATATTATAAAAAGAAAACTCCTCCCCGATCACTCGAAATTTTGACCCCTCCATGTGAAGGGTAATAGAGTTGAATGGGAAAGAATAGAGGATTATGAAACAAGTAAAAGTGAAAATAGAAAATACACAACACTTAAAGGTCCCAATTCTCTATAAAATCCCCATATTTATTTTTCTTCAACACCTTTTAATAGAAATGGATGAACATATTTATAGGGTTGAGGGGTGGAAAATTTCCCTCAAGTTTTTGTTCACTGAAGTTTTGAGCTTATTTCACATATTTAATGGAATATTATAAAGAAGGTTTCTTCAAAAAATATGTTCCTATATCTCTTTTTCATTCTCCCTAAAAATATAGGATTCTTTGGACAAGAGTAAAATAGTTTTATTTTTTAATTACCCAACAAAATATTTCTGGGCTAAGAAACTCTTCATCTTCCTCCACTTTGGTGCATTAAATGGCTACCTTAATGAGTGAAAATATCCATGAAATTTAATTTGAAAATTATTCATGGAGTAAAATTTTAAATTTAGATGGAATCACCTCATATTGAGGTATTAAGCCCAATTTATGTCTCAATTACTAAGGTAGAGTACTTTCTATTGGCTAGAATGATTATTCAACTCGATTGATTTTTCTAGGGCTATAGATTTCGAATTAACTCTGGGCCAAGAAGAAGAAGTTATAGATCAAAAAAATGAAAGTCTATGATGTGAACTGTGTTGCATTTGTTGTCAATAAGGTATGTTGTTGTCAATAATGTGTCATGGAATGAATGAATGACAAGAAGTGTTAATATGTGAATGACAAAGGATGTAATGGTGATGGTAATGAATGGATGACAAGGAGTGTTAAAACACTTGAAGAATGATGATTGAGCATCATTAAATCAGACTATTGTAGAGATGATATTATGTTAAAAGAACTTGTATCAAGAGGATACAATTTCACAACATTGTTAGAAGTACATGCATTGTCTTCACAATGCATGAGGAGATGAAGGAGATCCATCCACAACTTCTAAGTGGATGAAGTGATTTGAAGAAGTCCATTCACTATCACTTAGTGCATGTGAATTAGAAGATGATCCAACCTTGTCTTTGATTGGATCAATGAAGAACATTGAAGAATTATTTGATTCAAGATCTCGGTTGAAGAATAACCTTCTATAATTCCCTCCTAAGTAGTGAATACAAGTTGAAGAGGAGATGAGATATTGTTAGGAAGAAGTAATAGAGAAGAGAAGAAGAATGGCTTGGCATTTGGAATTTTACATGTGAGTTACTTTGTTTTTATACAAAGTCCTCACTATTTTACTTAGAAAAAAATCGCCAGCTAATGGGCCAACCTTAGGGTTCATCCCAAGGCACATGTGGGACCGAGGTCAGCCACGCCCAAGGGGATCCCATGGGGCCATCCCAAAGCGGTCGGGGCTGTGTGTAAGCCCCGAGGCCAAACGGTGATCAAATCCGCACAGCGTGGGTGCCAGGAGCACGCGGAGAAACTGCTCGCCGATTCGATGTGGGGCGCGAATTTTAATCCGAGATCTAATCTCAGCCACTCGTTTGATCGCGTGCCTAATCTCGACCGCACGATCCATCAGCGGAGCCGCGTTATAATCTCGGCCGTCCGAGATCATTAAATGGCTGATCGGACAGCAGCGAGATCGTATTCTTCCTCCCGACTGAGCCGATGTCTACCGCGACGCCTCCTCAAACCAGTGACCTCCCATGGTATGGAAATGAAGATCCCGACCGTCTCTCTCGAAGGTGAAGGCTCCATCGTGTTCGTCTCGTCATAACAAACACATGCATGCGTTAAAAGTCGCATGCATGCATCAAATGGAGAAATTCGAATGTGGATGAAGAAACCGAAGGTGCGAGGCCACACCCTTGTTGCTCAAACTCTTAAATTGAAGGCTTGCAGGCATTTGTAGTCACATGCACATGAAGAAGGTGAAGAGAAAGAAACCCGCGTGGAAACAGAGAGAAAAATCAAGATTTGAGGAAATCTTGAAATCCCGAAAACTTTGGGAGATCAAGTCTTATCTCTCGCGGATGACCCGGGCCATTCCTTGCCTATAAAAAATAAAGCCAAATCCATGGAGAGGATTGCTGAAAAATTTAAGAAGTCCCGCGAAGCTCTAAAGCTATGCGAAGTACCTCCGCGCACCACTTGCACGACGAAGTATCCCGGAGTTACCCGAGGCTCCGAGGATCCTTTCACGCAACCCTTGCGTGAAAGAAGTTGGGAGAAGGTCCCCTGCGCGCTTCCCCTTGCGCAACAGGAAGAAGTTGGGCTGCATCACTTGTGCGCACTCCTCTGTGCCCGCGTACTCGTGCGGCACTTGTGTGCCCTCGCTGCCTGTGTACTCACGCGGAAGGAGGAAGTCACCGCACCCCCTACGCGGTAGGAAGGTGCTTCCGCACCTGCGCGGTAGTAAGGGTGTTACACCCTGCACGCCCGCGACCCAAGCACCCTGCGTGCCAACTGCTTTCACCAAGTGCCTTGCGCGGTTGAGAAGTAGAGGAGGCTGCACCGTGCGCGCCCTTGCTTGGAATTGTGTTCAAGTGAAGTGAAGGCCACAACACATTGTGTGTGTGTGCAAGAGTGAGAAGACCCTACGGGTTGTGGGTGCTAAAGTAAAGGGAAGGCCGTAGCCTTATGGGTGCACAGTTGATAGAACACACTTTGACTTTGAGTGTGCAAACAAAGTAAAGAAGAGGAGGAAGGCTATACACCTTGGTTATGTGTGCTTAGCAAGTGAGGAGGCCGAACCTTAGTGTGTGCCTAACAAGTGAAAAGAACAAATTGTGTGTGCTAAACAAAGGGAGAAGGCTAAGGCTTAGTGTGTGCACAAAAGGAGTGTGCACATTTTTAAGAAGAAGAACAAGTTAACCACACTAAAGAAGAACACACATTTGAGTGTGTGTATGAAAAAGAATTAAGTGTGAAAGAAAAGAAGAAGGTCAAGGAGAAAAAGGTGTGTGTGCTAAAAGAGTTAACACCCTTTGTGGGTTTATCACACCAAGAAGAAGAATAGGGGAGTGCATGCTTGCATGCATGCACATGCACACGTGAAAAAAGATTAAATCAGTGAGTGTGCTTTTGAGAAGACCAAGAACAAAAGTTCTTGAAGAGATTTGAGAAGCCATGCAATCAGTGCATGAAGATTCAGTTATTCCATGCACTCAGTGCATGAAGTTGATTTGAAGAGATATTGAATCCAGACTGAAGTAAAAGACATTAATTGCCTGAGTTTTCAGTAGCTGAGAAGACCAAGAAGATTGAGTGGGTGAACCAAGTGCAAGAACATATTTGCCCATCAAGGTCCTTGAAGACAGAGGTCAGGTCATCCTTAGAAGAAGGAGGTAAATCCTGAGCAAAAGAAGAGGAGTCATGTTCACCACAAGTGATCAGAAAAGTTGAGCAAGGCCAACAGATCTTGTCAGAGACTGTTGAAGATTCTTGAAGAGCTTAAAGTGAAGAAGAACTACTCGTGTGACTCGAAGAGCCAGGAGAAGATCCCTGTGAGACGCAGGGAGAAGAAGTATTCAGTGCGACTCTGAAGTAGGCCAATGGGACTCTGGTAACACTGTGTGAAGCAGTATAAAGAACCTTCTATGGGACTCAGGAGAGGTGCAGTGCGACTCTGTACCGACCGTTGTAATTCTGACAGATTATAGTGGAGAATTCATGTTGGGGCGTTTAACCAACATGGCAAGGACGCAGGCCTTTGGTGCCGAACATTGTAAATCCTTATGGCCGGTGCCTTTACATTTACTACATCATTCGAGAAAAGGTTGAGAGATACAAGAAGAGTGGATCGAGGCTTTAACTAGCTATAGAGGTTTAATTGATAAAGAATAAATTAGTAAAAAGTTTTAAAGGATCACTGATTCACCCCCTCCACCTCTCAGTGATTCACACTGATATGAGCACTTCAATTTGGTATCAGAGGGAAGGTTCCCTCTAAAAGATCCAAATGAGTCTTTATAAAGTGCAGATTTGAAGAAATGAGTGAACAACCTCAAATGGAGATATCTGCCAAGACTCAGAAAAATATAAAGAAGAAACAAGCCAGGAAGATGAAGAAGGTTTCTATTCAAAGAGAAACACCTTCCATTGAAGGAAATGTGAAAGTCACAACAGATGACAATTCCTTTTATCACTCTTCTGATGAAGCCTGCTCTAGCTGTGATGCTGATGGAACAATCACTGATCTTCTAAAAGCACTCAGATATGTTCAGAAGATAGTCCCCAAAGAAGTGGCAATTTGTATTTCTACAAGCATCAATGATCTTCAAGAAGAAAAATTACATCTAGAAGAAGAATCCAATGCCATGGAAGAAGCATTGGCAAAAAGGGTTGGCATAACCAACACTCTCAGAAAGCTGGTGGAGGCCAAGGATGAAACAATTTCCCTTTGCAATGAAAGATTTGAAGTTACTAGTGAAGAATTTCAAATATTCTTTTTTGAGAAATAATTCTTTAAGATGATGTTCAAAGATGTTTTCCATGAACTGGAAAAGAGGCACAAAGTGTCAATGGTTGTCAAAGATGCTAAACTAGAAGACAAAGTAAAGAGGGTAAAGTAGCTTGACAATTCATTGCAAGAAATGAAGAAGGTGCAAGAAGACCAGATGAAACAGCTGGAAGATAAGTGGGAAGGTAGGAAAAGATTTGTTGAGGATGAGAAGAACTCCCTCAACATGAAATGCTTAGAACTAGAGGTGATATTGAAAAATCAGCAATCACCCAAATCCAAAACCTCCCAGACAGCTGGAAGAAGAAATGTTGCCACTCAAGTGTGCATTGAGAAGGATGATTCCAAAAGAAAGACATCCTCTAATGAAAGGGGAACATCTTCTAAGAAGAAGGTACCATCCATCCCATCTTGTACTCATGATTCTAAATGTGTTTCTACAAAAAGTGCAGGATGGAAGAATAACTCCAAACAGGTATGGATGAAGAAAATGAAGAAAGAGAGCTCTCCTAAAACAACACAACAAGTTAAGAAAAATACCCAACAACCAGAAGGACTCAAGAAGTCAAGATTTATGGGTCAATGTTGGTTTTGTAACAAGTATGGGCACTGTGCAATGAATTGTTGGTACAATCCTCTTCATGTCAAAGAAAAAAGGAATCCCATGCCTAGGGGGAGCAAGCCAGAGAGAAAGAGGCAACATCCATAGGTCCAAAAACATCTGTTTACTGCAAATAGATTTGGAATGTTTGATAACATCTGGGATTTTTTCAAAAGTGGTCACAAAAGTGATACATGTCAATCTCCAACTGTATCCAAATCTGAAAAGAAAAGGAGATCACAGAATCTGGATCAAAGTGTATCCTTGGGAAGCAAACAGAAAAAAGTGGAAGATTCTCCCAAGAAGATTTTGAAAAAGAAAGATAAGTCCTTGGATTTTAAATCCAAGAAGGGTGATGCATCCAAAAGGACCACCAAGAAAAAATGCTTCTACTGTGGAAAGAAATGTCATACCCTGGATCCTTGTAAACAAGCCATGGAACTTAATAGAAGCATACTACACTCAACAGGACAATCAATCCAGAAGAAGAAGAAGGGATTGATTGAAAATAAGTTGCCTAAGAGAGGTAGCTTAAAAGCATCAAAGGAACTATGTGGAACATCCAAAACTGAGGCCTCACTTCCAAATGATTTATTAGTCATATGGCCTAATCAGTTGAAACTTGCTAGAGAACTGCAAAGAGCTGAAAATGAAATGCTAGCTAAAGCAAGTGCAAAAGGAAAACAAAATATTTCACATGAAGATGAAGTTCTGTGTGTGAGGTGCAATCAAGCTGGACATACTAGTAATAAATGCATGACATTCATTCCATCTCAAAAAGAATTCTTCAAAGGAATGAAGATTGCACCAGGAGACTCTAGTGCTCATAAGGCACCTAGAAAGATAGGAGTCACACACAAAAAAGTTGAAAAGGTGTTAAGAACCACACCAGCACAAACATCATTGAAGATCAAATGTGCAAGTTTTAAGAATGAAGAAAATGGGACATCTCGGTTGAGAGAATCTTCTCAACCTTGTTTTTCACATTGATGAACCAAGGAGGTTACATATTATTCCCTAATCATTTGTTTTTACTTGTTCTAACATTTTAGGGAATTGAAGATGATGATCATTCTCAAAGTGAGGATGGTTTGGACAGAATGGAGTGCATCCCTTGATGGGGAGCCAATCTGTAGAAGATGATATTTTGAGATTCATACTTGTGAAAAAATGAAGGTATTCCAATCACAATTTCATACCTTGTTTCTTAATTGTGTTTATCATGTCAATTAAGGGGGAGTGATTTATTGAAGACAAATGGATGAAAGGGGGAGATTTATCTTTGAACCTGAACTTTCTAATGAGTTTTGTGAAGGATGTGCAGGATTTAGCAATTCATTGATATATCTGAAAAATTTCAACCCCTGAAGCTCAGCATGATCTCACATGTGTAGGGAATTATGGAAAACATTGAATTCCTTGGTTACATCACTCTTGTTTTCTACACCGGGTTAACCCAAGTAGACTTAGAGTTGATTTACTAAAGGATCATTGCTCAGGTGAACATGTGTCATCATCCCTCTCTTAGTGATTTTCAAGAATATGCTATTCAAAGGGAGGAAGAGATATTTTGGAAAGAGAACCACACCACACCTTTGCATTTGGTTGCCAATAAGGGGGAGAAAAGCATGGAACACATATTGTCCCAGAAAAGCTTTGCACACATATTGACCCATTCACATGTGCTCTAATGATTGGACTGACAATATGTTATCTAGTGATATTGACAAAAAATACAAAGGGGGAGATTGATGTGCACTGTGTTACATTTGTTGTCAATAAGGTATGTTGTTATCAATGAGATGTTAAGGATTTAATGGATGACAATGAGTGTCAATATGTGAATGACAAAGGAAGTGATGGTGATGGTGATGAATGGATGACAAGGAGTGTTACAACACTTGAAGAATGATGATTGAGCATCATTAAATCAGACGATTTTAGAGCTGATCTTAAGTTCAAAGAACTTGTATCACGAGGATACAATGTCGCAACATTGTTAGAAGTCTATGCATTGTCTTCCCAATGCATGAGGAGATGAAGGAGATCCATCCACAACTTCTAAGTGGATGAAGTGATTTGAAGAAGACCATGCACTATCTCTTAGTGCATGTGAATTAGAAGATGATCCAACCTCATCTTTGATTGGATCAATGAAGAACATTGAAGAATTATTTGATTCAAGAGCTCGGTTGAAGAAGAACCTTCTACAATTCCCTCCTAAGTAGTGAATACAAGTTGAAGAGGATATGAGTTATTGTTAAGAAGAAAAAATAGAGAAGAGAAGAATAATGTTTTGGCATTTGGCATTTTACATGTGAGTTACTTTGTTTTTATACAAATTCCTCACTATTTTACTTAGCAAAAATAGCCAGCTAATGGGGAAACCTTAGGGTTCAACCCAAGGCACATGTGGGACCGAGGTCAGCCATGCCCAAGGGGATCTCATGGGGCCAGCCCAAAGCGGCCGGGGCCATGTGTAAGCCCCTAGGCCACGCGGTGATCAAATCCACACAACGTGGGCACCAGGAGCGTGCGCTCGAGGAGCATAGTGGGCGCTAGAGCACGCTCGCAAGGAGGCATAGTGGGTGCAGAGCACGCCCGCAAAGAGAACACGGTGCGAGGCAACACCATGAGGGGAGGAGATTCAACAGAGCGGTGTTCGAGAGGAGAACTTTGATAAACCGCGGACAAACCGCTAGCCGATTCGATGTGGGACGTGAATTTTAATCCGGGATATAATCTTAGCCGCTCGTTTGATCGCGCTCCTGATCTCAACCGCAGGATCCATCAGTGGAGCTGCGTTATAATCTCGGCCATCCGAGATCATTAAACGGCTGATCGGACGGCTGTGAGATCGTCTTCTTCCTCCCGATTGAGCTGATGTCTACCACGACGCCTCCTCAAAACAGTGACCTCCCGAGGTATGGAAATGAAGATCCCGACCGTCTCTCTTGAAGGTGTAGGCTCCATCATGTTCGTCTCGTCATAACGAACACATGAATGCGTTAAAAGTTGCATGCATGCATCTAATGGAGAAATTTGAACGTGTCCAAAGCTACCGAAGGTGAGAGGCCATGTCCTTGTTGCTCAAACTCTTAAACTAAATTCTTGCAGGCGTTTGTAGTCACATGCACATGAAGAAGGCGAAGAGAAAGTAACCCGCGTGGAAACAAAGAGAAAAATCAAGATTTGTGGAAATCTTGAAATCCCAAAAACTTCGGGAGATCAAGTCTTATCTCTCATGGATGATCCGGGCCATTCCTTGCCTATAAAAAATAAAGCCAAATCCATGGAGAGGCTTGCTGAAAAATTTAAGAAGTCCCGCGAATCTCTAAATCTACGTGAAGAACCTCCGCGCACCCCTTGCGCGACGAAGCAGCCCGGAGCCACCTGAGGCTCTGAGGATCCTTTCACGCAACCCTTGCGCGAAAGAAGTTGGGAGAAGGTCCCCTGCGCGCTTCCCCTTGCACAGCAGGAAGGATTTGGGCCGCATCACTTGTGTTCCCTCCTCTGTGCCTGCGTACTCGCGCGACACTTGTGTGCCCTCGCTGCCCGCGTACTCGTGCGATAGGGGGAAGTTACTGCGCCCCCTGCACGGTAGGAAGGTGCTGCCGCACCTGCGAGGCAATAAGGGTGTTACACCCTGTGCGCCCGTGACCCAAGCACCCTGCGCGCCAGCCTCTTGCACCAAGTGCCTTATGTGGTTGAGAAGTGGAATAGGCCACACCTTGTGCACCCTTCCTTGTAATTGTGTTCAAGTGAATTGAAGGCCACAACACATTGTGTGTGTGTGCAAAAGTGAGAAGACCCTATGGGTTGTGGGTGCTAAACTAAAGGGAAAGCTGTAGCCTTGTGGGGGAAAAGTGGACAGAACACACTTTGACTTTGAGTGTGCAAACAAAGTAAAGAAGAGGAGGAAGGCCATACACCTTGGTTGTGTGTGCTTAGAAAGTGAAGAGGCCGAACCTTAGTGTGTGCCTAATAAGTGAAAAGAACAAATTGTGTGTGCCAAACAAAGGGAGAAGGCTATGGCTT